>JASVEL010008324.1:0-40694 GCA_032618575.1 Nicotiana noctiflora | reverse complement strand
ATACGATAAGGATAATAGAAATAGTCTCAAAGAGAAGCATTACATATAAAAGTATACAGTGGCCTTTCACAGATTCAAGTTCATTCTTATATTTCTTTAAATAATGTTGACTTATTGTTATGTTTCATTTTTGTCTTACATACTCGGTACATTATTTGTATTGTTATTCTTTTGTTGGGGAAGCTGCATTCATGCTTGTAGGTATAGATAATTAGTTTGACGAGCTCTCATAGTAGACGAGGTTGGCATTCAGCGAAGGATCGATATGACTCCACCTCATTCGGAGCGCAACGGAGTCTATAAGTCATTGTATCAGAGTTTTGCTACAGACTTATGGTTAGATCGTTACCCTTTCCCATTTAATATTGAATAATCTTAGAGGTTTTGTAGACACAAGTTTATTTTGTATAGTGTGTTAGAGTCCTTGATAGCCCATGTATATTTATGTTTTAAATGGGATGGTTCATTGATATAGTGTTTGCCCACTATTAAGTATATGTTACGAGTTATGGCCATGTTAGCCATGATAGTTACAAATGAATGAGTTCAACCAACTTAACCTATGTATGTTTTAGTTTTGGTAGAATGATCATGAGTTACAGAGTGATTTGCTCCGGCCATCACGGCACCGAGTGCCAACCACGCCTCCCCAAGTTTGGGGAGTGACACTATGATTTGTATATATTCTTGCTTCTGAAATTCACAACTTAATGTATTTCTGGGCTACTCTTGTGTGCAACTCTGTTAGCTTTACACTCATTTTAAGTCTCTTTAGCATATAATTTCACCTATTGTTTCTAGTTCTGAAACATGTTTGGGCTTAATTCGAATAATCTACTCTCTTAAGTCCATTTAGCCAATGTGTTATGAGCTACTTCTGTGTGTGAACTTGTCAGGTTTACAATTGTTTGAACCTTTTAAGTATTTAATTTTACCTAAAAACTGTCAATTTTGTTATTTCAATGTGCTTAATCTAAATAATTTGGACCTTTTTTAGTTAATTAGTCTACTTTGTTAATACATGAATGTCTACACTTGCTATTTGACATGAGTTTACTTTTTCACTCTATTTTGAATCTCTGTAATCATAGTCTTGTATATATAATGTGTTATAATCTGTGTTAAGATCTTTTCTATCAACTATGATTTACTTCCCTGTTAGTGTGACTCATAGTATTTCCATGTTTTACCTAGTCCTATACCCTTAGTAACTATTTGAAATATTTTGAATGACCATCTTAATTTGTGTTTTCAAACCATTTTTGACATTTTTTTCTACTTCATAATACAAGTTAGCATCGCTGTCTTATGACATTGTGATGACTCCATAGCATATTTGAGACCTTTAGTCTTTAAACCTCTAAGTCAGTACCTCACATAAACGTATTTGGTATTATGCACCTGTGTATAATAATCTTTGTTAATCCTGTAAACTTGTTTCTCCCTTAACTCTTTCAATATGTGGTAGCCTATGTGATATTTGGCTAAGTATTGAACCTACTTCTAAGTCTTGTGACATGCTTGATTAGTTTCTCTCAACTTTTCTATCTTTTTCTCAATTCCGGTCCTTTAATCATTATCCACTCTCTTTCTCTCTCATTTGCTACCCATGCTACCATGAACCTATCATTCCTGGCCGACTGAAAGTCATGACCATCGAGACTCTTACTACTAACCTCTATAGTGTAAGCATTGCTCGGGGTTCATTTGAGACCTTTGTGAACTCTAACACACTAGGATTTGGGATCTTTTAGCCACTTCTTCTACTACTAAGACCTGAACCATTCCTGATACTCAATTCTTTCTTCCTACTATTTAATGAATACGTAAATTGTTTGGTGCAAGTGATTTAATATCTGGGTAATATGATCAATCTTTGGTTGTGTGATTTGGCTTGAGTACTTCAATTGATTTTGTGATGTGCCGATGACTATGGCTCCTTGTCGAAAATTTGGGTATGCCACGTGAGGATTATTAAAGGCCCAAGCATTGATGGGTGTTTCCGTTGGGGCTTGCTATGAGCCTACTGTCATTATTTGTACACTATTTGTAATTATATTTATTACTGGGCATGTAATAACTTTGTAATGAACAATTGGGGGTATTAATAAAAATGGAGAAATGGGTATACTAAATATTTGCATGAAAGGGTAGAAAGTATACCTGTAGGATTCAGTGATTCACTTGCTATACCTGTTATTCAATTTCTATGTGCACTGTAGAAATTATGTCATTAGGAGAAGCGCACTAGAAAAATATGAGTTCAAATGCTTCAATTATTTCTACTACTACGTGTTACTAGAAGACCTGCATATAAGAAATAAATACTACTAAACTTTCTTCAATTCGCACAACTACAACACAATGCACTAGAAATTATGCCTATAGGATTTTAATTATCCAATTTTCTTTGTATCATAATGATCACTTAGAAAATATGTATATAGGGGGAGAAGCATAATAAAATTGGTTCCAAGTGCCAATCGTTAGAGATCCTGCCTATAGGGTATAACTACTCGCTCTAAAATGTTAGTGTTGAATTTCTCAAACGTTGTTTATTATTATGCCACTGTTAGAAAGAATGAGTAGTCATTGGATTTTTCCCCAAGAGAATTCAATGTCCCTTACTACGTAAATCATTAGAACAACGTCTAGAGTTTTAATAACTGGAAACATGCAATCTCAATAATCAGCATGTAACAATTGTATAACTTTGTCTATGAGCAGCACCTCGCATCTGAAACTACCTGTATGTTTTAATTCAAAGTCACCTAGAAATATGTCTATAGGGCTTAAGGTTCTTAGTTCTGAAACTGCCTAACTTGAAAATTTTGTTTTGCGTGCATTTATTGCTTAAGTGTAAAGGCTAACTTAACTGTCCATATTTGAAGTCTAATGTATTTTTTGTATGTCGCATAGTTTTAACATTCTGAGCATCCTAGGTAAGGTCACTTCCGAAATAGAGGTTCAATGCCTCATGGGCCACAGGTATGGGACGTGTAGTGCACGCATAGAGCACGATATAGAATTAAATTAGAGCACATTTAGGTAAATAACTTTAACATAGTAATCGGGTAGTATAAGATGATAGTCTGTGCCCGCTGAATAATATGAGTAACTCCCTACCTCAAGGGAGTTAATAAATATTATTTATGTTGCACGGGGTGATGGTTTAGACTTAAAAACTTAGGATTCTCCCCCCTCCCCCTTCCCCTTCCTCTTTTATATGTTGTTATTAGATCTAAATAGTTATATCCATATATTCATACTAAGATCTGTACTAATCATGTTGTAATTCTTTGACCCTTATATTTCTTTTATTTATTTGATCACTTAGCCTAATTGTAATCCACATAATCTTAAGTTCGGTCGGGACCTACAGTTGTGGACCTCGAAGAGTGCCTAACACCTTCTTTTTGAAATAGTTTGAGCCTTTACTTGATCTTTGGTGGAATTGATAAATCGAACAGAGTTATCTGCATAATAGGTGCCTTAACGCACCTCAAAAATTGTTAGGTAGCGACTCTTCTCCTTTTAATACTCTATCTCCCATCCAAAAGAGTTATCACAACATTGAAACCCTCTTTCGCAAGAAGACAGGGCGCAACAACTACATCAACTAAATTGAAATGGATGGAGTACTACATATCATTTGAATTTCTCTTCTTTATCTTTTTGTTGGTGGGCTTGCGGAAAAAATCCAAAATAATAGTTGGTAAATGTGTTATATCTATATATATATATATATATATATATATATATATATAGAGAGAGAGAGAGAGAGAGAGAGAGAGAGAGGGGGTGGGGGTTGAAGGGGAGCATTGCCCGTAACTGGTAAAGTTGTTGCCATGTGATCAAGAGGTCACGGGTTCAACCTTTTGATATAGCCACTTGCAGAAATGCAGGGTACGGCCGCATACAATAGACACTTGCGGTCCTGCCCTTCCCCGGATCCCGCGCATAGTGGGAGCTTAGTGGATCGGATTATCTTTTTTTCATGATATATTTGGCTAGTAGCTGTAATTATTTTTTGTTGACAGACCAAATGAATCAAACGCCCAAGAAAAATGAAAAAAAAACAAGATAAATAGTCGTTCATCCAACTGCATAAATTAAAAATAGTCGATCGATGTATAATATAAGTGTAATTCATATATAATCAGTGTGTAACATGTATATCGGCTAGAAAAAATGAATAATCAATCCGGCTAATTATTTTGGTAAAGATCTCAAAAAAGAAGCTAAGTGGTTTAGTGCTTGAACCTACACCTAAACAATACAAGGCAGAATTGCAACTATTAAGTGATAACTCTAAGTCTCTAATGCTCATATTACATGTTGTTAAGTTTAAAACTAATTCAGAGTAAATATCTCTGTACGGGTGATAAATTGTTCTATTGAACTAGAATTAATTTGCTAAGATGATTTCTACAATGTCCTAAGTCTTTAGAATTTCATAAAGGGGATTAAGAAAACGCTCTCTCACATACATACTTGTTATACACATTATTATTTTTTGACAAAGAAGCGTATTAAAATAGTATGGGCTGGTCAGTTTTCGGATTGATCGTTCAAAAATAGCCAGTGATTGTCAAGTCATTGAAAAATAGTCATTATTTTGCTGTAACAGAGATCGATCCAGCATAATATACTGGAGTTCGGTACACATGTGTATCAACTTCCGACATATTATGTTGGACCGGTATTCTTTGCTAGCGCAAGTATAATATACTGGAGTTCCAACAAAGTATACTGGAACTCCAAACTCCAGTATAAAATCCTGGAATTCCAGTATATTATGTTGGAGTATTTTCTAGATTTTGAATAGTTTTTTCGTTCAGATTTATTTTTAAATGAAAAGTGGCTAAATTTTGATGGCTTTTGAAATTGTGGCTATTTTTAATGACCACTTGTCAATCTAGATATTGTTGAATTTCTCCCGAGAAACGTGGCTTCGCTACTGTAGTCCACTTTAATAGTGATCCAATTTACCGGTCGAATATAGCCCATGTAACTATACTGTGGCCCAAATGTCTTTAAGCAGTCCAAGAGTCCATTACTCAAATGGTCACTTAACTATCCCAAATTATCTCCTAAAGTCATTTACTTTCGTTTGTAACAGCAAAGTCACTTAACTAGATTTTTTAAATTTTGGATTGCCAAATACCTATTCTACCCTCTAAATTATACACGTTTATCCTCTTTTTATTTTTTAAAACTTTTTAATATTATAATTTTCCCTCGTTTATATTATGGACTTACCTAGAGAATAAATATTAAAGTAATAGAAAGTATTTAAGCATATATAATATTTGAATAACAAAATAATGAGCATAGTAAAAAAAAATTAAAATAATATGTTTGTAATAATAATTTTAGTATTAACAACAATAATTCAAAATCTATTTACACAATTCAAACTGAAAAAATTAAAGGTTGTAAAATATATATTCCATGCAAGTAATAAAAAGTAATTATTTAAATAAAGCTATTTTTATAATATACATTATATATTCTTGAAAATTATGCTCAATTATATTACTATATTTCAATCAACTTTTCGATGACACAAAGTTATATCACCGGAAAGTAGGGGGACTATCTGTATAAGGTAAAATATGCTATGTTAAGTTGTGCATGGAATATATATAATATAATTGAGCATAATGTTCGAGAATATATAGTGTATATTCTAAAAAAATTATTTAAATAAATATTTTTATATTACATGCATGGAATATATATTTTACAATATTTATTTTTTTTCATTTTGAATTGTGTAAATATATTTTGAATATCTTTTGTTAATACTAAAATTATTATTACTAACAATTATTCTTTTTTTATTATGCTGATTATTTTGTCATTCCAACATTATATATGCCTAAATATTTTCTATTTTTTTTAATTTATAAATAATATTTATTTATTCTATAGGTAAGTTCATAATATAAATTAAAAAGGAAAAATTATAATATTAAAAGGCTTTAAATAATAAAAAAAAAAGATAAATGATTATAATTTAGAGGGTAAAATAGGATAGCAATCCAAGATTTGGAAAATCTAGTTGAGTGACCTTCTGAGTGCAATAGGTATATTTTGTTGTTACAAACGAAAGTGAAGTAACTTTAGGAGATAATTTGAGATAATTGAGTGACCATTTGTGTAATTGACTCTTCGGAAACGCAATTCCTATTATGAAGCTAAGAATCAAATCACATATCATATTTACCATATTCAGATCTAGCACTTGTAGGATTACAAACTTTGATCTTGGCCTGGCCCGCCTGGTTTAATGTCTTCACTCATTTTCACTCTCAAGATTCTGATTTCTGCCAAATGTGATTGAATGATAAGCTTAGTTTTAGCAGTATCCTACCTTCTCATTTCTCGCAAGAATGCCAGCCAATATTAGATAATAACTAGTTATTTGAAGACATAATTTATTATAGTTGCATTAAATCACTATAGTTGCAAGAATGCCAGCCAATATTTGACTTGTTCTATTGGTTAACTTGTGGTGTCTTTGAAAGTTATTGGCACCATATTTTCTGTAGGTGACTAATCTAGTTGAATAGTTTCTTGGAACACTAATTCCCCAATGTGACATATTTTCTCGCCTACTTCATGATGTTCCAATAGTTTTTATTATATAGAAAAGCCTTGATGGTCGACCAAGGACAAAGTGGTAATTTTACATAGTTAATTTTAATTTTAATTTTTATTGATCTGATAATAGTCGTGTCCTTCCTCACTGCAAAGCTTCTTTCATTATTGTACTTTGTTAATCATCCACCATTGCTAATCAGTTCTAGCTGCAATCATTTTCCATTAGCACTAGATATTTCTAGCGTTTTCTTATCCTTCATATGCTCTTTGTGTTTCCCAATTTGGGATGAACTTATCTGCTACTTCTTGTTGAACGAACCATTTGAGCATCAAGTACTGACATGTCATAAAGGCTTGTTGGTCATCACGGGCATACATGCTATTTTACTTTGCCATTTATTTTTATGTATAAACTGTGTGGCTTTGCCCCCAAATTGAATTGCCACATATCCCTCTTTTATTTTTTTAAATTTTTTTGGTGGTTCTAAATCTTCTACAGTTTTTCCGTCCATCATGTTTGGGTCTGTTATTTATCATTTAATTTCAAATTGATAGTGTTTTAGATATTTATCTATTTCTCTCTTTTGCCTCCTCTTTCTCTATTCCTATATCTGCAGGTTTCTTTCTTCAATCTCAAATTCTAGCTTCTTCCTATGGCGTTCATCTTTCAAAGTGTAAGCTTTTTATTTTGGTAGTTTTTTTTCTGCAATTCATTGTTTGCTGACCGGATGTCCATTGGAATTTTTATATACATGTGAATATTTTTTCCGTCAATTTTATACTATATTTTCACTTTTAGATTAAATTTACCCCCTTTTGAGCAATACTCACAAACGATATATTACGAGGTATTTGGATGCTCTCTTTTTTTTCTTTTGTTGCGTAGGTTCGTGCTGAAAGATATATTAAAGTCGAAGCTGCTCCAAGTTTTGAGATTTAGTACAGACTTACAGTTTATACTTTTTGTCACAGTAATTAAATTATGTGGTCTTTTTGGTTCTATTAATGCTGTCTTTCGAGGTTATTGTTCTATTTGTATTAAATAAACAAAGTATGTTTTCTGCTTTAGCGCTACAAGAAAAAGAATTGGAACTACTTTTCCTTAATGATGTGGTCTTCAAAGTATATATTTTTAAACTCCTTCAAATTGCTCTTCATATAAGGGGTAGAGATGAATTAGGTAATGCGTGAATGCTTTTAGGTTGTATTCTATTTTAGATCAGATTCAGTTATAAACGTTTGATTTTTTAAACATTCAATTTTACTCTAGGACCAAGCATTATATATTGTAAATAGTAGAATGTATTTTCAATACCATCTCATGCTTTTGTTGTCAAATAGTCCTGCAACAAGATATATTATCTTGGCACTTTAGATTGTGTCTCATAATACAAAGAATTTATTTGTATTGTCCGCCGATTTCTATTTTGTGTTCATTTTATGTGAGGGTGAGAATGTAACGTTGCCTCACAATCAAATTAGCGATTGATTAATCTATTTTTCCGCATAAACATTCCACATATGGATAGTCGTCCACATGCCTAGGAGGTAGCAATATGGTACTCTATTAGATGCAGCATTCGCAACCAGATTTCTCTCCTTATCTGCATTATTCCTGTGTTTCTCCATGTCCTCGCCCCTTATTTTGCCCCATCCTTTATGCACTTTCTATTTAATAAGAACACTAGAGAAGACATCATTGTAGAGTTCTTTTTATCCAGAGAATAAAGTTGGGATTTGGTGAATATTGACAGAGAATGTAAATTGCAGGAAAGTTGGATGAAAGGCAGACAGAAGCTTGTTGGGTTTTTTGAAGAAATTGGGAACCTTTTGTTCTATGAGATGTAGAGGTTTCCACTGTTATTTTTTTTATTAGGTATGTAGTCTCTTTTTGTCCAGTACAAGGTACATTTTCGTGTTCCTGTAGTCATTTTTCCTCACCTTATTTCTCATTCTTTAGGAAGCATATTTTTAAGATAAGAAGTTGAAACTTGGAGACATTCTAAAAGATGGCATGATAACTTAATCTGAAGATAACTAATAAGGTGAAAACCCAAAAAATAAAATATTGAATATTCTATATAAATGTTGCTTCTTACTGGCCACTGCTTATTTGACTTTTTTTTGTTGCCTGTTTTTGTTGATTTTCAAACATGTATCCGTTTTAGTATATTTTGCACGAACTTATCGAATTATTTAAGCCTTTTAACATTATTGAACTACCTGACAAGCAGTGAAATAATGACCTTAACTTTGAGAAAGACCAAGTAAAATTTGTTGTACGAGGAAAAAGATTAAATAGTAGAATTGACAGTACTGACCAATGAATCAAAATGAAGGATATGTTAGAGATAAAACATAGCACCCGCATAAATGATATACATGCATTAATCAAGATACTAAGCACACAACAATATTAAGTTATATCTATTATGCTTAAGGTGGGCATTGATATTCTAAGTACCTCGATACAAAGCTTATAAAAAATTTAGGACTCCCAAAAAATTGTAAATTAATCATTATGGGGTGCGCAAATATGGTTGATATTGTCTTATAGCTATTAGTGATTTACCTTTAGGACAAAAAAACATAAAATCTAAAAATTGATTTGGTGCACAGAAGTTGAATGATGAATTGATCGTTGATTTGGTATAATTTTAGATGTTTCGAGCATTATTTGAGTAGTAGAAAATAATTGCATGTTGTGAATTTATTTATGTTATTTCTTGAATATACTAATAAAAGAAGAGAAGCAAATGCTGCTATAATTAGTATCATGCTGAATTATTTATTTGGTTTCTTTGAGTTGGAAATGAAAACGAGAAGTGGCTGAAGTAGTTTGGTTGGTATTAATGTATCAGGTAAATTGAATATATAAAATGATTGATTTTTCTTGATTGAAATGTCATTTGAGCAATTTTGAACAAATTAAGTGAGTAATCATTAATAAACCTTCGTTATACATCAGGTTATTCTTGTTAGAAGTGGGGTTCATGTTAAGCTAACAATTCAATATGTGTATTGTAGTATTAATTCATGTTTATTAGCTTCAGGCAAGCTGTAAAAGATTAATTAACAAGAATTTCAAGTGTAGTACTTAAGGAACTTCTTATCATTTTTCTCCTACTTATGCCTTTGTAAACTGGTATTTTCTTATATTAATTGTATAGTTTTATTCTTACTTGCTATTACAGTAGAGCTATAGTATGGTCTTTCTATCACGTGTTACTTACCAATATTTTAATATGAACATCTTTTAACTAAAAAATTAATTTTGGAATCAGCTAACATAGGTCTCTTTGGCGGGGACACAACAATGATGTTGAGATGGTATAGTCTTGTGGATGAAGTATTCACATTTGAGAGAAGAAAGTATCACCGGCTATATTATTATTTTTGTGGAAGTTTATTTTGCAGGACAAAATATTTATGGGTGAATTGTGTTAGAAGCATAGTATTTGCATGAAGAGCTTGTAACATAAAACATGCTTACCAACTATAGTTAACATATAATTTCTTCAGGTGCCAATAGTTTTATTGTAGACTATAAAAAAAAAATTAAATTACAGTACATGGAGCACATCTTATCTTGTCATTGTATAGATTGTATATATGTAAAAAGATTACTCTATGTCATTTTGCGAGCACGCAACACCCACTAAATCGATATTTTGTTAAATTTTGTATAACTTTCTCCGTTTCCTAAATGTATGTGCTATATAATATGAAGCAATTACTGTGTAATATTATTTATATATGGATTATTACCATGTACATCTTTCGGTCTATCTTTTGTCGTGCTACAAATTTGTCTGCCCAGTACAAAAGTTATCAAAATTAAATAACTCTGTAATTTAAACAAGTACAAGTATTCCAGCTATTATAATATTGGGCCCGCAGTGCGGGCCATAATCAATCTAGTCTCTGAGAAAGAAAAGTAGGGGAATAAGTGAGAAACGTGCATTGCTTCTTGCAACAAAATTTAGAATCCACGTTTAGGAAATCTGCATTTTTCTTTCTTTTTTATTATTCCTCGGCCAATTACATGGAAGGCCGATCAGAAACAATTTGTGACGAGTCTTTTTATTTAGGTTTATGATACAATAATTGTGAATTTGAAGATAATCAACGAGAATTTGGGTTCCCATTATGTGGAAAACCCTAAGTCGATGTAAACGAGAGGAAGAAACCAAGAATGAAAAATATCTGTATATTGAAATATAATTGTTTAACTGTACAAATTAGTCTATCAATATCTATATATATTAACAAAGAATAATGAATAGCTATAATGTAAAGTGGTTATCTATACAACAAATTTACAAGGCATATGTTACTAGTATCATACTAGTGGGTCTGAACCTATTTTTGTTGGGCCTAGAGTGCTTGGACCATCTATTTCAACACCCTCCTCCCAAGCTGGAGGGTGACAGAATACCAGCTTGTAGAGAAGATGTTGATGCTAAATACCAGTAAGAGTTTTAGTAAAAATGTCAGCAAGTTGAGATTAAGTTGGAACATACTGCAAAGAAATCAGGCTTGACAATTAGGCTCAATATGCTAGGTCCTCTCATGAGATACAAGGTTCTTGGCAATGTTGATAGCTGATTGATTATCACAATCGAGAGGAATAGGAGCAAAAATAGTGAGAAACAAGTCAGCCAGAAGTCGCACTAGCCAAGTAAGCTCAGCCACAGTCTTCCTCAAAGCCATGTACTCAGCATCTGCAGGTGATAAGGAGACTATGGAATGTTTCTTAGACTTCCAACAAATAAGGTTGCCCCCAAGAGTGAAAAAATATCCACTAACAGATTTTCTAAAAGAGAGATAGCCTGCCCAGTCAAAATCTAAAAATGCTTGAAGAGAAAAATCTTGAGTTCTGTTGAAGAAGATGCCTTTGTCAGGGTCTTTGACCAAATATCTAAGGACATGAAGAGTAGCATGCAGGTGAGCAGTTCTGGCAGTATTGAGGAGCTGACTGAGAAGGAAATGTCATGTCTAGTATACTGTAAAAAATTGAGCTTGCCTATCAGCCTTATGTAGGGAGAAGGATCAACTAAGGCACCACTAGAAGTAGGGGTAAGCTTAATAGATAAATCCAAAGGTGTCACCAGAAGTGAGGCAGAAAAGCAATGAAATTCTGATAGGAGCTCTTTAAGGTACTTGTGTTGATTGACAAGTAGACCATGAGGGACGTAAGACACTTCAAGACCTAGAAAATAATGCACAACTCCAATTCTTAGATCTTGAATTGTTGATCTAGAAATTCTTTGAGAGATGTCAACTCAGAATCATCACTCCCGGTCAATAAGATGTCATCCACATATAAATCAATAAGAACAATGGAAGAGCCGATGAATTTGGTGACTAAGGAACTATTAAGTCTAGAGGAGTAACCCCTAAAGATTAGAGCATAAGATAAATTGGAAAATCATTGCCTAGATGCCTATTTAAGGCCATACAAAGACTTCTTCAACTTATAAATAAGTGGAGGACAAGAAGAGGAGTAAGAAACTGTAAGACCAAGAGGAAATGTTATGTAAACCTCTTCAGAAAGATCCGCATGCGAAAATACATTATTGACATCAAGTTGATCGATAGTCCAAGAAAGCTTGGCAGCCATAACAAGAGAACACTTAATGGTAGTGAATTTGAAAACAGAAGAAAAAGTCTCAAAGTAATTTATGTCAGCCTGTTGAGTGTCCCCCCTGATTACCAACCTAGCTTTCTACCTTTTAATACTAGTATATAACGTTACTTAATTTTATATACCCATTTGTAAGGAATGACCTTTTTACTATAATACAAATAGACTATGTCTCAAGTCTGATTAGCCTCTAATACCTGAAATTCTTTCATCTTGGCGTGCTGTCAGGTAGGGTGTGAAGTAGCCTGATGATAAAAGGCGGGTTCAGACATAGATGTAGGTGAAGAGGTGGATGAAGAAGGAATATACAGTTGAGCAGGAGGGATAGCATAACAAATGTAGTCTTTAAGGTGAGTAGGAGTTACATAGAGTCTAGAAGATCTCCTCAAGGGAGGAGGTGAAGGACCAGAGGAAGTAGGAGGAAGAACTGATGGTGAAGAAGCAGGACTGAGAGGTGAATCAGGGGGGGGAGAAACATAAGGAGGAGGAGGAGAATGAGTAGTTGCAGGAATGGAAGAAATATGATCAGAAAATGAAGAGGATGAAAAGGAAAGAAACCGGAAGTAGAGGAGGTGAATGGAAAGATATGTTCAGCAAAAGTCACATCCCTAGAGTACAAAATATTTTTGTTACCCAGGTGTAACAATTCGTAAGCTTTCTTACCAAAGGATAACCCAGAAACACAAAGGGGATGAATTTGGATTGAAATTTGTCTCTAGCAGGAGGAGGAACAGTAGCATAGGCTAAACAATCAAAGGATATGAGATGGCTATAAGTAGCAGGATGATCGAGTAAGACTTCATATGGCATTTTGTTAGAGAGAATTGTGGAAGGAAATCTGTTTATTAGGTAAGTAGTAATAAGAACACACTCCCTCCAATACTTGGCAAGCAACTTAGATTGAAATAGAAGGGCTCTAGCCTTTTCTAATAAGTGATTGTGTTTCCTTTCCACTATACCATTCTGTTAGGGAGTGTGAGGACAAGAAGTTTGGTGAGAAATTCCAAGAGATGTGAGGTAAGCAGCATGAGAATGAGCAGACCCAAGTTCAAAAGCATTATTAGTTCTTTATTTGAACTGAAGTGTGGAATTGAGTTGATACCATAGCAATGAAAGATTTGAGAAAAAAAAAGGTGTTGTCTTTGCATACAAGGAGATAAGTCCAGTTAACCCTACTACAATAATCTACAATGGTCGGGAAATACTTGAAGCTATTATAGGTGGCAATATGGTAAGGTCCCTAGAGGTCAATATGAACAAGCTGAAAGGGTTTGGTGGATTGTGTGGATCTGGCAGGAAAGGAAAGTCTCTATTGTCTGGACATTGGACAAATTGAACAAGTGACAGGTTGTTTAGAAGAAAAACTACTAGACAAATGAGAAATTGAAATCATTTTCATAGAAGACATATGTCTCATTCTTTGATTCTAAAGAACATCATTTTCATTTATAGAAGTAGCAGTACAATTAACGGGTAAAATAATAAAAATAAGTACATGTGGAGAAGTAGAAAAAACAAATAGTAAAACGGATAGTGAAATAGAAACATTTTGAGAAACATTGGCCGGGGAAGTATCAACGGCAGAAGAAAAACTAAATGGAAATCTCAGAATATATAAGCCGTGCTCAACCTTACTAATTTCCAATGGTCTCCTCAGAGAAAAGCCCTGTAACTAATAGAAAATGTCAGTAAGAAGTGCAAAGCATTTTAGTTGAGCGAGAAGTTGATGTATAGAAAGTCAGTTGTAATGAAAAGAGAGAACCAACAAAACATTAGTTAAAGTAATGTTGGGAGATAATGAAAGAGAACCAAACAAATTTACTTTTACTTTGTAATCGTTTGACAGAGTAATAAAAGAAGGAGAGAGTAATGGTTGTATATTATGAAGAAGGTGTTTATGAGGTGTCATATGGTTAGTTGCCCCTGAATCCAAAATCCAAGAACTGGAATTTTCATGGTTGCATGGCATACAAGATATCCATATAGTCTACTAACATGGTTATTATGCCAACCTGCAAAGTTGGCATAGACTTGAGGATCCTGAGAAGTAGATTGTTGAGCTGAAGAATTCATCTGCATTTGTTGATGAGATGAGCATATTGATTGGTGGCAATTGACTTGAACTTTGGGGTTTGCTCCCTTTCAAGATCTCAAGTTCAAAACTCACCGGGTGCAAATAATTTCTGAGGGCCATCGTATTGGGTAAAACCTGAATTAACCGTGGTGCACTTGCGAAAAATTTCTTGCCGAGGGCCTGTGCACCCCCGGGATTAGTCGGTGCTCGAAAAGACTCGGACACGCGGCGCAAAATAAAAAAAACTCATGTGGTACATCTTCATGTTGATAGGAATCATGAGTAGACTAAGGCTGGTTTGCAAAATCAACTTGAACACATGCTGCAGTCTTTTTTCCTTTGGTTATTTGAAGTCTAGTGAAAAACCATGAAGCTTATAGCATTTATCCAAAATATGTCAAGTCTTGATGCAAAATTGGGTTTTAGTAACTTTAATGACTTCATCTGATCAAAGAAAAATACAAAATTGTTGAAATCTCTCCGGTGAAAACTCAGATAATGGAAAAAACTACCAAGATTCGCTCTGATACCATGTGAATTTGAAGATAATCGAAGAGAATTTGGGTTTCCATTCTATGGAAAACCTAAGTTGATGTAAACGAGAGAAGGAAACCAAAAATGAAAAATATCTATGTATTGAAATATAATCGTTCAACTGTACAAATTAGCCTATCAACATCTATATATACCAAAAAGAATAATGAATGGATATATAATGTAAAGTGGCTATCTATACAATTAATTCACGAGGCACGTGATAGTAGTATCAGACTGGTGGGCCTGGATCTATTTCTGTTTGGCCTGGAGTACCCGGGCCATCTATTCCAATAATAATTAAACGTAAAAGGGTCAAACATTTTGAATTTTAATGTCGTTCTGTTTTTGCCTAATATTGCATTCACATAGCGAACTTACGAAACTATAAAGGTTTAGAATCAGGATAGTCCAATGATTTTTGTGGCTTAAAGCCAAACTTTATTATAGCCTTAACTTTTTTAATTTTTTTTTGTGAACTTTATTTTTCTAGCTTTTTTTAGATGCAAAGTGATTAATAATATTTTTATAATCAATTTATTCTAAAGAGTGTTTCTCAACTGACTATATAGCTAATTAATTTCACCTCTTTTGAGACATTATTGATCTTAGGTAAGAATAATTTTTAATTTTGAAAAACTTTTTTCCGTGTTGTGACTGTGAATTGAATGAATAAACGGATGAAATCAAGAAATAATTCAACTAACAGTTCGAACCAAGAAATGGAAGAACGAAAGTCGTATGGGTTCACAAAGACTATGTGGCTAAAAAGTAAAAAAGATATATCGAAGTAGTTCTGATGATTCAATAATCTTATTACTTCAATCCAAAGTTCTTAGTTACTTCGACTGGATGAGTCCTAGCGAGGGAATAATTAAGTCATAACTCATTGGAAGTAACAACAAAAGCAATTAATATTATTTTATAAGCAATATAAACATTTGAAAAAGAATTAAATCTTTTTATTTGATTGAGTATATCAATTAAACTTTTAGTATATTCTAATTGTACTATTTTTTTAACACTTTTGATTTATAAAATATATCTAAACTATCAATATCGCATTGATTATTATACTTTAAGGAACATTCAATATTAAGACAATATTCTTTCAAATTTCTACCTCTAGTGATTGTGGTTTTTTACCGCTAAATAAAAATAAAAAATTATTTTCATATGCTTCAAATTATTGAAATTTGATCTGAAATAAAAAATAATATCCCAATCTACTATATATAGAAAGTAATCAATTCTAAAGTACTCTTCAAGAGATTTTGAAATTTCATTATCAACATTTTCATCAAATTATTTCTTCATATATGTCAAATGTTTATGAAATATGCGTTTGATATTCATTTCAAATGCAACTTTCTTGACATAAATTATAGCAATTGCTAATTTTTCTTCATCATATTTGTTAAAGAAAGAATCAAACATTTTCATTTTACAACGCTTTTAGGTGTAATAAAAAAAGACACCTCCATAAATATGGGGCCTAAAAAGTTATTTTACCTGCTTTAGAGAAGGGATGCCCCTATTTAGAATTGGATATAACTTTACAAACACGAAAATATACTTCCAACTTGGAAAATAATAACAAATATAGAACAATATATATTGTTTCCCTAGAGTTATCAAAATTGAGCAAATATTTCCTTTTCTTCCACTTCCTTTAAATATACTTACAAAATCAAACTCAAGCATACACATTATTTCTTCATCGTTTTCTACCTACTATCTTATGCTACGTGAGCAACTAAATGTATCAGTTGCTATCAGTGTTAGCACTATAAACAAAAGAGATAACAGTCCAACTAAGAGCCACATAAAGTATGGCAAATATTTTGTGTATTGCATTCATACATCTGCTACTATGTATTCTTCAAACAATTTCTTATCCTGTTCCAAGTAGAGAATAAGTCAAATATTTAAAGATAGAAAAAATAAATGATAGAAAGAATTAAAAAATATCACGACATAAAGAGATGTGTGCGATCTCCACAAACAAACTACTCGAAAATACTATACTCAAGAGTCAAGTTATGGACTTTTATAGAAGAGGGCACAAAGTAAAGGCCAAGACACTGTTAATATAATCTAAAGATACATCAATATAATATTTTGTCAAAACAGTACAGGAACTTCCCATTATTAAGATTTAACCACCTAACAATTAACGAAAAAAATCAAAAAAATGCTAAGCCTTATATTTTCTTTGATAAGCTAATGTTGACAACTTATATGAATGCAAATGATGTCCAGAAAAATTGGCCAATACAATTTACTTGCCCTCATATAAAAGAAAAAGATACATTAAAATCACACGACTATTAAATGACACAAAAAGTTAATTCGTTATAAAGAACATACAAGGATATGACGTAAATACATTGATATATTTTTCGTCAATCACTGCAAGAATAAATATGAACTGATATTAATATTTCTTTTATGTCATCCCAACATTATCTTAGTGTGGTCTTTGTCAATAATAAAATTTTCTAATACACGAAAAGAGAAATATAAAAAAGATATCCACTTTGCTTTTTTCATTTTCTTCACAAACCCTAATTGGAAAGTTTCTTCTCTGTTTCAAGACATAGATAGATTGATTTATTGACTGTATTTATCACATAAAGTATCAAACTGAAGTTCCATAAATCAAATATCGAAAGGAAATTAAGTAGATGGTTTAATTCAAGTACAAACTCTTCAAGACAATTACAATAAAAACATATTCTTTATATCTTAATATATTGAGTAATATGGTAGTGCTAAAGACCTAATACATACCTCAGTCATGGGTTCTTTTAAATCTCACATTAATGTATAATTAATTTCTACCAGAGTCAACAATGAAAATAATTTAGAGTTCACGAAATACTGAAGAGGATATAATCAAGCATAAAATTGTGTTCAAGATAGTTAGCTCAAGATGCTACTTATTCTAGAACTTCCCACGACGGTCAATCAACAAACTTCTAATGGTTGATCAACCAAGTAACAATAATGACATTTTTGTGTTATTCTATCTACAAGAGCACCTTATGTTTGAAATGGCACTCAGCCTAGGTAATATGTTTTTTCTCCTCAAAATTTTGGTTTGTTCCTGTCACCCTTTTTGCATAAATTGAACTTTTTTATAAATGCATTTGTAGTACATTATATTTAATTTGCGAAGACTTACAATCAAAGAAACAAACCAAATACACTACAATAATTGTGCAAAACTATCCTTGATTTCTTATTTTATTTTTCCTTAGTATTAGTAGATAAACTCATAGAACGGAAAAATATCTCATGGTATTAATACAGTGCGCAAAAGAGTTATATACTTGAATTCACAAATGAAACTCAATACCTAACAATAGTATAATTGTATGAATTATTTATTTTCGAAAGTGTACATACTACTACATGTTATTGTATCATAAATCACCCTACCTATTCAGCCAAATAAAAATTAAAGTAACTCTTGTAGTCACAAATAATAGACAATATCAAAGCTAGAACTTTCAAAGTATGAATATAAAACCCCCTCAATTACCAGTTATTTCATGCATTACAATACTACCTTTTCTAACTAAGAGGAAAGTTTTTGAATGCTAGACGTATCGCCTGTTTAGCCAAGCTTCTCCAAAGTCAAAAGCACTTTTTTCTTCAAAAGAAGAAGTACTTTTTTTCAAAGTTGAAGTGTTTTAGAAGATAGAAAAATGCTTTTGGGGAAAACATAAGTAGTGTTGGAGAAGCAAAAAAAAAAGTAGTTTCTCTTTGAAAATATTTTTTTGAAAGCACTTTTAAGAAAAATGCACTCAGCAGCGATTTTTTAAAAGATTGGCAAAACATTAATTGCTGCTCAGAAGTGCTTTTTAAATTAATTAGCCAAATATAGACTGATTTTTACAGCTTGGCCAAATAAGCTATTAGTCATCATATGTTCAGGATATTTAAAAAAATCAACTGATTTTTGAACTTGTAACTACAGCTTGAAAACAAGTCAGCCAGAAGTCGCACTAGCCAAGTAAGCTCAGCCACAGTCTTCCTCAAAGCCATGTACTCAGCATCTGCAGGTGATAAGGAGACTATGGAATGTTTCTTAGACTTCCAACAAATAAGGTTGCCCCCAAGAGTGAAAAAATATCCACTAACAGATTTTCTAAAAGAGAGATAGCCTGCCCAGTCAAAATCTAAAAATGCTTGAAGAGAAAAATCTTGAGTTCTGTTGAAGAAGATGCCTTTGTCAGGGTCTTTGACCAAATATCTAAGGACATGAAGAGTAGCATGCAGGTGAGCAGTTCTGGCAGTATTGAGGAGCTGACTGAGAAGGAAATGTCATGTCTAGTATACTGTAAAAAATTGAGCTTGCCTATCAGCCTTATGTAGGGAGAAGGATCAACTAAGGCACCACTAGAAGTAGGGGTAAGCTTAATAGATAAATCCAAAGGTGTCACCAGAAGTGAGGCAGAAAAGCAATGAAATTCTGATAGGAGCTCTTTAAGGTACTTGTGTTGATTGACAAGTAGACCATGAGGGACGTAAGACACTTCAAGACCTAGAAAATAATGCACAACTCCAATTCTTAGATCTTGAATTGTTGATCTAGAAATTCTTTGAGAGATGTCAACTCAGAATCATCACTCCCGGTCAATAAGATGTCATCCACATATAAATCAATAAGAACAATGGAAGAGCCGATGAATTTGGTGACTAAGGAACTATTAAGTCTAGAGGAGTAACCCCTAAAGATTAGAGCATAAGATAAATTGGAAAATCATTGCCTAGATGCCTATTTAAGGCCATACAAAGACTTCTTCAACTTATAAATAAGTGGAGGACAAGAAGAGGAGTAAGAAACTGTAAGACCAAGAGGAAATGTTATGTAAACCTCTTCAGAAAGATCCGCATGCGAAAATACATTATTGACATCAAGTTGATCGATAGTCCAAGAAAGCTTGGCAGCCATAACAAGAGAACACTTAATGGTAGTGAATTTGAAAACAGAAGAAAAAGTCTCAAAGTAATTTATGTCAGCCTGTTGAGTGTCCCCCCTGATTACCAACCTAGCTTTCTACCTTTTAATACTAGTATATAACGTTACTTAATTTTATATACCCATTTGTAAGGAATGACCTTTTTACTATAATACAAATAGACTATGTCTCAAGTCTGATTAGCCTCTAATACCTGAAATTCTTTCATCTTGGCGTGCTGTCAGGTAGGGTGTGAAGTAGCCTGATGATAAAAGGCGGGTTCAGACATAGATGTAGGTGAAGAGGTGGATGAAGAAGGAATATACAGTTGAGCAGGAGGGATAGCATAACAAATGTAGTCTTTAAGGTGAGTAGGAGTTACATAGAGTCTAGAAGATCTCCTCAAGGGAGGAGGTGAAGGACCAGAGGAAGTAGGAGGAAGAACTGATGGTGAAGAAGCAGGACTGAGAGGTGAATCAGGGGGGGGAGAAACATAAGGAGGAGGAGGAGAATGAGTAGTTGCAGGAATGGAAGAAATATGATCAGAAAATGAAGAGGATGAAAAGGAAAGAAACCGGAAGTAGAGGAGGTGAATGGAAAGATATGTTCAGCAAAAGTCACATCCCTAGAGTACAAAATATTTTTGTTACCCAGGTGTAACAATTCGTAAGCTTTCTTACCAAAGGATAACCCAGAAACACAAAGGGGATGAATTTGGATTGAAATTTGTCTCTAGCAGGAGGAGGAACAGTAGCATAGGCTAAACAATCAAAGGATATGAGATGGCTATAAGTAGCAGGATGATCGAGTAAGACTTCATATGGCATTTTGTTAGAGAGAATTGTGGAAGGAAATCTGTTTATTAGGTAAGTAGTAATAAGAACACACTCCCTCCAATACTTGGCAAGCAACTTAGATTGAAATAGAAGGGCTCTAGCCTTTTCTAATAAGTGATTGTGTTTCCTTTCCACTATACCATTCTGTTAGGGAGTGTGAGGACAAGAAGTTTGGTGAGAAATTCCAAGAGATGTGAGGTAAGCAGCATGAGAATGAGCAGACCCAAGTTCAAAAGCATTATTAGTTCTTTATTTGAACTGAAGTGTGGAATTGAGTTGATACCATAGCAATGAAAGATTTGAGAAAAAAAAAGGTGTTGTCTTTGCATACAAGGAGATAAGTCCAGTTAACCCTACTACAATAATCTACAATGGTCGGGAAATACTTGAAGCTATTATAGGTGGCAATATGGTAAGGTCCCTAGAGGTCAATATGAACAAGCTGAAAGGGTTTGGTGGATTGTGTGGATCTGGCAGGAAAGGAAAGTCTCTATTGTCTGGACATTGGACAAATTGAACAAGTGACAGGTTGTTTAGAAGAAAAACTACTAGACAAATGAGAAATTGAAATCATTTTCATAGAAGACATATGTCTCATTCTTTGATTCTAAAGAACATCATTTTCATTTATAGAAGTAGCAGTACAATTAACGGGTAAAATAATAAAAATAAGTACATGTGGAGAAGTAGAAAAAACAAATAGTAAAACGGATAGTGAAATAGAAACATTTTGAGAAACATTGGCCGGGGAAGTATCAACGGCAGAAGAAAAACTAAATGGAAATCTCAGAATATATAAGCCGTGCTCAACCTTACTAATTTCCAATGGTCTCCTCAGAGAAAAGCCCTGTAACTAATAGAAAATGTCAGTAAGAAGTGCAAAGCATTTTAGTTGAGCGAGAAGTTGATGTATAGAAAGTCAGTTGTAATGAAAAGAGAGAACCAACAAAACATTAGTTAAAGTAATGTTGGGAGATAATGAAAGAGAACCAAACAAATTTACTTTTACTTTGTAATCGTTTGACAGAGTAATAAAAGAAGGAGAGAGTAATGGTTGTATATTATGAAGAAGGTGTTTATGAGGTGTCATATGGTTAGTTGCCCCTGAATCCAAAATCCAAGAACTGGAATTTTCATGGTTGCATGGCATACAAGATATCCATATAGTCTACTAACATGGTTATTATGCCAACCTGCAAAGTTGGCATAGACTTGAGGATCCTGAGAAGTAGATTGTTGAGCTGAAGAATTCATCTGCATTTGTTGATGAGATGAGCATATTGATTGGTGGCAATTGACTTGAACTTTGGGGTTTGCTCCCTTTCAAGATCTCAAGTTCAAAACTCACCGGGTGCAAATAATTTCTGAGGGCCATCGTATTGGGTAAAACCTGAATTAACCGTGGTGCACTTGCGAAAAATTTCTTGCCGAGGGCCTGTGCACCCCCGGGATTAGTCGGTGCTCGAAAAGACTCGGACACGCGGCGCAAAATAAAAAAAACTCATGTGGTACATCTTCATGTTGATAGGAATCATGAGTAGACTAAGGCTGGTTTGCAAAATCAACTTGAACACATGCTGCAGTCTTTTTTCCTTTGGTTATTTGAAGTCTAGTGAAAAACCATGAAGCTTATAGCATTTATCCAAAATATGTCAAGTCTTGATGCAAAATTGGGTTTTAGTAACTTTAATGACTTCATCTGATCAAAGAAAAATACAAAATTGTTGAAATCTCTCCGGTGAAAACTCAGATAATGGAAAAAACTACCAAGATTCGCTCTGATACCATGTGAATTTGAAGATAATCGAAGAGAATTTGGGTTTCCATTCTATGGAAAACCTAAGTTGATGTAAACGAGAGAAGGAAACCAAAAATGAAAAATATCTATGTATTGAAATATAATCGTTCAACTGTACAAATTAGCCTATCAACATCTATATATACCAAAAAGAATAATGAATGGATATATAATGTAAAGTGGCTATCTATACAATTAATTCACGAGGCACGTGATAGTAGTATCAGACTGGTGGGCCTGGATCTATTTCTGTTTGGCCTGGAGTACCCGGGCCATCTATTCCAATAATAATTAAACGTAAAAGGGTCAAATATATCCGTGTACTATTAAAAAGGTTTAAACGTACCATTCGTTATACTTTAAGTCCATATATACCCATGTCGTTATACTATTGTATGTTCACCTTGAACAAACTTAACAGAAGAATGGCATATTTGAACCAATAGTATTACGACAGGGGTATATTTAGATCCGAAATATAACGAATGATATATTTAAACATTTTCTCATAGTACAAGTATATATTCGACTCTTTAAGATAATTAAATCACTCTTATCATATAGCTTTTGGCCATAATGTGGGATTTTCTCCCTCGTGATATAGATATCAATATCTGTATGGTTCATGGAATAGGTTGCTAGAGTTTCACTTAACATATTTTCTATCAATTTAACTTTGTTATTTTTGTCTTCAATCGTGAACTACGCAGTGCTTCTCACGTGGGATGCTACGTATTTTCAAAAGAGACAAGGGACTTGGTGTGCGGGTTGTGGGATAATGTGTTCGAAAATGGATCTTATTCACTTTGATTCTTGGCTTATGAAATTCCTGACATTTTGCAACTTGCGAAACCTCCAGTAATAAATAAATCTACACGTACAATAATATGTTATTTAATTGGGACTTGGGAGAACAAAAAGAAGTACCATAATACTGTGCTAAATTGCAAGTGAAGTAAGTTGAGATTCTATTTCCATTAAACAACAATAACAACAACAACAAATCCAGTAAAATCTCACAAGTAGAGTTTGAGAAGACTAATGTATAGACAGACCTTACCGTATTGTGTGAAGGCATAGAGCTTATTTCCCCGATAGACCCTCAGGCCTAAGCACAAGGAAAGGTGCATCAGATGTGATCACAAAATCAAGAACAAAAGGTTGCATCAAAGGACAATAAATAATTCTCCAATGCCTTGACAGGATGTGAACACAAAATCAAAAAAGGAATGTATAAAATTAACTATTGACATAACAACAACTTTCTATCATCAGCCCTTAAAATACAAGAAACTTGAGACAGTAAAAATCAAGAAATGCAAATATAAACATGTTTTGTTTTAATTTTTGTTCCTTTTTGCTTCCAACTTTGTAGCTTGTTCAAGTGCTTCTTGGGCATCATTCTCCATCCCAAGGCTAAAAAGGGCAACAGACTGAAGGTAAAATGCAGTTGGCCACTCAGGAGATATAACCTGAGCTTGCATTGCATCCCCTAGAGCCTCTTGTGCCATGTCGCTCATTAGATAACACAAGCATCGCCTGGCGTATATGGTTGGTGACACCATAGTCCCTCCATCGTTGAACTAATAAAACAAAAATAGTACTTATATAAGCCCACAACATATTGTACCTAATCCCATAACTGAGGTCTGGGGAATAATGGAAGAAATAATGAGTTCAAATAGCTCGAATAATTGAGAGGATATTAACTAAGTCTTTTGATAAATGTTTACCTACGAAAAAAGAAACTGAAATAATGTTGAAGGTAGACATGAATCATTAAGATAATGAAGAATTTTAGACAGCAGACCTGTGTATAGCACTCAATGGCAGTTATACAATCCTTGGCTCGGAAAGCAGCATCTCCTTGCTGCTTAGAGTTCAAGGTTTCCTGCATCTGATTTGTCCACATTTGGAAAGAAAGCTGCAAACATACCAATAATCAACTTAGATAGAATCCCCAGATAACTGAATGAGTATTACACAAAGAAATACCGAAAGAAGAACAGGTCTCTAAACTCTTATGCCAAAACTAGCACAACGATAAGTTCATCTTCTCCCTAATAACATAAATTATAGTTCATGATGTTCATATGCTCTGTTATGCCCCTTCGCATCATGCATTGAGAAGACTCAGTGTTCAAATAAACACCAAGTCATTATATGCACATTTGGCTAGCAAGTATATTTGTCAGAAGTTGCAATATCTGGCCCGCAATGATAGCAATTAAGACAACTGCTATTACAGTATTCAAGCAAAGCACGTTATTCATTTGGGACACCCAAAATTATACATACAAGGGTGGGGTGGGGCCATGGGGGGTGGGGGGCTATGAACCTTAAAGATCCCAATTTATTCACTGTAGTGATAAAACAAGATTAAGTACATGGATCATGAGACGAATACTTTGGCAAGCAAGCAGCTTCCATTATCTTAATTTTTGAGAAACAAGAGGGACAATGTACAATTGGCAATTCCTTCATCATCAATAAATAGTGAAGGGACAAACCTCATTGGCAATTCCTTCATCATCCTTGTACCCTGTCTTTTGCAATATCTCATGAAGAGCAGTAAGATCCATTCTCAAACATGCTTCCCCTGTTGTTGTCAACAGCAATGGTTGGGGTGGGGTTGCAGTTCCATGTCTAATGCCCAGTAAAACATGTGATGGCACCTAACATTACATCATCAAGAACTATGAGCCTCCCGCATTATTAATAATAATAGTAATAATTTTCTTTTGATATGGTAAACCACCACCACCCACCCACCCCCCAACCACAAGCCCTTTCAAACCTTGTACGGGGCCAAGAAGCTTTTCACGCTAACCGTGAGCTTTACGGTTGGAGGTGGAGAATCCTTTCTACTAGGCCATCACTCTCTTATCGGTCGTAAGCATTATTTGAAAATTAAATTAAAGGAAAAAAACCTAGTGGAGTAATTCTGAGGCATATGTTTGCAGACTAAACAAACTTGCTTCCATCCCATGAGGCAAAAGATTGTGGTTAATGTCACTCCACAACCATGATTTCTCTTTCAAGTTCCACAAATAATTAGCGACGTAAACCAAGGTTCACAGCAGACACTTCAATACTATAGTGGGAATCAACCTTACTGTGGTGAGAATGTATAATATATGCTCACTTCAATCACGTAAATGAAAGAAGGTTGCAATGCTTCAAATGTTGGAACGATATCAAAGCAAGTCAAGGGGAATACAGTGACTGTCATTTGGTCGTACCTCTGTTTCTTTCTGAATAGTTATGAGAGAATTAACCAGAGATTTTGCATTTGGCCTCTCACGTGCTTCATACTGTAAACAACGGGTGGCTAACCGCACAAGCTCGGTTCCATCGTCATTAGAAATATGACCCTCCAAACAAGAATCCATTAGTGTCGAGAAATTCTTCACCCGAATTAGATCAAGTGCCTACAGGAAGGTAAAGGAAACAGTAACATCTTAGATTTAGGTACTCAAACAATAGGGTCAATAGCGTTCACTAAAACATGGATTTCACACTAAGAGTTGATGATTTTCCATAAAAAGGTTCCAACGATCTTCAAACTTACATGGCTCGGAGGTATGTGTTTTCCACTCAAAAGATCTAACAACATTGTTCCGAAGCTGTAAACTACACTTTCAGCTGTCACTCTTCCTGCCAATCATAAAAACTCTTATCTCAGTTCTGGATTTAGTTGAATAAGGTAGGATTCTGCAATATGGTACTAAAGGAATACCTCACAGCATAAATTCATAGATTAATTAAGCAGCTGCCTCTCAAAGCTAGGTTTTTGCAGCAAATAACTAAAAGAACACTAAACTGAGAAAACGATAAAGAGAGACATTCGACCTGTTCTCATGTACTCTGGAGGAGTGAAAGCCAAGTTTGTACTATAACTTTTTCCATCTCTACTGTTCTTCATCAGGCCAAAGCAAGAGAGCCTAGGATCACCATCCTGAAGAAAGTAAACAAAATTAGAAGGCCACACAAATAGGATTAACAAACATAAGAGTAAAACAAATATTACCTGATCAAATAAGATTCTGTAAGCATTAAGATCATGATATATTGCTCGACCCTTACTGCAGCAGTATTCCAAAGCTTGAGCTAAGTAAAAAGCGACCCTCAACCTCATCGCCCATTTCATAGGTTCGCTCTCCCCTATTGCATTTCATGGCAAATCAAATATCAGCATTTTCCCTCAAAAACTAATTCATTAGCCTTGTCAAGATATATTACAGCTCAGAATGCAGCTACCAAAGAAGAATATCAATCTACTCTTTGAGAACAAAATTCTTTGTCTGTTAACCCTTAGACTTCAAAATTATGAAATTCTATATGCTAGACTGCATCAAGTCATCAACTTCAAGGAGTAATAAGATGATGCTCCTAGATTCTACAACTCTGTTATAAAAGATTTAGGTATTACTATAAAAATCAAGACTTTAGGGAAAAACTCACAGTGAAATAAATGCTTTGCTAGGGTATCATTTGGCATGAACTCTGCTACGAGCAACCTTTGATCCCCTTCGCAGCAACATCCAAGTAGATTTGCCAGTCTCTCACTTCTCAGATTCCCCACCGCCTTAGCCTCATCCTAATTATGCAATCAGTGTCCAAAACAGAATTCAAGATGTTGTGGTATGAAGCCGTTATATACATAAAATAGATAAGTAATGTGCTCTATCTGAGCTTTTAGATAAGCAACATGATATACTGAAACTAAGGTCTAAGATTGCCACCCATCAACAACAAATATTTCTACGAGCTAGTCCAAGAAAAAGAATCAAATCCATTAGCTAATCAAGTCTATTGCTCTATGTGATTACACATAATTCAACAGAAGTAATAGTGTTTAATCAAAAGCTAACCAAGAACTGGCGAGAATCAGGCCAAGCAGACCTATTGAAGCGTTTAACAGCAATACAGTGACCATTCTGGAGCAGGCCTTTATAAACAACATTTGGGGCTTTCTCACCATGCTCAGACACCATATTATCCGCAGAAAATCCATCAGTTGCAATCATCAGCACGTCTAGACTAAATTCAGTAAAACTCGGTAACGCGTTTTTCTCATTTCCCCCTCCATTCTCTGCACAAATCAAAATACAAAACACCATCAACCTATTGACAGAGTCACATAAAAGCACAATACAGATATGTGAAAGAAAATAAATACCCAGATCAGAAAGATCGTGCAGAGATGGCTTGAGCTGGGAATGGCCGCAGCAGAAAAGAAATTTGGAACAGGGAACACCCATTAGACAGTGCAATATGAAAACAGCAAATTCTATGAGATTTCTTGAACAAAAAACTTTAGACCCTCTTCAAGCATTAGCAGAACACAAGGGGACAGAAAAAGAAAATGTCTTTTTTTCTTGTATATAGTAGCTCTTTCTTGGGGACAAAGATAATTACTATGTGGGTATACAAAGAAAAGATATTTTGTTTAGCTATGCAAATTCTGTTTGTTTGGTCCTGATGAGTTTGTATATATGGTTGAATGATGAAGAAGCAGTGATTTTCATGTGTCTAAATTTTCAGAGGAAGACGTGTTTGTGTCTGCTTTTTTTGTCTAACTTTTCTGCTTTTTAGCTGCGTTTCAACTTCCTCATCATTCCTCTTTTGTGCTTCTACTGTTCCACTCTTTGATTTCTCTTCCAACTCCCTTTCCCAAAAGAAATTTACTAGCACCGCGCTTTAATTAAAACAATACTGGCACTCTTTGATAACTTTAATTTATTAGGTGCTTTTCCGGTTAAATTTGTTAGGAATAAACTCCGTAAAAATAATTTTGACGGTATTAGTGATAAACGTAAAATACTAAGTTATGATTAAATCAGCAAGAATAAAAATACAATAATAATGATACCAAGATTTTACATGTAAATCCTTCTGAATAAGGGAAAAGCCACGGCCAAGAAGAGCAACTAATATCACTATAGCGAGGAATTTTATACTGTATAATAACGAGTAAAAACAACAACAACAACAACAACCCAGTAAATTCCCAGAAAGTGGGGTCTGGGGAGGGTAATATGTAGACAGGCCTTACCTCTACCCAAAAGGGCAGAGAGGCTGTTTCCAATCGACCCTCGGCGCAGGAAAAGAAAGGCAAACAAAAAACAAAAACAAAAGCAGCGTTAGTTACACCAGCATACATCACATAAATAGTTAACTAAACATAAGAGACATATGTACCATAAATAAATCGACATGCAATAATATTAAAACAGTAGCAAACAGAAATGACTACCACAAGAGAAAGAAAACTAATCCTCTATGGGTGGCCCTACCGCGCCTCACCCACCCCGGAAAGGAGTACGAAAACTCTAAAAGCCCCTATCCTACAACCCCGATACTAGACCTCCAAACTTTCCTATCAAGGGCCATGTCCTCGGAAATTCGCATACTGGCCAAGTCATGTCTAATTACCTCTCCCCAGTATCTCTTAGGCCTCCCTCCGCCTCGCCTCACACCGACCACCGCTAGCCGCTCACAACTCCTCACCGGGGCATCGGGGCTTCTCCTCCGCACATGCCCGAACCACCGAAGTCTTGTCTCTCGCATCTTCTCATCCACTGGGGCCACCCCCACCTTCTCTCAAATAACTTCATTCTTAATCTTATCTAACCTGGTGAGCCCGCACATCCACCTAAGCATTCTCATCTCCACAACCTTCATTCTCTGAACATGAGATTTCTTCACCGGCCAGCACTCTGCCCTATACAACATGGCAGGTCTAACCACAGCTCTATAAAATTTTCCCTTGAGTTTATGTGGCACTTTCTTGCCACACAGCACTCCTGATGCAAGCCTCCACTTTGACCACCCCGCTCCTATACGATGAGTGACATCCCCGTCAATCTCTCTTTCCTCTGAATCACCGACCCAAGATATCTGAAACTATCCCTCTTGGCGATGACCTGAGATCCAATCTTCACATCTCTGCCACTACGCTCGGCTCAGCGCTAAACTTGCACTCCAGATATTCTGTCTTAGACCTGCTTAGTTTGAAGCCCTTAGACTCGAGAGTCTGTCTCCATTCCTCTAGCCTCTCGTTAACACCGACCCTCGTCTCGTCTACCAACACTATGTCGTCAGCAAATAGCATACACCAAGGCACATCCCCTTGAATATGCCGCGTCAAAGCATCCATCACCAAGGCGAACAAGAGGGGGCTAAGCGCAGATCCTTGATGGAGCCCCATAACTACCGGAAAATGGTCCGAGTCACCACCCACTGTCCTGACCCTAGACTTAGCTCCATCGTACATGTCCTTGATTACTCTGATGTAGGCTTCCGGTACGCACTTAGCCTCCAGGCACCTCCATAGCACCTCCCTAGGGACCTTGTCATACGCCTTCTCCAAGTCAATAAACACCATGTGCAGGTCCTTCTTCATATCCCTGAACTGTTCCACCAATCTCCTAACAAGGTGGATAGCTTCTGTAGTGGACCGGCCCGGCATAAAACCGAACTGGTTCACGGAAATAGATGTCGACTCCCTCACTCTGGCCTCGATCACCCGCTCCCAGACCTTCATGGTGTGGCTTATTAATTTGATGCCCCTATAATTGTCGCAACACTGGATATCCCCTTTGTTCTTATACAAGGGCACCACTGTACTCCACCTCCACTCTTCCGGCATCCTTTTGGTCCCGAAGATCGCATTGAACAACCTGGTGAGCCACTCCACTCCTGGCTTACCCATGCATTTCCAAAACTCCACCGGGATTTCGTCTGGCCCGGTCGCTCGACCTCTACTCATCCTGCGCAAAGCCACCACGACCTCTTCCACCCTAATGCGCCTGCGGTACCCTAGGTCTCTATGGCGCTCTGAATGCCCCAACTCCCCAAGTTCTATGCTTTGGTCCCCCTCCTCGTTGAGAAGGTCTCGGAAGTACGCCTGCCATCTCTGTTTGACTTGAGACTCCCCCATCAAGACTCTACCATCCTCATCCTTGATGCACCTAACTTGTTCTAGGTCTCGCGCCTTCTTTTCTCTTACTTTGGCTAACCGGAATAGCTTCTTGTCCCCGCCTTTCTCCCCTAATTCCTCGTACATGCGACCAAAAGCCGCGTTTTTAGCTTCTGTGACTGCCAGCTTCGCTTCCTTCCTTGCCATCTTATAGCTCTCTCTGTTCACCCGCCTTTCTTCCTCGCTTGTGCTCCCTGCCAACTTCGCAAAGGCTGCTTTCTTCACCTCTACTTTTCCTCGCACTACATCGTTCCACCACCAGTCGCCTTGATGTTTGCCTAGATAGCCTTTGGCTACCCCAAGCACATCCCGCGCTGCCTCCCTAACCAGATTCGCCGTCTCTGACCACATTGCGTCTGCTACCCCAGAACTCCTCCAAGCTCCACCATCAACTAACCTCCTCTTCAACTCCTGGGCTTTCTCTTTAGTCAGAGAAACCCATCTAATTCACGGTTGGCCCCGAGCACCCATCCGCTTCTTCTTCACCCAGATTCCGACATCCATCACTAGGAGTCTATGAAGGGTTGAAAGGGATTCTCCCGGAATAACCTTGCAGTCCCTGCACAGACCTCTATCGCTCCTTCCGAGAAGGAGGTAATCGATCTGAGTCCTCGCCGTCGAACTTTTGAAGGTGACCAAATGCTCCTCCCTCTTCTGAAATGTCGAGTTAGCTATCAGGAGCTCGGAAGCTCTAGCGAAATCCAACAGCGCAGTGCCTTCTCCGTTCCTAGCCCCAAGTCCAAAGCCTCCATGCACTTCACCATAGCCGCTAGCATCTGCCCCAATATGACCATTAAAGTCCCCTCCAATGACCAACTTTTCAGATTGGGGAATACTACGCACCAACTCATCCAAGTCATCCCAAAAACACCTCTTGACGTCCTCATCTAAGCCCGCATGTGGTGCGTAGGCGCTGATGACGTTGAGGACGCTACCCCCGATAGCCAACTTAATAGACATCAACCTATCGTTCACTCGCCTAACTTCCACCACGGACTCCCTAAGGTCCTTGTCCACCAGGATGCCCACTCCATTCTTACCCCTCACGACCCCAGAGTACCACAACTTAAACCCGTCAGCATCCCACGCCTTCGTCCCTTTCCACCTAGTCTCCCGGACACAGGCTATGTTGACCCTCCTCTTCTGAAGAATCTTCACCAACTCAATGGACTTACCCGTCAGAGTGCCTATGTTCCACGACCCGATCCTTAATCTATGTGCGTCCGCTACCCTCTTCCCACCCTTACCTCCCGCCCTACCCGCCAAACCTCTCCCTGCCACCCTACTTACCCCCACCCCCACCCCTCGAGGACATGACCTTGCACTTACATCCCCCGCCGCTGCCACTATCCCTCCGACCGACTATGTGGAATAATGACGCACACGCGCACAAAAGGGAGATACGAAAAGGGGCAAACTAGATAGCAACAGAGTAGACCTCACAAGAAATGCTAGCGGAAGCACGGAAAATGTGTACAGGTTAAACGAAGGACGGGAGGTACCAACTCCCGGTGGAAAAACCTGAAGGTAGATGCCCGAGGCCAAGTGGTGTCTCCACTTGCACGTCCCGGCTGATGTTGTTGAGCTCTTCACTCCCAAACGCCGCAAAGCCGCCTTGTCACCTGTCCTGGAATTTACCGGGACGGATACTTCTGTTGCGTCCCGCCGAGAACCTGCGAACCTGCAAAAAAAAAAAAAAAAAAAAAACGGGGGGATGGGAGTGTGCTGCCGGCGAACTCGCCGGAATTGGGGGGAGGGTGGTGGGGGAACAGCAGCGGAGAGGGGAGAGGAGGTTGTGCGGAGGGCTGGGGGGTAGAGAGAGGAGAAGAGGTGAGGGGGGCAACCTTACCTTGGGGTCGCCGGAGTGGAGGGGTGGAGGGGTGGTGGGGGAGGGTAAACCTTACCTGGGGTCGCCGGAGTGGGGAGGTGAGGGGGTGGCTGGATTTGGAACTTACCGTTGGAGTCTTGGAGAGGTTGCTGTTGAAAGGAGAGAGAGAGGAGAGAGAGGAGAGAGAGAGGAGAGATCCATAATAACGAGTAAAAAATACTCCTAATATCACTAAACCCTCAAAAGAAATAAATATTCTTTTGCTTTTTTCACCTCACTACAATAGTCAAATGAGAGTTGAAGCTCTCCTTTTATAGCCAAAACATCGCTCTCTAAAGCCTTCAATATTTAACAATTTCAACAAGGTTGGCTACCAACCAAACCAAGTCAATAAAATTGGCTACCAATATTTGACAAACTCAACATGATTGGTTACCAACCAAACCAAGTCAATAATATTGGCTACCAAACAATTTGAATGAGATGGATACCATATCAATCTCCCCCTTCAATCACATTCATCTAGAGGAGGTAACACTATCTGGGAGCTTGCTTCAATCCGTATAGACTCTTCTTAAGTTTGCATACAAGATTTTCCTTACCCTTTGCATACCCTTAAAAGTAAGTTCTATAAGGTAGTGGTTAGATCGACTATGTTGTATGGGCCAGAGGGATTGTCAGTTAAGAACTCTCATGTCGAGCAAATGAAAGTAGTTGAAATGAGGATGTTGAGATAGATGTGTGGACATACTAGATTAGATAGAATTAGGAATGAAGTTATTCGGGACAAAGTGGGAGTGACCCCTGTGGAGGAAAAGATGCGAGAGGCGAGACTAAGATGGTTCGAGTATGCTAAAAGGAGAAGCACATATGCCCCAATCAGGAGGTGTGAAAGGTTGACCTTGGGAGGGGGGTAAGAGGAAGGGTAGAGGTAGCCCAAAGAGGAAGAGGTGATCAGGCGGGACATGGCACAGCTTGAGCTAACTGAGGATATGACCCTTGATAGGAGTGTGTGGAGGTTGAGGATTAGGATAGAAGGTCAGTAAGTAGTCGAGTATTTCCCTTTGTCTTCCTTCGTTCAATATTATTAGTGTTAGTATCTTTTGTTTGCTATTACCGCATATCTTGTACTGGTATTACTTGCCATCAGTACTCCTTAGTTTGCTATCACTACATATCTTGTATTGTTATTGCTTGCCTTCGGTACTCCCTAGTTTGCTCTTTCGCTATCTTGGATTTAGTTTTCTAAATATCTTGTTTTGCTATTACTTGTAATTAGTGCTTCTTTCATCTTTTTTTTAGCCGAGAATCTATCAAAAATAATTTTTCTGCCTTTCTAGGGTAGGGGTAAGACTGCGTATATCTTATCCTTTCCAGACCTCACATGTGAGATTACACTGGGTTGTTATTGTATTTTTCTCTTTAATAGAACCTATTCATTTTTGTTGAGTAGTTCTCTTTTAGTCTCACTACTGGATTTTGTCTTTTGCATTCACCTTCATCTTCACTATGATGTGTTTTGACAGGTATCTTCTCTTTTTATATTATACATCAACCTCCTTGTAAATTTGCTAGAAGTTTAAACTTTTAGAACTTAGTATTGAATCTAAAAAGTGAATACATTGTCTTTGACATACGATTTTACTCAATGACTCTAGTAATGTTGTTGAGTAAACTTGCATTGGTTTTAACTAAAACTCAAAAAGATGCTTCTAATAATTTATTCGTTTCGACAGAAATAAAGCATATTTTCTCTTTTTGGCCAATATTTTTCAGGTTAGTAACTGAAAGATCTAAAATTATATAGTACTATTATTAGATCTTCTAGTTTGCCTTTAGTAGTATTATTATTGTAATGCAAATGTTATTGAATATACCTTTTTATAGTTAATCCATTTTAAAACATAAAATTGAAAGGGAAACAGAACTTTTCAATTTTCCAATTGTAAAATAAATAAATGAAAGTATGAGATAGTGGGCTATAAAATTGTAAGAAATAGGATGTGAAGGAACACTGCTCCGTTTTTGAAAGACAAAATACATAATCTACCCATCAAACTTAGGACCAAATCTCTCTTACACACATGTTGAACACAAGCTTTATTTTACACATCAAACCTTTTAAAAGTGTGTCAATTACACACTACTTTTGACCAGCCCCTGGGGCGTGTGGAACACGATAAGTGGGCGCATGAATAATTACTTTCTGCCTTCACTGACCAATACAACGGCTATTTACTAAAATTTGGGCCCATTTTCTTTAACCCTAACACCCATTTTCTGCCCTAATTCTTCATCTCCCTCTTATTTCATCTTCTTCTTCTTTAAAGGAACCAAACAATGTTCTGAACCAAAGAATCTTCTTCTTCATTTCTGCTCCAACTAATATTGAGAGACTGTCATCCCCTCTTGTTGTGTCCACACACATCACAAATGGAACAAGCCATCTCCATACATCTCCTTGAAAGCTTTCCAGATTTTGGGTTTATCTTTGTTAATTTTGGATGAAGAACAGGACTTGGAAAATGGATTTATCTTTGTTAATTTGGCCGTGTACGTGTTTTTACCTTACCGGGTTGGATCTTTCATGGGTCGAAATTAATAAAATGGTCGGATCGTTGTTTTTTTTTAATTTATAAAAGCACGTGTATACAACGCATTAAATAGTAAAGGGGCTGGTCAAAAGTAGTGTGTAATTGATACACTTTTGAAAGATTTAGTGTGTAAAATAAAACTCATATTCAACAGGTATATAAGTGGAATTTGGTCTTAAGTTTGATAGGTAAATTATGTATTTTGCCCTCTTCAAAAGAAACAAAACATCACAATAACATAGTAACACCAGAATAATAAGGACAAGAAGCGTCGATTAATGATGTACACTTCAATAAAAGTACACCTTTCAAAGGATTAAAGTAGAAAAATGGATTTGGTTTGACAAATGAAATCTTCCTTTGGCATTTGTACGAAGTATCACCAATTAAGACTAGGTCAATATTAATTACTTTTAGCCCAACGGATAACTTTATATCTTCCACTATATCACAAAAAAAATACAATTACTCCTTTGACTTGAAATGGTGACTTGACCTAGTAAAAAATATTGGAGGAAGAGGCCGAGATTGGAGCTGGAAAATCCAATTTCCAGAATGTTGAATAATTGATCTAAACGTGTTGCATTACTGAATCTTGGACTGCTTCAACTGCCAGACACCCAAATTTTTGCCCTATTCTTTATTTATTTATTTATGATATCTTTCTCTCCTTGTACTTTTGTCTCCTTCCTTTTCTCCTCTGTGTCTTTTTCTTCTTCTTCTTCTTTTTTTTTTTTTTTTTTTACATTATATATGCATAAGCTTATCTCCAAGCTTACCCTCATTTTGTCTCTAAAATGGGGATTTTTCCATTTTGTGGACAACTTATTCCCAACCGTTCCCCCATTTTTTTTCCAAACTTTTTTATATTTTTCTCTTTCTTCTATATTATATTATTATCTTTCATTTCAATTTCATTTTTTAATTTCTATTAAACAAATTTTATCTTTTATTTTATTAATCTATAATTTCCATAATTAAAAAAATTCCATAAAATTGTAAATAATATAATTTGTAAGCAATTATTATAGATAACTAATAATTCAAATAAAAGTGAAATCATTGCGGTACAAGATTAATTAAATACATATAATTTTACATAAAAAATAAATGCGCGAAAATTAATTTATCAAAGTTAAGATATAATATTAATATTATAGAATATTACATAAACATCATTAAGTGTATATAAAGAGATAAAATAAAAAATTAAATAATAAAATAATACTAATAAAATAATGGGGGGATGAATAGTGTACCCATATTTGAGGAAATAATATTCATCCCCCATGTTGGGGACAAAAATGGGGGAGGATTGGAGGACAATTTCCCTCAAAATTGCCCCATTATGGGGGATGGGGGCAAGGTTGGAGATGCCCTAAATTGGATCAGATTGAAGGCACAATAAGCGCAATAATATATGTATCACAGATTCAAATTGTGAAAACAGTTTGTTGCATACATGTAAGTTAAAGCTATATATAATAGATATAATATGGTCTAACCAAATTTTTGCACAGAGAAATTCAAAAATAGCCAATTTACAAGTGATCATTCAAAAATAGCCATAGTTTCAAAAGTCATCGAAATTTAGCCACTTTTCATGTAAAAATAAATCTGAACGAAAATATTGTTCAAAATCCGAAAAGTATTCGAGCATAATATACTGGAGTTTGGAGTTCCAGTATTGTCACGACCCCAAATCCGGTCGTGATGGCGCCCAGCACATTGCTAAGTCAGCCTGACCAATCCATACCAACCACGGAGCTAGAAGCTCTCTTTAACCCATTTAAGCAAATTAATTCAAGAAATAATAGTGATACATATACTGAAAACGGGGAACCAAGTCCCATAATACCTTAACTCCCATAGACCAAGGGTCAAGAGTCATGAGCCTCTACTGAACATGAGTGTGTAAAGGTTTACAAAATACCAAGTGCGGAAAGAAATGTCAATACAAAATAAAAAGACAGTGAGAAGGAATATCGGGTCCTGCGGACTCTGCAGCTACCTCGTATATCCCACAGATGTCGCCTCGCACAGCTACTGGATCACTGCTGGGAGGTACCTGGATCTGCACACAAGGTGCAGGGAGTAAAATGAGTACTGCCAGACTCAGTGGTAATAAACAAGGGTAAGACAGTGCAGATAAGAAATCCGCAATAAAGCACTATGTAAAGCTATAATCAGCTACCCTGTCATAGAATCAATCTTCACTGTACCTGTTCCAACAATTACCAATAAATAGCATAACAGCTAGCAGATGTAGCTAAATGCAATGCAATGCATGATATGACCGCTACGGCGTGTAGCCCGACTCCAATTTTGGGTACCCGTGCTCACCGTGGGGGTTCAGACTCCGGAGGGGCTCCTACAGCCCAAGCACATCTCATAGAGATATTCTTGCGGCGCGCAGTCCGATCCAACATATACCTCGCTGCGGCGTGCAGCCCGATCCACTACTAGTCAGCTAATATGCAGATACAGCCTCGCAGGCTCAAAAGTAGTTTTTGAAAACTCTTTTATCATTTTTCAGTTAGAAAACAGTAATATCAAGTTCCAGAGATTGGAATTAGCATAATAACCAAAAATAGCTGCGGACTAGTAGTAAACTAGCATGTCTATGTGATAAGACAATGATAACGATCCTCGCGGGATCCAATAACTGGCTCACGGCCCACATGTATAATCAACCGCCCAAGAAGGGGGTTCCTCGGCTCAAGAGTGGCCATTATCACAATATATATATATATGCAACCATCCGAGAAGGAGGTTCGACGGCTCTAGAATAGCCAATAATACAATATCAACAAGTTGGACTAATATGTAGTCTCCAGTTCATGATCGACCCCGCACTCTCAAGAGTGTGCGTGTCTCGCCGCTATACAGCGTCACAAAGTGGTATACCGGGGTTTCGAACCCGCTGGTCATCACCCACATCTATTACTCACCTCTATACGGCGCGACGACTACTCCGCAATGCCCTTGCCACGAGAATCAAGCTCCGCACGCGTAGAATCTGATCAAATACAGTAAAAATACAACAATTTAGGCCAATGGGACGACACCCAATCAATACAACTCAATTTACATCAAAATTCCCAAAGTTGTCAAAACCCGAGCCCCGGGCCCACATTCCGAAAATCTACGAAATTCACATTTCTGGAACCCTCGTCTCAATACGAGTCTAAGCATATCAATTTTACCAAAATCGGACTCCATTTGCCCATTCAAAACCTTGATTTTCTAAAGTCCAAGACTAGGGCTAAACCCTCCATAATTACCCCAAATTCCTCCATTTTCATGATATAATTGCATGATATTATCAATACTAATCATAATATGAGTTCATAGTTGATTACCCGATGATTTCCCTTGATTTCCTCCTCAAAATCGCCCAAAATCGCCCTTAAGCCGAGACCCCAAATGTTAAAATGTTTCGGAAATTTTTCTAACTTCCGATACACTTACTTACAGCGATTTTCGCTTCTCGCGGAACATTTTCCGCTTCTACGCTTCCGTATCCGCGACCAAGGGTCGCTTCAGCGGTTCCAGTGCCTAGCCGACCAAATCCGCTTCTGCGAAAGGACCGCCTCGCGCGTCCGCTTCGAGGCTTTTCCCGCTCCTGCGGGTTTTCCCGCTTCTACGTCTAGGCGCCGCTTCCGCGGACTCGCCTAAGCGGCTAGCCTTCCGCTACTCGCGATATTTCCCCATAGCCCTCGGCGGCCGCTCGCGGCTCAACATCCGCTCAGCGGTGCCGCACTCGCGGGCTCCTTTCCGCTCAGCGATCACAGCGCTTCCGCGCTCCGATATCCGCTTCCGCGGACTCGCTCCTGCGACCACATTTCCGCAGGAGCGAAAATGACAGAACCGGAACTCTCAACCCGCAATTTCCATGATTTTCTTCCGTTTAACCATCCGAAAACACCCCGAGGCCCCCGGGACCTCATCCAAACATACCAACACATCTTAATACCTTATTCGAACTTGCTCCAATCCTCAAAACACGTCTAATAACACCAAAACCCATAATTCGCATCAAATTCAAGCCTAAATTCCTTAAAACATTCCGAATTACACATTCAATCAAAAACCCGACCAAACGACGTCCGAATGACCTGAAATTTTGCAGGCACATCCAAAATCACCTAACGAAGCTACTGCAACTGTCGGAATTCCATTCCGACCCCGGATCAAAATCTCACCTACCGTTCGAATTTCGCCAAAATTCAACCTTAGCCAATTCAAGCCTATTTCTCCACCGGGCCTCCAAATTCAATTCCGATCGCTCCCCTAAGTCACAAATCACCTTCCGGAACTAACCGAATCATCGGAATCCGATTCCGAGCCCTCTAACCAAATAGTCAACTCCGGGTTGACTTTCCTTATTCAAGTTTCTTTCCCAAAGGCTATATGCCTCATTTTCAATCCAATTCACTCCTAACTCACCCGATAGACCCTAACACTGATATAAAAGCATAAAACATGCAATTGCAACATGACGGAGTGGTAAATTCCCGTAACGACGGGTCGGGTCGTTACATTCTCCCCAACTTAAACAAACGCTCGTCCTCGAGCGTACCGGAGTGGTACTAGAAGCAACTCAATAGCTGAATGACCTTACCCAGCATATATTCGGGCGATCATACGTCACCCTATCTCACGCAAGTCCGAAAACACCATACAGCTGAAATCTCACAGACCATCTGAACCATAAATCACACTGTACTTTCCGAAATCATATGCCAATTGCAAATCCCATGCCTGTACTCAGGATACACTAGAATCCACTGCAATAAGCCATACTCACCACTCCGGGTGAGATCATATGATGTATCACACAACCCAATCACTCGAGACGATAGTCTCTAATCACAACAATTGGCCACAATCACCAAATACTAGCTGAAAACCTCTTTCATTAGATAGAGTCTTATTCCAACACCTCCATATCATGCCCACGGCAACCAGACACGCGATATATCGAACCCATCTCTCAGGTCAACCATTCATGAATCCATTTCACTTTTAACTGATACCACAATAGATTTCGGACCCAAATCTCGGTATTACCTTTCTAACCAACTAAAATCACATATACTCACATTCATTATTGGCTCCAACGACCATTTCGATTATAACACATCGCACTGGTAATAAGACACCTCAACACCGGCCTAAGCCACGATGAGCACAACATAGGCTCCAATAGAAACGTCTGCACACACTCGAATCATGACAGCTCAAATCATGACAACTGTCTCCAGCAAATAGAGCTGCAATTTAATCCCTCTATGCCATCATAATATAGAACTGAGATCGCGTCTCGTATTATAGAAATAGAGTACCTGAATCCTCCTCGAGAGGTCATAACATCACGTGGCCTTGCCACGATTCGTGATTCTATCCAAACACTATTACTCATGAAGCACCTCAAGCTACCAAGCTCAAAACGATTAGCCACGCACAGATCTAGGTCTTGAACCCAAGATATCAACCTCACCCACGGTGAGACAATTAACCTATGCTATCAAATCCTGAAAGAACACAACCAATGTGTCATTCGCCAAGCGATACTCAATACGGACTTTTCCTCAGAAGCGAGGAAGTATTGTATACCAGGTAACATATAACTAACTATATTTTCACAATATTCCGTTGCGGCGTGCAACCCGCTCCAATGACATACCCGTGGCGGCGTGCCACCCGATCTAGATACCATACCTGCGGCGGCGTGCCACCCGATCCAAGTAACCCTCGTCAAATGAATACGCGTCGAGTCAAGTTGCTCATCATAATAAACATATATCGCCTCAAGTT
>JASVEL010008323.1:0-43409 GCA_032618575.1 Nicotiana noctiflora | reverse complement strand
CAATGTATTCATGATATTGTGCTTGGGCTGTAGGAGCCCCTACGGAGTCTGAACCCCCACAGTGAGCACGGGTACCCAACTTGGATCGGGCTACGCGCCGTAGCGGTTATTTCATTCATTGCATTGCATTTAGCTACATCTGATAGCTGTTGTACTGTTTTGTTAATACTTATTGGTACAGTTACTGTGATATTGAGACTGTTGCAGGGTATTTGATTACAGCTTTACATAGTGCTATATTGTGATTTCTTATCTATGATGTCTTACCCCTGTTCATTACCACTGAGTCTGGAAGTACTCACTTTACTCCCTGCACCTTGTGTGCAGATCCAGGTACGTCTCATCAGACATAATTCAGTAGCTGTTCAGAGGCATTTTGCGGGATAGTCAAGGTAGATGTCGCGTCCGCAGGACCTGACTCCCCTTCCATCTGTCTTTTCATTTCGTATTGTTATCTATTTCCGCACTGAGTGTTGTTGTAAACACTATTGCACTTACATTCTCTTTAGAGGCTCTTGACTATTGACCCCTCGGTCTTTGTGGAGTTGTTGCTATTTTGGGACTTGATTCCCGTGTTTGGTATTTCTATCACCGTTGACTTATTTCTGTTATGCCTAAATTGGATAAAGTGAGCTCACAGCTCCGTGAGTGTTGTTAATTGGTCGGGCTGGCCAAGCAGTGTGTTGGGCGCCATCACAACCGGGTTATGGTCGTGACACAAAACGTTTCAAAATGACATTACGGTTTGCACAGCTATACAATATAAAATATACGGTTAATAATATATAGTTATAACTATATGGGTGAAGAGGAAGAGGAGGAGCACCCGGGGAAGAGGAAGAAGAGGGGCGCCCGGGGCCGGCCGAGGATTAGGTGGAGAGCCTTGACTAAAGAGAGTGCCCTGGAGTTGGAAAGGAGGTTAGTTGATGGAGGTGCCTGGAGAAGTTCTGGGGAAGCGGATGCTATGTGGACTGTGACCGCTGATCTGGTTAGGGAGGCAGCGGAAGATGTGCTCGAGGTTGCCAAGGGATACTCAGGCAGGCATCAAGGTGACTGGTGGTGGAGCGAGGCTGCCCAAGGTAAAATGGAGGTGAAGAAGGCGGCATTTGCTCGAATTGCGGAGAGCTCGAGCGAGGAGGAAAGGTGTCCGCAGGACCCGTTGTTCACTCTCCTTTCCCGTCTTGCAGGTTACGGGCAGCAGCAACGGCAATAGCTATTTGGCTTGCCTAGCTTCCATTAGTAGGCGCCATCATGACACCCGATGGTGGGAAATCCGGGTCGTGACACCTGCAAGACGACCTCGTAGTCTCAGTAGTCGGAAAATCCACAAGTCGCTACCGCCGCTACTGCTGTCCGTAACCTGTATCTGCGCAAAAAGAGCGAGTGTAGTATCAGCACAACCGACCCTATGTGCTGGTAAGTGCCTGGCCTATCCCAGCGAACTAGTAAGAAGGCTAAGGCCAGTCACCCACCTAAACCTGTACAGTTGCAATATATATATATATATACATGTACCAAAAACATTTATAAGGAAAGACTCTACTCTGAAATAATAATCAATAACTCGTGATATCCAGAATAATCTAGTCAACAGAATAAATCTTACTTTCATATCTCAATTCCTTTCTCATTTCATATCTCGTGGTAGGCGTACCATCCGCTCCCAACTATCACAGTAATTATATCTTGTGGTAGGCGTACCACCCGCTCCCAACTATCACAATAATTATATCTTGTGGTAGGCGTACCACCCGCTCCCATATATGTCAGTAGGCTACCGGCAACTATGGCCAATGCCAAGATTTAAATCACTTTGTGGTCGGCGTGCCACACGATCCCATTTCTTATTATATAAGTGGTCGGCGCGCCACACGATCCCAATTCATAAATATATAAGTGGTCGGCGCGCCACACGATCCCAATTCATAAATATATAAGTTGGTCGGCGCGCCACACGATCCCAATTCATAAATATATATATATATTACCGGCATTTAGCCAATAATCTTTGCATCAATAGTATTTATAATTACCGGTTTTGAACCAATAATTGATAATAATTTCAACAATTTATCTCTATTACCGGTATAACACCAATAACTCTTAATCAACAATTTATTCATAACTAAATTCCTATTCCTTCAAACTAGGATAGACCAAACACTTACCTCGAAAGTTTACGAACGATTCAATCCGTAGCAATGCCTTTTCCTTTCGGATTTGGCTCCAATCCAATCGTATCTATACACAATTGATTTAATATCATCAATTCTACTTAACAAACTAGTTCATATTGATAAATATGATTTTTACAACATTCTGCCCAGAATAGTAAAAATCGACCCCGGGCCCACATAATCAAAACTCAAGTTTTGAACCAAAATAAGTTCACCCAATCCTCCATGAGTTCAAATATACAATTTGTTCTTAAGTTCGACTCCAAAACGAAGTCTAGATTGCAAATTCTTTGAAAACCCTTACTATACTCAATTCTCTAGTTTTTTTTACCCATTTACACCTATTTAGGCTTAGGAATTCAAATAATATTGATGGAAAAATGAAGAAAAGGAGTTAAGAATCACTTACCCAAGAAGTTTGATGAAGAATCGCTCAAAAATCGTCCAAGGAGTTGTGGAGAAGAGAGTTGAACAGAAATGGGATTTTTATCCCGTTTCTGTTCTGTTTTGGGATTAAATTCACTGGGCAACGATTTTGTTCTACGCGATCGCATGAACAGGGTCGCGATCGTGGAAGGCAAACGTTCAACACTACGCGATCGCGTGGTCAATGCTGCGATCGCGTAGAAGAATTTCGCTGGGGTGGCTTGTTTGTACTACGCGATCGCGTGAACAGGATCGCGATCGCATTGAAGGAGAACAGAAAGCTACGCGATCGCGTGCAGACAGCTGCGATCGCGTTGAAGAAGAACAGGAAGCTACGCGATCGCGTGCAGACGGCTGCAATCGCGTTGAGTAATTTGACAAGGCAGTGCGATCGCGTGTACAAAGCCGCGATCGCGTAGAGTAAAATGTTTGTGTAAAAATTGCAGAAAATCTGCCAGTTTCCTAAGTCCAAAAACACCCCGAACCACCTCCGAAACACTCCCGAGCCCTCGGGGCTCCAAACCAAATATGCACACTAACTCAAAAACATCATACGAACTTGCTCGCGCGATTAAATCGCTAAAATAACATCAAAATCAATGAATTGAGCCTTAAAACTCAAGAATTTTTTCAAATTTCATAATTTCCAAAATTTCCAATTTAAGGCCGAAACACGTCAAACGACGTCCGTTTTCAACCAAACTTTACAGGAAGCGCTTAACCAATATATATGACCTGTACCAGGCGTCGGAACCAAAATACGAGCCCGATACCAGTACTTTTTAATCAAAATTCAGTTTCATTTTCCTTAAACATTTTCAGAAAACAATTTAACAGAAAAATTCTTTTACCGGGGTTCTAGACCTCGGATTTCAATTACGGGCATACGCCTAAGTTCCATATTTTTCTACGGATTTTCTGAGACCGTCAAATCACGGATCCGGGTCCGTTTACCAAAAATGTTGACCAAAGTCAACCATATCAATATTAATATCAAAATTCTTCAACTTTTTCACATATTTCAACATAAAAATTTTCCAGCTTTGTGCCCGGACTGTCCACGCAAATCGAGGCAACTATAAATGAGGTTTTCAAGACCTCAAAAGCTCGAAATGATTAATAAAACAAGTGATGACCCTTTGGGTCGTCACATTCTCCACCTCTAAAACAACCGTTCGTCCTCGAACGGACAAAAGAAAGAAGTACCCGAGTCAAGGAATAGATGAGGATATCGGCTCCGTATGTCGGACTCGGACTCCCAGGTCGATGCCTCAGGAGGCTGACCTCTCCACTGAACACGTACAAAAGGATAACTCTTCGACCTCAACTGTCGAACGTGCCGATCTAGGATAGCTACCGGCTCCTCCTCATAGGACGGATCTTTGTCCAATTGGACAGTGCTGAAATCTAACACGTGCGACGGATCGCCGTGATATTTTCGAAGCATGGACACATGAAACACTGGATGTACAGCTGATAAGCTAGGTGGAAAGGCAAGTTTATATGCCACCTCTCCCACACGATCAAGAATCTCGAATGGCCCAATAAACCTAGGGCTAAGTTTGCCCTTCTTTCCAAATCTCATCACGCCCTTCATAGGTGACACTCGGAGCAATACTCGCTTCCCAATCATGAAAGCTATATATCGAACCTTGCGATCTGCATAGCTCTTTTGTCTAGACTGAGCTGTGGGAAGCCTTTCTTGAATAATCTTGACTTTATCTAAGGCCTCCTGAACTAAATTCGTGCCCAATAACCGAGCTTCTCTCGGTTCAAACCATCCAACCGGAGAACGACACCGCCTACCATACAATGCTTCATAAGGAGCCATCTGGATGCTCGATTGATAACTATTATTATAAGCAAACTCTGCCAAAGGCAGGAATTGATCCCATGAACCTCCAAAATGAATAACACACGCCCGTAGCATATCTTCCAGTATCTGAATAGTCCTCTCGGACTGACCATCCGTCTGGGGATGAAAGGATGTACTTAGCTGAACTTACGTGCCTAACTCTCGTTGAACCGCCTTCCAGAAATGTGAGGTAAACTGTGCACCTCGATCTGAAATAATAGAGATTGGCACGCCATGAAGGCGAACGATCTCCCTGATATAAATCTCAGCTAACTTCTCGGATGAATAGGTAGTGGCAATAGGAACAAAATGAGCTGACTTGGTCAGCCTATCAACAATCACCCAAACAGCATCAAACTTCTTCCGAGTCTTCGGAAGTCCAGAAATGAAATCCATCGTGATTCGCTCCCACTTCCATTCAGGAAGTTCAATTCTCTGAAATAAACCGCCAGGTCTCTGATGTTCATACTTAACCTGCTGACAATTAAGACACCGTGCCGCATATGCCACAATATCATTTTTCATTCTGCGCCACCAATAATGTTGATGCAAATCTCGATACATTTTTCGTTGTGCCTGGATGAATAGAATACCGCGAACTGTGAGCTTCTTCTAGAATCAATTCTCTAAGCCCATCAACATTTGGCACACAAATGCGCCCTTGCATCCTCAAGATCCCCTCAGCATCTAAGGTGACCTATTTAGCACCTCCTCGCTGAACCTTATCTCTAAGGTCACATAAATAAGAATCATTATATTGTTGATCGCGGATACGCTCCAATAATGAAGAACGAGCGATCGTGCAAGCTAGTACTCGACTAGACTCAGAAATATCCAACCTCACAAATCGGTTGGCCAAGGACTGAACATCCAAAGCAAGTGGTCTCTGATTGACTGGAATATAAGCAAGACTACCCATACCGGCTGACTTCCTACTCAAAGCGTCGGCCACCACGTTTGCTTTTCCCGGATGATATAAAATGGTGACATCATAATCTTTTAGCAATTCTAGCCACCTTCTCTGCCTCAAATTCAACTCTTTCTGCTTAAACAAATACTGAAGACTCTTATGATCGGTGTATACTTCACATGCTACACCATACAAATAATGCCTCCAGATCTTCAATGCGTGAATAATCGCCGCCAATTCTAGATCATGCATTGGATAGTTCTTCTCATGAATCTTCAACTGCCTCGAAGCATAGGCAATAACCTTGCCATCCTGCATTAACACTGCACCAAGCCCAATACGGGAAGCATCACAATAAATAGTATAAGGTCCCGTACCTGTGGGTAAAACCAATACCGGTGCTGTGGTCAAGGATGTCTTGAGCTTTTGAAAGCTTGCCTCACATTCATCGGACTATTCAAATTGAACACCCTTCTGGGTCAATCTGGTCAGTGGGGTTGCAATAGACGACAATCCTTATACGAATCGGCGATAATAACCTGCTAACCCCAAGAAACTCCGAATATCTGTGGCTGATGTCGGTCTAGGCCAGTCCTTGACTGCCTCAATTTTCTTCGGATCAACCTGAATACCTGCTGCCGTCACAATATGACCCAGGAATGGAACTGAACTTAGCCAAAATTCACACTTTGAGATGTTGCGCATACCAACTTGTCACGACCCGGATTTCCCACCATCGGGGGTCATGATGGCGCCTACTAATGGAAGCTAGGCAAGCCAAATATTAATTACACCTCCATTAATTACCAAATTCTTATTAAGACTTTAAAATTAAAAATATATAAATTACAGCGGAATAATCAAACTTAGCGGAAGACTTAGTCAATCTTATCAAATATGATAAAGAAAACCCAAACATGATACACTACCCAATACTGGTGTCACAATACTCACGAACTTCTAAGAATAATACACACAATTGTCTCAAAGAAACACAAGTTGTTTATCTCGAATACATGAGATAACAGAATGAAAAACATAGATAGAAGAGACAACGGGTCCTGCGGACGCCTGCAAGACTACCTCGTAGTCTCAATAGTCGGAAAATCCACAAATCGCTACTACCGTTGCTGCTGTCCGTAACCTGTATCTGTGCAAAAAGAGCGCAGAGTGTAGTATCAGCACAACCGACCCCATGTGCTGGTAAGTGCCTGGCCTATCCCAGCGAAATAGTGACGAGACTAAGGCCAGTCACCCACATAAACCTGTACAGTTGCAATATATATATATATACATGTACCAAAAACATTTATAAGGAAAGACTCTACTCTGAAATAATAATCTATAACTCGTGATATCTAGAATAATCTAGTCAACGGAATAAATCTTACTTTCATATCTCAATTCCTTTCTCATTTCATATCTCGTGGTAGGCGTACCATCCGCTCCCAACTATCACAGTAATTATATCTTGTGGTAGGCGCACCAACCGCTCCCAACAATCACAGTAATTATATCTTGTGGTAGGCGTACCACCCGCTCCCAAATATGTCAGTAGGCTACCGGCAACTATGGCCAATGCCAAGATTTAAATCACTTTGTGGTCGGCGTGCCACACGATCCCATTTCTTATTATATAAGTGATCGGCGCGCCACATGATCCCAATTCATAAATATATAAGTGGTCGGCGCGCCAAACGATCCCAATTCATAAATATATAAGTGGTCGGCGCGCCACACGATCTCAATTCATAAATATATATATATATAACCGGCATTTAGCCAATAATCTCTGCATCAACAATATTTATAATTACCGGTTTTGAACCAATAATTGATAATAATTTCAACAATTTATGTCCATTACCGGTATAACACCAATAACTCTTAATCAACAATTTATTCATAACTAAATTCCTATTCCTTCAAGCTAGGATAGAACAAACACTTACCTCAAAAGTTTACGAACGATTCAATCCGTAGCAATGCCTTCTCCTTTCGAATTTGGCTCCAATCCAATCGTATGTATACATAATTGATTTAATATCATCAATTCTACTTAACAAACTAGTTCATATTGCTAAATATAATTTTTACAACATTCTGCCCGGAATAGTAAAAATCGACCCCGGACCCACATAATCGAAACTCAAGTTTCGAACCAAAATAAGTTCACCCAATCCTCCATGAGTTCAAATATACAATTTGTTCTTAAGTTCGACTCCAAAACGAAGTCTAGATTGCAAATTCTTTGAAAACCCTTACTATACTCAATTCTCTAGTTTTTCTACCTATTTACACCTATTTAGGCTTAGGAATTCAAATAATATTGATGGAAAAATGAAGAAAATGAGTTAAGAATCACTTACCCAAGAAGTTTGATGAAGCATCGCTCAAAAATCGTCCAAGGAGCTGTGGAGAAGAGAGTTGAACAAAAATGGGATTTTTATCTCGTTTCTGTTCTGTTTTGGGATTAAATTCACTGGGCAACGATTTTGTTCTACGCGATCGCGTGAACAGGGTCGCGATCGCGGAAGGCAAACATTCAACACTACGCGATCGCGTTGTCAATGCTGCGATCGCGTAGAAGAATTTCGCTAGGGTGGCTTGTTTGTACTACGCGATCGCGTGAACAGGGTCGCGATCGCATTGAAGGAGAACAGAAAGCTATGCGATTGCGTGCAGACGACTGCGATCGCGTTGAAGAAGAACAGGAAGCTACGCGATCGCGTGCAGATGACTGCGATCGCGTTGAGTAATTTAACAAGGCAGTGCGATCGCGTGTACAAGGCCGCGATCGCGTAGAGTAAAATGTCCGTGTAAAAATTGCAGAAAATCTGCCAGTTTCCTAAGTCCAAAAACACCCCGAACCACCTCCGAAACACTCCCGAGCCCTCGGGGCTCCAAACCAAATATGCACACTAACTCAAAAACATCATACGAACTTTCTCGCGCGATCAAATCGCTAAAATAATATCAAAATCAATGAATTGAGCCTTAAAACTCAAGAATTCTTCCAAATTTTATAATTTCCAAAATTTCCAATTTAAGGCCGAAACACGTCAAACGACGTCTGTTTTCAACCAAACTTTACAGGAAGAGCTTAACCAATATATATGACCTGTACCGGGCGTCGGAACCAAAATACGAGCCCGATACCAGTACTTTTTAATCAAAATTCAGTTTCATTTTCCTTAAACATTTTCGGAAAACAATTTAACAGAAAAATTCTTTTACCGGGGTTCTAGACCTCGGATTTCAATTCCGGGCATACGCCCAAGTTCCATATTTTTCTACGGATTTTCTGAGACCGTCAAATCACGGATCCGGGTCCGCTTACCAAAAATGTTGACCAAAGTCAACCATATCAATATTAATATCAAAATTCTTCAACTTTTTCACATTTTTCACATATTTCAACATAAAAATTTTCCAGCTTTGTGCCCGGACTGTGCACGCAAATCGAGGCAACTATAAATGAGGTTTTCAAGACCTCAAAAGCTCGAAATGATTAATAAAACAAGTGATGACCTTTTGGGTCGTCACAACATGGACCGCTATAAGGAGGCGAGGAGAGAGGCGAAGTTGGCGGTCACAGAAGCGAAGAATGCAACGTTTGAGCGCAAGTACGGGTAATTAGAAGAGAAATGAGGGGACAAGAAGTTGTTTAGGTTGGCTAAAGTGAGGGAGAAGAATGCGCCGGACCTGGACCGAATTAGGTGCATCAAAGACGGGGTTGGTAGAGTTCTGATGGGGGTGGCTCAGGTCTGGCAGAGGTGGGATGCATACTTTCGAGACCTGCTCAACAAGGAAGGTGACCAAGATATAGAGTTAGGGGAGCTGAGGGATTCAGAGCGCCATAGGGATCTAGGATTCTGCAGGCGCATTAGGGTAGAGGAGGTCGTGGAGGATATTCGTAGGATGAGTAGGGGTCGAGCGACCGGACCAGACGAAATTCTGGTGGAGTTTTAGAAATACATGGGTAGGGCAGGAGTGGAGTGGCTGACCAGGTTTTTTTTTGCAATCTTCAGGTCCAAGAAGATGCCAGAGGAGTGGAGGTGGAACACAGTTGTGCCTGTGTATAAGAACAAAGGTGACATCCAGTGTTGCAATAACTATAGAGGCATCAAATTACTAAGCCACACCATGAAAGTATGGGAACGGGTGGTTGAGGGGAGGGTGAGGGCGATACGTCAATCTCGGTGAACCAGTTTGGTTTCATGCCGGGCCGCTCCACCACAGAAGCTATCCACCTTATCAGGAGATTAGTGGAAAAGTATAGGGATAAGAAGAAGGACTTGCACATGGTGTTTATCGACTTGGAGAAGGCGTACGACAAGGTTCCAAGAGAGGTGTTATGGAGGTGCCTGGAAGCGAAGAGCGTGTCGGAGGCCTACATTAGGATGATCAAGGATATGTATGATGGCGCTAAGGTGAGGGTTAGGACGGTGCGTGGCGACATAGACCACTTCCCGGTGGAAATGGGGCTTCACCAAGGATCGTCACTCAGTCCCCTCCTATTTGCTTTGGTGATGGATGCTCTAACTCGGCATATCCAAGGAGATGTGCCATGGTATATGCTATTCGCTGACGATATTTTCCTAATAGACGAGTCGAGGGTCGGTGTTAACGAGTGGTTGGAAGTTTGGAGACAGACCCTCGAGTCGAAGGGTTTCAGACTAAGTAGGTCTACGACTGAATACTTGGAGTGCAAGTTTAACGCCGAGCCAAGTGAAGAAGGAGCTGGTAGGGACGTGAAGCTTGGTTCTCAGGTCATCGCCAAGAAGGACAGTTTCAGATATCTTGGGTCAATGATCCAGGGTGACGGAGAAATCGACGGGGATGTCACTCACCGAATAGGGGCCGGGTGGTCGAAATGGAGGCTTGCGTCGGGAGTCCTGTGTGACAAGAAAGTGCCATAGTATCTCAAGGGAAAGTTTTATAGAGCTGTGGTTAGACCAGCAACGCTGTATGGGGTGGAGTGTTGGCCAGTGAAGAACTCCCATATCCAGAGAATGAAGGTAGCAGAGATGAGGATGCTCAGGAGGATGTGTGGGCACACTAGGTTGGATAGGGTCAGGAATGAAGTTATTCGGAAAATGGTAGGGGTAGCCCCAATGGATGAGAACCTGCGAGAAGCGAGACTCATGTGGTTCGGGCATGTGCGGAGGAGAAGCCCCGATGCACAGTGAGGAGTTGCGAGCGGCTGTCGGTAGTTGGCGCGAGTCGTGGCAGAGGGAGGCCCAATAGGTATTAGGAGGAGGTGATTAGGCGGGACATGACTATTATGCGGATTTCCGAGGACATGGCTCTTGATAGGAAAGTCTGGAGGTCTAGTATCAAGGTTGTAGGTTAGGGGCTTCTATTATTTCGCGGGATAGGGATGGGTCGAGGGGGGAGGGTTCCCGATAGGTTAATACCTTTGTGAGTACTCCTAAAATTACTACTGTCTTTTGTTCATGTTGTTGCTTTGTTTACTTTGCCCTTTTATATGTCAGTTTTTTGTGGTTTATTCCGGAGTCACTAATGCTTTTTCTTTTTGTTTTGTTTTTGTTTTTTCCTTTTCTCGATCTTTCGCCGAGGGTCGATTGGAAACAGCCTCTCTGCCCTGTCGGGTAGGGGAAAGGCCTGCGTACATATTACCCTCCCCATACCCCACCCTGTGGGACTATACTGGGTAGCTATTGTTGTTGTTGTTGTTATAACTATACGTACTCATATGACAATTTTAGTATGAAGCCAGTTCCTTTTTGACTAATACAACAATTGTCGAGAATTGTAAGGACTTAATATAGTATTGGATCATACGAGCCCAATAGAATAAGTTACATTGGGTCGATATGTATAATTTATATATACAAAGGTATATAAATTAACCGTTGAATTAAACTATGATTGATTATAATATATTATTTATAGTTATTATCTATAATGGTAGAAATAGTATTAGTCAATCGTAATAGTTTATTGTAGTCATAGTAGGGTTTAGTATTGAGAAGTCATGAGAAAGTACGAGGAATGTGATAAAAGTACGATGCTTCAGTTTCACCTTCCTCGTAATTTAGTATGAATGTATCATAGGAATCTGACATAAGCATACTCAGCCCTCGAATTGGTTTGTTTATGTCACGACCCCGAATCCGGTCGTGATGGCGCCCAGCACATTGCTAAGCCAGCCCGACCAATCAATATTAACAACGGAGCTAGAAGCTCTCTTTAACCCATTTAAGCATATTAATTCACGAAGCAACAATGATACATATAACGAAAACGGGGAACCAAGTCCCATAATACATCAACTCCCATAGACCGAAGGGTCAAGAGTCATGAGCCTCTACTGAACATGAGTGTATAAAGGTTTACAAGATACCAAGTGCGGAAAGAAAAGTCAATACACAATCAAGAGACAGTAAGAAGGAATATCGGGTCCTGCGGACTCTGCAGCTACCTCGAATATCCACAAATGTCGCCTCGCACAGCTACTGGATCACTGCTGAGAGGTACCTGGATCTGCACACAAGGTGCAGGGAGTAAAATGAGTACTGCCAGACTCAGTGGTAATAAACAAGGGTAAGACAGCGCAGATAAGAAATCCGCAATAAAGCACTATGTAAAGCTGTAATCAAATACCCTGTCACAGAATCAATATCGACTGTACCTGTATCAACAAGTACCAACAAAACAGTATAACAGCTAGCGGATGTAGCTAAATGCAATGCAATACATGATATGACCGCTACGACGCGTAGCCCGATCCAATTTGGGTACCCGTGCTCACTGTGGGGGTTCAGACTCCGGAGGGGCTCCTACAGCCCAAGCACAATATCACTGCGGCGTGCAGTCCGATCCAACATATATACTGCTGCAGCGCGCAGCCCGATCCACTACCAGTCAGCTAATATGCAAATACAGCCTCGCAAGCTCAAAAGTAGTTTTGAAAACATCTTTTATCATTTTTCAGTTGAAAACAGTAATATCAAGTTCCAGAGATTGGAAATAGCATGATAACAGAGATAGCTACGGACTGGTAGTAACGAATATGTCAATATGATAAGACAATGATAACGATCCTCGCGGGATCCAATAACCGGCTCACGGCCCACAAGTATACTCAACCACCCAAGAAGGGGGTTCAACGGCTCAAGAGTAGCCAATATCACAGTATAATATGCAACCATCCGAGAAGGAGGTTCGACGGCTCATGAATAGCCTAATATCATAACAAAGTATCAGCAAGTCGGACTAAGCCATAGTCCCCAATCACAATTGACCCCGCACTCACAAGAGAGTACGTGTCTCGCCGCTATACAGCGTCACAAAGTGGTATACCGGGGTTTCTAACCCGCTGGTCATCACCCACATCTATTACTCACCTCAATACGGCACGACGACTACTCCGCAATGCTCTTGCCACGAGAATCAAGCTCCGCACGCGTAGAATCTGATCAAATACAGTAGAAACACAACAAATTAGGCCAATGGGACGACACCCAATCAATATAACTCAATTTACATCAAAATTCCCAAAGTTGTCAAAACCCGACTTTCGGTACGCTTGTTGAAAAATTACAAAAGTCACATATTCGGAACCCTCGTCTCGATACGAGTCTAGGCATATAAAATTTACCAAAATCGGACTCCATTTGCCCACTCAAATCGGTGTTTTTCTTCAATTTAGGCCTAGGGCTCAAACTCACCTTTAATCTTCCATTTACAGAAATTTAACCAATGATTTCATGTTAAAATGATGTAATTAAGCCATAAAACTTACCTCCAACGAAACCCCGATGATTTCCCAGCAATCTCCCGTCAATTTCTTCTCTTGGATTTCAAAAATGGAGGTTTTAGGTATGGGGTTCGCGACTAGACTGTTCTGTTATATTAATTCACTAACTGCCAGGCGACCCTCTGCGATCGCAGCCCAAAGCTCGCGATCGCGATGCACAAATTTACCCGGCTTCAAAATTACTCTACGCGATTGCGACATTCCCTACGCGATCGCACTGCCTCATGCCTCCACACTACACGATCGCGTGAAACCGCCCGCGATCGCACTGCTCTAAATCCCAGACCTATGCGATCGCACACTACACATCGCGATCGCGATGCACAACCAGTCGACCTTACGCGATCGCATCACACCTCCCGCGATCGCGATGAACAAACTTTCCGGCCTCGCTCCAATACTCTACGCGATCGCAGTCTCACCCTTGCGATCGCAGAGCTTCCCAGTTTTACCCTACGCGATCGCATGCCCCCGGCTCGCGATCGCGATGAACAAAAATCCTTTGCACTAATTGCAGCAGAAACAGCAGTGCATTTGGCACAAAATGGTCCGTTTGGACCCCCGAATTCATCCCGAGGCCCCGGGACCCCAACGAAAACCACCAACATACTCCAAAACACGATACGAATTTGTTCCAATCATAAAAACACCATCCTAAACATCAAAATCACCAATTACACACGGATTCAAGCCTAAATTCCTTAAAACTTTCCGAATTACACATTCCATCGAAAACCCGACCAAACGACGTCCGAATGACCTAAAATTTTGCAGGCACATCCAAAATCACCTAACGGAGCTACTGAAACTGTCGGAATTCCATTCCGACCTCCGGATCAAAATCTCACCTACCGTTCGGATTTCGCCAAAATTCAACCTTAGCCAATTCAAGCCTATTTCTACACCGGGCCTCCAAATTCAATTCCGATCGCTCCCCTAAGTCACAAATCACCTCCCGAAACTAACCGAATCATCAGAATCCGATTCCGAGCCCTCTAACCAAATAGTCAACTCCGGGTTGACTTTCCTTATTCAAGTTTCTTTCAAAAAGGCTATATGCCTCATTTTCAATCCAAATCACTCCTAACTCACCCGATAGACTCTAACACCGATATAAAAGCATAAAACATGTAAATTTCAACATAACGGGGTGGTAATTCCCGTGACGACGGGCCGGGTCGTCACATTCTCCCCAACTTAAACAAACGCTCGTCCTCGAGCGTACCGGAGTGGTACTAGAAGCAACTCAATAGCTGAATGACCTTACCAAGCATATATTCGGGGTGATACCACGTCACCCTATCTATCATAAGTCCGACAATACGATATAGCTGAAATTTCACAAACCATCTGAACCATAAACCACATTGTACATTGCCGAAACCATATACCAATTGCAAATCTCATGCCTATACTCAGGATACACTAGAACCCACTGCAATAAGCCATACTCACCGCTCCGGGTGGGATCATATGATGTATCAAACAACCTAATCACTCGAGACAATAGTCTCTAATCACAATAATTTCCCACGATAACCAAATACCAACTGAAAAACCTTTTTCATTAGATAGAGTCTTGTTCCAACACCTTCATATCATGCCCACGGCAACCGAACACGCGATATATCGAACCCATCTCTCAGGTCAACCATTCATGAATCCATTTCACTTTTAACTAATACCACAATAGATTTCGGACCCACATCTCGGTATTACCTTTCTAACCCACCGAAATCACATATGTTAGCTCTCCATAATGACTCAAATGATCATTTCGATTATAACACACCGCACTGGTGATATGTCACCTCAACACCGGTCCAAGCCACGACGAGCAACACAGGCTCCAATAGAGACATCCGGACATACTCAAATCATGACAACTGTCTTCAACAAGAGAGTTGTAATTCAATTCCTTTGTGTCATCATAACATAGAACTGAGATCGCATCTCGCATTATAGAAATAGAGTACCTGAATCCTCCTCGAGGGGTCATAACATCACGTGGCCTTGCCATGATTCATGATTCTATCCAAACAGTATTACTCATGAAGCACCTCAATTTACCAAGCTCAAAACGATCAGCCACACACATATTTAGGTCTGAACCCAAGCAATCAACCTCACCCACGGTGAAACAATTAACGTATGCTATCAAATCCCGAAAGAACACAACCGATGTGCCATTCTCCAAGCGATACTCAATACAAACTCTTCCTCAGAAGCCAGGAGGTATTGTATACCAGGTAACATATAACTAACTTTATTTTCACATTACATTGTTGCGGCGTGCAACCCGCTCTAATGACATACCCGTGGCGGCGTGCCACCCGATCCAGATACCATACCCGTGGCGGCGTGCCACCCGATCCAAATAACAGTACTTGTGGCGGCGCGCCACCCGATCCATATAGAACCCTTGCCAAAGAAATGCGCGTCGAGTCAAGTTGCTCATTATGGTAAACATATCCGACAAAGTTACTCAATACCAGAACCAAATCAACGATAGAAACCTCTGCACTGATAACCGCCATGAAGGCCCAACCGACAAAGCAATACCCACCAGCCGTCTACTGGTCCTGAGGTACAACTACCCCGCTGGAGCATACTCTGATGCACTCTGCTACACAATTTGTGCCATACCATCATAGTCTATATCACATTAGTCTAGACAACCTGGCCCAATGATGACCAGTCAGCAATCAAGTATCATAATTCAAATTCGTCATATCCAGTTAAGAGAGAAAGCCACTAGAGCTTCGGATTTTCGATAATCACAAAACGGTGTCGATACACATGATATACAACCACTACATAGGCGGACTAACGAGAACTTCAAGTCTCCAACACATATATAACACATGAATCACAATGACTGATCCCGTACTTCACTGTACAAATACATAACGCACATCAAGCGTCCATTCATACCACGAAAGCCATTCAGAAACTTCACTATGCCATCAACGACTCAGTTATTATAGTCGATCCAACAAGAGAATACCACCATACCACTGGATATTATCAGTTTACATTACTTTGTCATTTTGGACCATATACCCTGCCAAATTACTAGAATAGCAATACCATTTTCTTTAATCACCAGAAAGATCGATTCTTTAAATCACCTGCAGCTGCCCGCGCTGCTAAATAATTTTAATGACTCCCCATATATTATGAACTGATCACCAAACCTTGAATATGCCATTATCAACTTTCCATAACACATCACATAGGCCACACCACACTAAGATAACATGGAAATTCATATTCCTTTCCTACGCCGCAAATATCGGCTCACTCAACTAGTCAAGGGCTTTCATGATCCCATATAGAGAAAACTCATTACACATTCCAAGTCTTGCATACCAACAGGAAATACACTCATTTTTAAACCACGGTAAAACACATCACAAACCCTTTCTCCCAATTACATTGCATAAGTTAAACTGCCAGGACTGAGTCCTTATACCCATATCGAGTTACACAACTGCCAGCACTCAAAAGCTTTATTGCACAATAACTGCGAGACTCATTACTTCAAACATATACCAGGAATTAATCGTATTCCTTATCATACCGTTTCGGTTTATTAACAAGTTGATCCATTTACCCAGTTTCCTTTCTGATCCATTCTTAATTTAATATTAGCCATTACTGTAGCACCATAACACATCAACTCATGTTACCACATGAGACTCGTACATAAGACCACACGGTCTAAGACACATAGGCCACTGAATACTCTCTCAATGTCTCCCAGAAGGATCACATTCTATAATACTTTATTTTGAAGAACCTCTTGCGATTTGAATTCGTTATCATTACTTCCCAATACGGTTACATAGAATCTCATCATTCATATAATATAACTCAAATCTTGATCTCTTCTAACGAAACCAGTGTCTTTAGCCACATGCACAATCTTAAGACACCTGATTGTTACAAGCAAAATCTTGAACACCGTAAAACAATTCTCTCGGGCGTCATTCACCCTTATTCAGATGTAATTCAACTGTCTTATTGAACAAAACCACTCGTGCCTTGTTAGAACTCTGACACTGCAGATCATGATTATATACGGATACAATTAGCTATCTTTCTTTTCTATACACCATACATCCCTTACCAACATCAGTTCAAAACATCCTAGTATTTTTCACATCTACGAAGCACCATAACCTTTATCAGAATCTTCCCAACATACCTAGAGACAGAACCAACACAACACACCATAGTGCAATCAGTTACTCAACCACAACCTCCCCAACTTGGCTCGGAGCCATACATTAAAGCACGTTTAGCCACTCATAGCATTCTTACTTAAATGATTCCACAAAGTTTTAGTTAGATTAAACTCAAGTCATTTACAAGCTTCGGCGGAGATTCGAATCATCAAAAATATTAACTCTTTTGCAATTCTTGCATTCATTCTCACACAATAGTTAAGCCCACTCTTTAGGTGACAAAAAATCTTTTAAGCCCCAAGTTTTCCAAAAATTTCGACAGAGTTTCCTTTGTAAATTGGCCTATCCACCGCCAGAGAATCGCCAAAACCATCCTAGCAATACATTCACAACTCGACAAGACATCACAATGCATATCGACAACATTAGTCTCAATACTACACAAATCATATTATCATAATTGTTACATGAACATGCGTTGTACCTGCTCGAATCATAACACATATCAAATACATTTCAATTACACATGAGGATCAACCCTCCTACTTCTTCTCAATTTAGGATTTCATCACAATACATTCCACCAGGATACACATAGCATAATCAGTTTAGTCTTCCTGAGTTTAAACTCGTTCCACTACACATAAGGCACTTTACCTTCCAATTACGAGATATGATAATTATTCACCACGCCCATAGCTCGGGGCTACACAACAGATTAGACAAGAGTCGAAAATTTAACAGCTCATCCATTAGTAAGCCTCCCTAATACTCTACAGATCGGCACAAGGCCCCAAACATGGCTACTAGCCCAAGTACCTATATATAAGCCCAGTCTAAGTCACTTTACACAGTAATATATCAATTGGAAAGGATCAAGTCCAAATCCCCAGTCACAATACCACCACGCTCGTCACATGACGCGTATATCATCTCAGCGTAGCACTGTATAGTGCAAATACGGGGTTTCAAACCCTCGGTACATTATCTATTGCCACCACTCACAAAATCAGCACCTCGATGCTCAAGTCATAGACAAGGTCCAGCCTCAAGTCATCCCGACTGGCCCAACATGAACTCACAGAGATTATATCTCGCCCCTTGACCGGGGAATCGCAAGCCGTAAGTCAATTATATTACTGAGCGCTCGATGCGTACACGGACGTGTGGAAGGAATTTCAAAAATTATATCTCAAGCTGAATCAAGTACGCACGATAAGAATTCCAAGAAGTGTGAAGTGTTTCCTAAAGGTTCGCAGCCTCCCGAGGATAAGTACAGGCGTCCCTATACCGATCCACAAGACTCTACTAACTGGCTCAAGACTCATGAGGCCTAGTAAAGCTAGGCTCTGATACCAACTTGTCACGACCCCGAATCCGGTTGTGATGGCGCCCAGCACATTGCTAAGCTAGCCCGACCAATCAATATTAACAACGGAGCTAGAAGCTCTCTTTAACCCATTTAAGCATATTAATTCATGAAGCAACAATGATACATATAACGAAAACGGGGAACCAAGTCCCATAATATATCAACTCCCATAGAACGAAGGGTCAAGAGTCATGAGCCTCTACTGAACATGAGTGTATAAAGGTTTACAAGATACCAAGTGCGGAAAGAAAAGTCAATACACAATCAAGAGACAGTAAGAAGGAATATCGGGTCCTGCGGACTCTGCAGCTACCTCGAATATCCACAAATGTCGCCTCGCACAGCTACTGGATCACTGCTGAGAGGTACCTGGATCTGCACACAAGGCGTAGGGAGTAAAATGAGTACTGGCAGACTTAGTGGTAATAAACATGGGTAAGACAGCGTAGATAAGAAATCCGCAATAAAGCACTCTGTAAAGTTATAATCAAATACCCTGTCATAGAATCAATATAAACTGTACCTGTACCAACAAGTACCAGCAAAATAGTATAACAGCTATCGGATGTAGCTAAATGCAATGCAATGCATGATATGACCGCTACGGCGCGTAGCCCGATCCAATTTGGGTACCCGTGCTCACTGTGGGGGTTCGGACTCCGGAGGGGCTCCTACAGCCCAAGCACAATATCACTGCGGCGTGCAGTCCGATCCAATATATATACCGCTGCGGCGCGCAGCCCGATCCACTACCAGTCAGCTAATATGCAAATACAGCCTCGCAAGCTCAAAAGTAGTTTTGAAAACATCTTTTATCATTTTTCAGTTGAAAACAGTAATATCAAGTTCCAGAGATTGGAAATAGCATGATAACAGAGATAGCTACGGACTGGTAATAACTAACATGTCAATATGATAAGACAATGATAATGATCCTCGCGGGATCCAATAACTGGCTCACGGCCCACAAGTATACTCAACCACCCAAGAAGGGGGTTCAACGGCTCAAGAGTAGCCAATATCACAGTATAATATGCAACCATCCGAGAAGGAGGTTCGACGGCTCATGAATAGCCTAATATCATAACACAGTATCGGCAAGTCGGACTAAGCCATAGTCCCCAATCACAATCGACCCCGCACTCACATGAGAGTACGTGTCTCGCTGCTATACAGCGTCACAAAGTGGTATACCGGGGTTTCGAACCCGCTGGTCATCACCGACATCTATTACTCACCTCAATACGGCACGACGACTACTCCACAATGCTCTTTCCACGAGAATCAAGCTCCGCACACGTAGAATCTGATCAAATACAGTAGAAACACAACAAATTAGGCCAATGGGACGACACCCAATCAATATAACTCAATTTACATCAAAATTCCCAAAGTTGTCAAAACCCGACTTTCGGTACGCTTGTCGAAAAATTACAAAAGTCACATATTCGGAACCCTCATCTCGATACGAGTCTAGGCATATAAAATTTACCAAAATCGGACTCCATTTGCCACTCAAATCAGTGTTTTTCTTCAATTTAGGCCTAAGGCTCAAACCCACCTTTAATCTTCCATTTACAGAAATTTAACCAATGATTTCATGTTAAAATGATGTAATTAAGCCACAAAACTTACCTCCAACGAAACCCCGATGATTTCCCAGCAATCTCCCGTCAATTTCTTCTCTTGGAACTCAAAAATGGAGGTTTTGGTTATGGGGTTCGCGACTGGACTGTTCTGTTATATTAATTCACTGACTGCCAGGCGACCCTCTGCGATCGCAGCCCAAACCTCGCGATCGCGATGCACAAATTTACCCGGCTTCAAAATTACTCTACGCGATTGCGACATTCCCTACGCGATCGCACTGCCTCATGCCTCAACACTACGCGATCGCGTGAAACCGCCTGCGATCGCACTGCTCTAAATCCCAGACCTACGCGATCGCACACTACACATCGCGATCGCGATGCACAACCAGTTGACCTTACGCGATCGCATCACACCTCCCACGATCGCGATGAACAAACTTTCCGGCCTCGCTCCAATACTCTACGCGATCGCAGTCTCACTCTTGCGATCGCAGAGCTTCCCAGCTTTACCCTACGTGATCGCATGCCCCAGGCTCGCGATCGCGATGAATAAAAATCCTCTACACTAATTGCAGCAGAAACAGCAGTGCATTTGGCACAAAATGGTCCGTTTGGACCCCCGAATTCATCCCGAGGCCCCCGGGACCCCAACGAAAATAACCAACATACTCCAAAACACGATACGAACTTGTTCCAATCATAAAAACACCATCCTAAACATCAAAATCACCAATTACACACGGATTCAAGCCTAAATTCCTTAAAACTTTCCGAATTACACATTCCATCGAAAACCCGACCAAACAACGTCCGAATGACCTGACATTTTGCAGGCACATCCAAAATCACCTAACGGAGCTACTGCAACTGTCGGAATTCCATTCCGACCCCCGGATCAAAATCTCACACACCGTTCGGATTTCGCCAAAATTCAACCTTAGCCAATTCAAGCCTATTTCTACACGGGCCTCCAAATTCAATTCCGATCGCTCCCCTAAGTCACAAATCACCTCCCGGAACTAACCAAATCATCAGAATCCGATTCCGAGCCCTCTAACCAAATAGTCAACTCTGGGTTGAATTTCCTTATTCAAGTTTCCTTCAAAAAGGCTATATGCCTCATTTTCAATCCAAATCACTCCTAACTCACCCGATAGACTCTAACACTGATATAAAAGCTTAAAACATGAAATTACAACATAACGGGGTTGTAATTCCCGTGACGACGGGCCGGGTCGTCACAGTTTATTTCTGTTTATGCATATTCTTATTTGTATTTATTTATATTTCCAGAATTATTTTACAAATACAGTGTATAAACACACACACACACACACACACACACACACATATATATATATATATATATATATATATATATATATATATATATATATATATATATATATATATATATATATATATATATATATATATATATATATATATATATATATAGTATACTTTAAGTTTCATACGATGCTAAAATATTGGACAAAGTATATGAAAGTGATATAATGTTTCCTCAAATCGGAAGTTAAATGAGCTATGAATACAATTACATCAATGATTGAGCCCGTGAAAGTATTTTTTGTCATTATATCCAAATGGATATATCAATATGTAGTCAAATTAAACACTTTTGATAGTAATGTAATACGATTGGTAGTCAAATGATAATACTGAAAATGAAAATTATATCTTGTACTAGTCCATTTGTATCTTCTGCTTATGTGGTTGACTAGGCCATATTTACTAAACCATATGTCACATCAATGGCAAATTGATATGAGATATGGTTCATAACAGCTCATTTGAGCTCAATGACTCAAATATGAATAAATCCCCTATACCTGAAAATATTATTTCACGATGCGTATGACCCAAGTATTATATAGTAATACTATCCGGTTATACCCATAATTAACCGGATGTCATACGAATTCAAGATCAATATAATGCACATAATGGAGACCACAATACCTTGAGCAGTTATTAGGACTAAACATAATAATTGTCAATAAATGTGTATCATTTAGTAACTAATAACAAATATTTAGTAAATTAACAAATGATATTATATTTGTTAATATATAGAAATAGAACTCATATACTTATCCTATTTTTATTAACATAATAATTATGATGTTCATAATAAATTATAGTCGTATTTAGTAAAAGTAAATATATCGGTTTACGCTATAGGTATTGTAACATATTATAATGTTTACATTAGTCCTATAATTGTAGTCATTAAATTAATACGTATTTTCCGTATACTAGTTATATAATAGGGCAATCGATTAATTATAGTTTTTTTTGGTAAACAAAGATAATTGTGACGACCCGGCCCGTCGTCTCGGGAATTACTACCCGTTACCTTGCATTTATGTGCTTTATGCTTTTATATCAGTGTTAGAGTCTATCGGGTGAGTTAGGAGTGATTCTGGTTGAAAATGAGGCAAATAGCCTTCTTGAAGGAAGCTTGAATATGGAAAGTCAACCTGGAGTTGACTATTTAGTTAGAGTGCTCAGAATCAGATTTTGATGATTTGGTTAGTTCCTGGAGGTGATTTATGACTTAGGGGAGCGATCGGAATTGAATTCGGAGGTCCGGTGTAGAAATAAGGTTGAATTGGCTAAGGTTGAATTTTTGCGAAATTCTAACGGCAGGTGAGATTTTGATCCGGGGCTCGGAATGGAATTCAGACAATTTCTGTAGCTTCGTCATGTGATTTTGGATGTACCTGCAAAATTTCAGGTCATTCGGAGGTCGTTTGGTCGGGTTTGTGATTGAATGTCGGTTCCGTAAGTTTGAATGAAAACTTAGGCTTGAATTTGCTTGGATTCGATGTTTTCCGTGTTTAAGGGCGTGTTTTTATGATTGGAACAAGTTCGTATCGTGTTTTTTTGAGTATGCTGGTGGTTTTCGTTGGGGTCCCGGGGGCCTCGGGGTGAATCCGGACCATCATCCGGCATTTTGAAACAATGAAAATCTGCAGAAAATTGCTGATCACTGTGCAGAAGGCTAAGCCTTCGCGTTCGCGAGGGTAATGCCGCGTTCGCGTAGGCCGGGGCCAGTTGGCCATCGTGTTCAGGAGGTAGTATGCCGCGTCCGCGTAAGAGAAAGTTGGAACACATCGCGTTCGCGTGGGAGAAGGACGCGTTCGCGTAAGAGGAAAAGGCGAAGCATCGCGTTCGCGTGGACTGGGACGCGTTCGCGTAGAGGAAAAATCCGGGGCTCGGGAGAATGGCCTTCGCGAATGCGTGACTATGCGTCACGTTCGTGGTGAAGGAACGGATTAATGCATCGCGTTCGCGTGAGGGGCATCGCGAACGCGTAGAGTTAAATTCCCAGGCAGTGAATTAAAAACCAGAACAGAACCAGTCGCGGGTTTCACACCCCAAAACACAATTTTGAGTTCTAGAGAGAGACTCACGGGAGATTGCTGGGTAATCCTCGGGTGTTCGTCGGAGGTAAGTTTTGTGGCTTAATTACATCATTTTATCATGAAATCCTTGGTTAATTCTCCGTAAATGGAAGATTTAAGGTGGGTTTGAGCCCAAGGCCTAAAATTGAAGAAAAACACTGATTTGAGTGGGCAACTGGAGTCCGATTTTGGTAAATTATATATGCCTAGACTCGTATTGAGATGAAGGTCCGAATATGTGACTTTCATAATTTTTCGTGAAGCGTAACGAAAGTCGGGTTTTGGCAACTTTGGGAATTATGATGTAAATTGAGTGTTTTGACTGGGTATCGTTCCATTGGTCTAATTTGATGTGTATTTACTATATTTGATCAGATTCTATGCGTGTGGAGCTTGATTCTCGTGGCAAGGGCATCGCGGAGTAGTCATCGCACTTTATTGAGGTGAGTAATAGATGTGGGTGATGACCAGCGGGTTCGAAACCCCGGTATACCACTTTGTGACGCTGTATAGCGGCGAGACACGTACTCTCTTGTGAGTGCGGGGTCGATTGTGATTGGGGACTATGGATTAGTCCGACCTATTGATAGTGTGTTATGATATTGGCTATTCTTGAGCCGTCGGACCTCCTTCTCGGATGGTTGCATATTATATTGTGATATTGGCTACTCTTGAGCCGTCAAACCTCCTTCTTGGATGGTTGAGTATACTTATGGGCTGTGAGCCAGTTATTGGGATCCTGCTAGGATCGTTAGCATTGTGTTGTGATATTGACATGCTAGTTTTACTACCAGTCTGAAGCTATTACTGTTATTATGATTTTCCAATCTCTGGAACTTTGACATACTGTTTCAACTAAAAATGATAAACGAGTTTTCAAAACTACTTTTGAGCCTACGCCGCAGCATATATTCATGATATTGTGCTTGGTCTGTAGGAGCCCCTCCGGAGTCTGAACCCCCACAGTGAGCACGGGTACCCAAATTGGATCGGGCTACGCGCCGTAGCGGTCATGTCATGCATTGCATTGCATTTAGCTATATTTGCTAGCTGTTATACTTGTTATTGATATATGTTGGTTCTCTATGTAAGGCCCCGTAAAATTTTTGTGCATAAAACATAGTAGCTATAGTGTCATGGTCCGAATAATGTGTTAGGAATGCGTAGAATTCTAGTGATTTAAGTTCCAAAAATGTAGAGAATCATTTTTCCCGAAAAGTGTCAATTTTGCGGTCAAGAATGCGACCGCAGATCTGCTATGCGGACCGCATTCTTGCCACAAAGCTTACCAGAAAGTTTCCCAAAATTATGTTGAAAATACGGTCGATATGCGATCGCATAATGAATCTGCAGTGCACTTTGCGACCGCAGATCAAGAATGCGGACCGCATATTGGTCGCATTCTGTAACAGACCTGGAGTAATTTTTGAGGCCATTCTGCGGTCACTATGCAGACCGCATGTTGATTCTGCGGTCGCAAAGTGCACCGCAGATTCGCCCCGGCCCAAATTTTTGTAACATTTTGACCCGATCTCTTCTTTAATATAACACCTTTCACCCTCATTTTCTCATATCATCTTACCAAAATTAGAGAGGGAATAGAGGGGTTTTAGAGAGAGAAGTTCTTCATCTTCAAAGATTGTTCCAACCACTTAATTCCAAGGGATCCTAGGGCAAGGATTCAACTTCCCCAATCTTTTCAAGGTAAAAACCCTAACTATTTTCTTTGATTTTCAGTTTTAAATTGGGTAAAGAGAGGTTTGCATATAATAGCTTTTGAAAATAGAATTTTTACACTCATACATGATTATTGAACTTGATTTCTAGTAAAAAGAAGTGAGTAGAAGTAAGAGTCTTCAAGAACAAGGTTGGCAAGAGTAGTATATCTTGGGTAAGCATAAAGTAGGAAGTTAACGGAAGAAAACTCATTACCAGGTATGTATGGCTAATTTTGATTCTTGTGAAATCGCCTATATGTGTGAAATTTGTTTGGTTAGTGTTAATTTGACAAATTGTGTGAAATTCTTGATGTTGTTGTTGGATATTCAAAGTTGTTGTTAAAATATGAGTGATGTGGTATGGAATATGAACCGAAAGGTAAATGAGGGTTCAATTGGGTAAAGAATTGTGAATAATGGTTATGATGGCCTATATGCCACCTTGTGGAAAAGAAACGAAACACTTGAGAATTGGTTTGTTGTGGAAATAGATGAAACACTCGAATTGTGGAAAATTATGGAACATACTTGTGTGAATATTCTTGATTATGGAAACATTGTAACTTGGTTATGATATTGGCTTGTTAAGTAATTGAGAACATGAAACAATGTGCAAGTTGCTTATTTGAACTTGTTGAAATTGTGTGTAGTGCCTTATCTGCTGTTTGAAATTGTTGTGTTTTAAACTGTAAGGTGGGATCAGGTTGCGCGCCGCAACATGAGGAAATAAGGTGTGGGTTAGGGTGATAAGGGTGGCCGAGGTAATAAGGGTGGTCAGGGGTAATAAGGATGGAAAGCGATCGAAATCGCTATTGAAAATTGATACAAAAATCGATGATGTGAAATTGTGAAAGGAGACAGCAGGAGAGTTTGCAACCTGGGGGGCACTGATTGCCCCTATGTTTGACTACTGGCAATTTATGTGGTTGATTGGTTGTTGTTCTATTTGTTGACCTTGAACGTGCTTATGTTGAGGCTTATCTGAAAGGAGTAAAAGGTGAAAAACATGGTTGGCTGGCTTGATTAGTTTTGATGTAATTTAATGGCTTGAGTTTACTTGGGACAAAGTTTGTCCATACATACCAGTACAATTCAAGTGTACTGACGTCCCTTTTGCCGGGGGCGCTACATTCGTGTTATGATTGTAGGTGGATCAGTAGCAAGCACTTCAGCTCATCGGCAGTAGTATCCTTCTCCTTCCACTGCCCGTTTTGGTGAGCCCCTTTCTTCCTCGGGGCCTTGTGTGGTTCATGCCACTTCTGTTTAGATTTCATTTTGGTTTTGTAAGGTATAGCCGGAGCCTTGTTACCGGCAAGTATTGTATTCCCCTTTTTGTATCCTAGAGGCTCTGTAGACATGTAAACTGTGGGATTCCGGTCTTATGTATATATTATGTTATGTCGGGCGTTGTAAAAACTGCAAACTTGTTAATGAATCACTCGTATGGTTTTATTTGTTTAATGTGAAATCATTCATGGTTAGTAAGATATTTTGTTAATGAGAGACAATCAACACAGGGATAACACGTGGGAATGAAAGGCACCCAGGTCCGATTGACTGGGGCAACCCGGTCAGGCGCCGGTCATGTTCCCCGATTTGGGGCGTGACAAACTTGGTATCAGAGCCTAAGGTTTTAAAGTGTCCTAGGATGTCTCGGTGCCGTGTCTAGTAGTGCCCTTCTTATCAGTGCGTTGTCGACCACATCAGATAAGTTGGGGGCTACACGGGCATTTAGGAATTTACCTATTTCTTTGTTAATCTATATCGTGTGGTAAAGTGCAATGTGGAAATATCTGTGTCTAATTCGCGCCTTATTCCCAAATTTTCAGAATATGGCACCTAAGAAGAAGGCTAGACTCGGCCTTAGGGCCAATGCCGGCCCAAGTGCGGCTGTTAATCATGTACCCGATGCCGTGGGAGAAAATGACCCACCAGTCCCGAATTTGCCTGGTCCATCTGTTCAAAACCCAAGTATCCCTATTCCAGCTGCGGCAGAGGATGCCACCATTCCTCCTGCCAGTGTTCCTGACTCAGATACAGTTCCCGTTTTGGGCTCTGGTGCCTCTAATGAGGATCTTAGGGGAGCCATTCATATGTTAACACAGTTAGTGGCCGCCCAGGCCCAGAGATCCCATGATACCCCTGCATCCTCCAGCGGACAGGGAGATTCCTCCGGCTCCAGAGTCCACCAGTTCTTGCGATTGGCCCCTCCAGAATTCTCAGGTACCGATCCAGAGGCTGACCCACAGGACTTCCTTGATGAGATATACAAGACCCTCAGAGTGATGAAGGCTACAGATATAGAGGGGGTAGAGTTGGCCTCTTACAGGCTGAAGGGAGGGGCACGTTCATGGTTCGAGATGTGGGAGGATTCCCGTGAGGAGGTGAGCCCTCCGGCCAGATGGGATGAGTTCGTAGATGCATTTATGGACCACTTCTTGCCTGCCGAGGTGATGGCAGCCCGTGCCACGGAGTTCGAGGTCCTCAAACAGGGCAGTATGAGTGTTTGGGAGTATCACATGGAGTTCGTAAGATTGTCCAAGTACGCTCCTCATTTAGTGTCGACCATGGATGCCCGGGTTCGACGGTTTGTTCAAGGCCTTAGCCCTTTGGTAGTGAATGAGGCCGCCACAGCAGCTTTGCACTCAGACATGAACTATGGGAGGATCGTGGGGTTTGCTCAGGCCACAGAGGCCAGGAAATTGAAGATTCGTGCAGAAAGGGAGAGTAGCAGCAGAGCCCGGTCAATGGGTCATTCAGGGAGATCACTTCCAGGGAGAGGGTCATCAGGGCCATCCCAGTCATATGCTCGGTCCTCCGCGAGTGCACCGCCATCTGTGCACAGTCATCAGCAGGGCAGTTACTCGAGACCTGGTTCAGACAGCAGGAGGTCTCGTCAGTCTGGTCGTCCTGGGGTGAGATCCCAGCAGCAGGGGAGACCTACATGCCCCAAGTGTGGGAGATTTCATACAGAGACTTGCTACCTTGACCTTCCAGTGTGCTTCGGGTGCGGGGTGAGTGGTCACATTCAGCGGGATTGCCATGCACCCCGTTAGGGTATAGGTAGGGGATCTGCTCAGTCATCCGGTTCTTCAGCTGCTACATCATCAGCGCGTACTCCAGCATCAGCAGGGCGTGGTGCAGCTAGGGGTGGAGCTCATGGTAGGGGTGGACCTAGCCGATTCTATGCATTGAGTGGCCGCCAAAATGCTGAGGCTTCTCCAGATGTTGTTACAGGTATCCTGTCTGTTCAGACTATTGATTGCTATGCCCTTATTGATCCGGGGTCCTCCTTGTCTTATGTCACTCCATTCATTGCTTTAAGTTTTGGGATAGAACCCGAACAGCTTCATGAGCCGTTCTCTGTGTCGACTCCGGTTGGTGATTCTATTATAGCCTCACGAGTCTATAGAAATTGTGTTGTCACGGTGAGTGGTCATGTTACCACAGCCTATCTTATTGAGCTTGGGATGGTTGATTTTGATGTAATTATGGGGATGGATTGGCTTTATTCATGCTTTGCCAAGCTTGACTGTCGGAAGAGAGTTATGAGGCTCGATTTCCCTAACGAGCAAGTCATTGAATGGAGAGGAAATGGTGTAGTGCCAAGGGGTAGGTTTATTTCCTACGTTAAGGCTTCGAAGATGATTAAGAAGGGGTGTATCTATCATTTGTTTCGGGTGACGGACACCACCTCAGAGGTGCCTACCCTCGAGTCCGTGCCGATTGTGAATGAATTTCCTGAAGTGTTTCCGGATGAGCTTCCAGGCATTCCGCTAGATAGGGAGATTGATTTTGGGATCGATGTATTGCCAAATACTCAGCCAATATCCATTCCACCATACAGAATGGTGCCAGCAGAGTTAAGGGAGTTAAAGGAGCAGCTGAGGGATTTATTAGAGAAAGGGTTCATACGACCGAGTGTGTCGCCGTGGGGTGCTCCGGTTCTCTTTGTCAGAAAGAAGGATGGGTCACTTCGAATGTGTATTGATTATCGACAGCTCAACAAAGTCACCATCAAGAATAAATATCCTTTGCCTCGAGTGGATGATCTGTTTGACCAATTGCAGGGAGCGAAGTTCTTCTCAAAGATTGATTTACGGTCTGGGTACCACCAGTTGAAATATTCCTAAGACCGCCTTCAGAACTCGTTATGGTCACTTCGAGTTTTTGGTCATGTCTTTTGGGCTAACCAATGCCCCAGCAGCTTTCATGGACCTTATGAATCGTATTTTCAAGCCATTCCTAGGTTCCTTTGTGATTGTATTCATTGACGACATCCTCATCTACTCTCGGAGCAGAGAAGATCATGTTGTTCACCTCAGAGCAGCACTGCAGACCCTTCTTCAGCATCAATTGTATGCCAAGTTCTTAAAATGTGAGTTTTGGTTGGAGTCCGTAGCCTTTCTAGGGCATGTTATTTCCAGTGAGGGAATTCAGGTGGATCCTCAAAAGATTGCGGCAGTGGAAGATTGGCCTAGACCCACAACCCCGACAGAGATTCGTAGCTTCTTGGGTTTAGCAGGGTACTATCGGAGGTTTGTAGAGGGGTTCTCGACCCTCGCTTTCCCATTGACAAAACTGACGCAAAATGCAGTTAAGTTCCAGTGGTCCGATGCATGTGAGAAAAGTTTCCAAGAATTGAAGTCAAGATTGACCTCGGCACCAGTATTGGCCTTGCCAGAAGGCACAGAGGGATTTGTAGTTTATTGTGATGCCTCCAGAGTCGGTTTGGGATGTGTATTGATGCAGCGCAGAAAGGTTATAGCTTATGCTTCCAGGCAACTCAAGAACCATGAGAAGAATTATCCGATGCATGATTTGGAGCTTGCAGCTATTGTGTTTGCCTTGAAAATATGGCGGCACTGTCACGACCCAAATCCAGTCGTGATGGCGCCCAACAATCAAGCTAGGCCAGCCAAACCAACAGTTTAATTATAACACAATACCAGTCCTCAATTGGACAACCCAAGAAGAATATACGAGTTTAAGAACTCCAATAATAATAAAACTGAACAAAAGTACTGACACTCCCAAAGATCCGGAGTCACAAGTCTAGAGCCTCTAACAAAACCCAATAGGAAATAGAGAGTACGATATAGAAGTACTCAAGTCCGAATACAAAATATACAATAACAACTGGAATGAGAGGAGAAGCTAGGCTCTGCGAACGTAGGCAGCTACCTCAGCAACTCGGTGTGACAATGTAAACGTTGGAGATGTCCATCTACTGCTCCTGTGTACCTGAGTCTGCACACAAAAGGTGCAGGGAGTAGGGGTGAGTACTAAGTACTCAGTGAGTAACAAATATATATATGTAGCTGAGAGTAAGAAATCCACAAAATACCACAATATGAAGCTACACTACAGTCCGAATCTCCTACGAACTAGCAACAATAATACAATACAGCTACCACAGAGTAATTCAACAAATACGGATGCAATGCAATGCACATAACCGCTACGGCGTGTAGCCCGATCCAATTTAACGTCGACGGCGCTCACTGGGGGTGTGTACAGGACTCCGGAGGGGCTCCTACAGCCCAAGCGCAATACTGCTGCGGCGTGCAGCCCGACCCTCATATCAACCACTGCGGCGTGCAGCCCGATCCCATACTCAGTCCACAATAAGCAATTAAGTCACAATCAATTCATTTTCCTTAATTCCAGTTATCAATTCATAATTTATGAAAAATGCTTTAACTTTATTAAGTTTGTAAAAGCCGGTGACTTAGCATTTCAAAAGTGTGATTATAATTCCCAGGACTGAGATCAGTGATTTAAGCAATTTTAGCTATCACATAAATATTGTCCTCTAAGGACGCTACAGATCGGCACAAGGCCCCAAACAAGGCTTACAGCCCACAAATATAGCAAAAACGGTGTATTTCCAACACTAACACATATTATTCATTTCCGGGATGGACCAAGTCTCAATCCCCAATCACAATCAATCCCGCACCTGCCACGGTGTGCGAGCCACGCCCTATTAGCGTCACAATGTGCTAAGCCGGGGTTTCGAACCCTCAGGCTACAATATACACAAACTACTCACCTCTAGCCGGTCGTAGAATCGTCCGCGATGCCTTTTCCTTTGAATTTCGTTGCCTCGTGTGTAGAATCTAGTCAAATAACAATAATTATATCAAATACGGGTCAAAGAATCATAACCCACTTCACTTTATATGAAATTCACATAATTATACTAAGTTGGTAAAACCCGACCCCGGGCCCCACTGCTCGGATAATTCCGAAATTAGTACCAACACGATCCTTATCTCGCCACGAGTCCGTGCATATAAAATTTATCGAAATCGGAGTTCAAATGGCCTTCCAAATCCAAAAATCCCGTTTTTAATACTTAGGCCACATTTCTTCAAGATTTCAACCCAATTTCATGAAGATTGATGTTAATACTACCATAAATTGATGTTTTTGAGTCAAGAATCTTACCTCCGATGAATACCCGATGACTTCTCAGTGATTTCCTCGAGTTTTCTTCTCTCTAGGGCTCAAATGTGTGTTTTGGGTTAATGAACCCGTAACTCTCTGTTTCTGGATTAAATTCACTGCCAGACACCATTGTTCATCGCGTTCGCGTGACCCTCTACGCGTTCGCGATGAACAAACCAGCCTTACTCTTCGCGAACGCGACGCTGGCCACGCGTTCGCGATGCTCAAATCCTGTAACCCTTCGCGGACGCGACTCATCCCACGCGTTCGCGATGTTCAACCTCCCGGCCATCCGGATTTCTTCTACGCGTTCGCGATAGACCTCCCGCGAACGCGAAGCACAACATCACGACCCTACGCGAACGCGACCCAAGCAACGCGTTCGCGATGCTTAACACCCCAGACCTACGCGAACGCGACGCCTTCTCCCGCGAACGCGATGCACAAAAAGCCTTGGCCTTCGCGAACGCGACACTGGTCACGCGAACGCGAAGGCTTAAGGACCTGGGCAGAACCTGCAGTTTTCTGCAGAATTTTCCAAGTTCTAATTGCCTGGTTGATGGTCCGAATCCATCCCGAGGCCCCGGGACTCCAACGAAAACCACCAGCATACCCCAAAACATGATACGGACTTGTTCCAATCATAAAAACACCATACTAAACATCAAAATCACCAATTAACCACGGATTCAAGCCTAAGTTTCTTCAAAACTTTCAAAACTAACATTCAATCCAAAACCCGATCAAACGATGTCCGAATGACCTGAAAATTTGCAGACATATCCAAAATCGCATAACGAAACTACAGAAATTGTCGGAATTCCATTCCGACCCACGGATCAAAATATCACCTACCATCCGGTTTTCGCCAAAATTCAACATTCGCCAATTCAAGCTTAAAACTACACCGGACCTCCGAATTCAATTCCGATTGTTCTCCTAAGTCATAAATGATCCCCCGGAACTAGTCGAATCATCAGAATCCGATTCCGAGCACTCTAACTCAATAGTCAACTCTTGGTTGACTTTTCATATTCAAGCTTTCTTCAAACATGGTATTTGTTGCATTTTCAATCCAAATCACTCCTAACTCACCCGATATACTCTAATACTGTTTTAAAAGCATAATATATGAAAATTCAAGGTAAAGGGGTGGTAATTCCCGTAACGACGGGCCGGGTCGTTACATTCTCCCCAACTTAAACAAACGCTCGTCCGCGAGCGGGTTAAGAAACATACCCGGAGCATCAAACAAGTGTGGATATCTGCTCCGCATTTCCTGCTCGGTCTCCCAAGTTGCTTCCTCCACGGGACGACCTCTCCACTGCACTTTCACTGAAGCTATATCCTTAGATCTCAGCTTACGAACCTGTCGACCCAAAATGGCTACCGGTTCCACATCATAAGTCAAATCCTCATCTAGCTGTATCGTGCTGAAGTCCAACACATGAGACGGGTCTCCGACATACTTCCGGAGCATAGATACATGGAACACCGGGTGAACTCCCGACAAACTGTGGGTGGCAAAGCAAGTATATAAGCCACCTCCCCAACTTTCCTAAGCACCTCAAAAGGTCCAATAAACCTTGGGCTTAACTTTCCTTTCTTTCCAAACCTCATAACACCCTTCATAGGCGAAACTTTCAGCAACACCTTCTCACCTACTGAATAAGACACATCTCGGACCTTCCGGTCTGCATAACTCTTCTGACGCGACTGAGCTGTGCGAAGTCTCTCCTGAATCACCTTCACCTTATCTAAGGCATCTTGGACTAACTCCGTCCCTAACAACCTAGCCTCGCCGGGCTCGAACCAACCGATTGGAGACCTACACCGTCTCCCATATAAAGCTTCATACGGTGCCATCTGAATGCTGGACTGATAGCTATTATTGTAAGCAAACTCCGCCAAAGGCAAATAATCAGCCCATGAACCACCAAAATCAATGACACAAGCACGCAACATATCCTCCAATATCTGAATAGTACGCTCGGACTGCCCATCCGTCTGTGGATGAAATGATGTGCTCAACTCTACATGTGAACCCAACTCTCGCTGAAATGTCCTCCAGAACTGAGATGTGAACTGGGTACCTCTGTCGGATATAATAGAAATGGGAACTCCATGCAATCTCACTATCTCACGGATGAATATCTCTGCCAACCGCTCTGAGGTATAGGTAGTACACACTGGGATGAAGTGAGCTGACTTAGTCAACCTATCCACCACCACCCAAACCGAATCAAACTTCCTCGCTGTCCGAGGGAGTCCACTAACAAAGTCCATAGTTATTCTTTCCCACTTCCACTCCGGAATATCAATACGTCGGAATACACCACCAGGTCTCCGATGCTCATACTTGACCTGCTGACAGTTTAGACACCGAGCCACATGGCTCACAATATCTTTCTTCATCTTTCTCCACCAGTAATGCTGCTTCAAATCCCGATACATCTTCGCGGCTCCTGGATGAATAGAATACCGCGAGCTATGGGCCTCTTCCAATATCAACTCACGAAGGCCATCAACATTGGGCACACATATCCGGCCATGCATCCGCAATACACCCTCACTATCAATAGTGACATCTCTAGCATCATCATGCTGAACTCTGTCCTTAAGGACAAGTAAGTGTGGATCATCATATTGGCGCTCTCGAATACGATCATATAAAGAAGAACGAGCTACTACACAAGCCATCACCCGACTGGGGCTCAGAAATATCCAGCCTTACCATCTGATTAGCTAACGCCTGAACATCAACTGCTAGGGTCTCTCCCCAACTGGAATATACGCCAAACTGCCCATACTAATAGCCTTCCGGCTCAATGCATCAGCCACTACATTGGCTTTCCCGGGATGATACAAGATAGTAATATCATAGTCTTTAAGCAATTCAAGCCATCTCCGCTGCCTTAAATTTAGATCTTTCTGCTTAAACAAATGCTGAAGGCTGCGGTGGTCTGTATATACATCACAAGATACACCATATAGATAATGCCTCCAAATCTTCAAGGCATGAACAATAGCAGCTAACTCCAAATCATGAACAGGATAGTTCTTCTCGTGGGGCTTTAGCTGACGAGAAGCATATGCAATAACTCTACCCTCCTGCATCAACACACAACCGAGTCCAACTCCGGAAGCATCACAATACACCGTATATGACCCTGAGGCCGATGGTAACACAAGTACTGGAGCCGTGGTCAAAGCCTCCTTGAGCTTCTGAAAGCTCTCTTCACATTCATCAGACCACACAAATGGAGCATTCTTCTGTGTCAGCTTAGTCAACGGTGAAGCAATAGATGAGAAATCCTGAACAAACCGACGATAATAGCATGCCAAGCCGAGAAAACTCCGAATCTCTGTAGCTGAGGAAGGTCTGGGCCAATTCTGCACTGCCTCAACCTTCTGAGGATCAACCCGAATACCATCACTGGACACTATATGTCCCAGAAAACCCACAATATCAAGCCAGAACTCACACTTAGAGAATTTTGCATAAAGCTTCTCTTCTCTCAACCTCTGCAATGCCACTCTCAAATGCTGTGCATGCTCCTCCTGGCTGCGTGAATATACCAGGATATCATCAATAAACACAATCACAAAAGAATCAAGGTACGGCCGAAATACACTATTCATCAAGTGCATGAATGCTGTTGGGGCATTAGTCAACCCGAAAGACATCACCAGGAACTCGTAGTGCCCATATCGCGTCCTGAACGCTGTCTTCATAATATCCGAGTCCCTGATCTTCAACTGATGATAACCCGATCGAAGATCAATCTTAGAAAATACACTAGCTCCCTGGAGCTGATCAAATAGGTCCTCGATACGAGGCAATGGGTATTTATTCTTCACTGTTACCTTGTTCAGCTGCCTGTAATCAATGCACATTCTCATTGTGCCATCTTTCTTCTTTACGAACAACACCGGTGCACCCCAAGGTGACACACTTGGACGAATGAAACCCTTATCTAAGAGTTCCTGAAGTTCTTCTTTCAATTCTTTTAACTCTGCTGGTGCCATGCGATAAGGAGGAATAGAAATGGGCTGAGTGCCCGGCACCAAGTCAATACCAAAGTCAATATCTCTATCAGGCGGCATGCCTGGCAGGTCTGCTGGAAATACATCCGGAAACTCCCTCACAATGGGGACCGAATCAAGACTGGGTGTCTCGGCCTCAACATTTCTAATGAAGGCCAAATAAGACAAACAACCCTTGCCAATCATTCGTTGAGCTTTTATATAAGAAATCACTCTGTCGGACACATAATCAGTCAAGCCACGCCACTCGATCCGCGGATTACCTGGAATAGCTAACGTGACTGTCTTGGCATGACAGTCCAAAATTGCATGATAAGGAGATAGCCAATCCATGCCTAGGATAACATCAAAATCTACCATACCCAGTAGTAATAAATCAACTCGGGTCTCCAGGACCCCCAATAGTAATAATACAGGATCGATATACCTGATCCACAACAACAGTATCCCCCACCGGGGTAGACACATGTACGGGCAAAGCAAGAATACCACGGGTCATACCCAAATGATGTGCAAAATAAGTAGAGACATAAGAATAGGTGGATCCGGGATCAAATAAGACAGAAGCATCCCGGTGGCAGACTGAGATAATACCTGAAATGACCGCATCTGAAGCACTAGCATCCTTCCTATCCGGAAGAGCATAGAAACGAGCCTGACCTCCACCAGTACGATCCTCGCCTCTGGGGCGACCTCTAGATACCTGGCCACCAGTCCTAGCCGACTGTGCTGGCGCTGAAGAAACAGGAGTAGAAGACGAAGGCTGATCCCTCCGATGTGACCTCTTACGAAGCCACTGAGGACACTCTCTCCTGATATGGCCCAAATCACCGCACTCAAAACAACGGCCTGAAGATGGAAGAAGGGGCTGCTGAGGACCCCTCGCTACCGATGAATCCTGTGCCGAGGAAACAGGAGCAGAGCTCTGAGCTGGAAGAGCACTCAGTGCAGGCTGACTCTGCTGGCGGCTCTGCTGACCCTGATAACCCTGCTGGCCTTGACGACCACGATCGGATGAAACCCCACTGGACTCTGTACGTCCAGACTGATGAGATCTGAAAGAGCGACCTCTGCTATGCTGAAATTGGCCCCTAGACGGAGCACCACCGTAACTGCCAGTACCACGAGGCCTCTTAGCCTCTCTCTCCTCTCGCTCTCTGCGGCGATCTGTCTCAATGTGACGGGCAGCATCAACCACCTCCTCAAAGGTAGCTGTCGAAACTCTCTCCCTGGTCATCAATATGCGGATGGGATAAATAAGACCATCAATAAATCTCCGGATCCTCTCCCTGTCGGTAGGAACCATCCACATGGCATGACGGGCCAGCTGTGTGAATCTCATCTCATACTGATTAACTGTCATTTCTCCCTGTTTCAACCACTCGAACCGACGTCGCAGCTCCTCTCTCTGGGACTGAGGCACGCACTTCTCCAAAAATACCGTGGAGAACTGCTGCCAAGTGAGGGGCACTGCCCCAGCGGGCCTACGCCTCTCAAAATCCTCCCACCACTGGAAAGCTGCACCTGTGAACTGGAAAGTGGTGAATGAAACACCGCTGGACTCTAGAATACCCGCGGTGCGAAGCATACGCCGACATCGGTCAAGAAAACCCTGGGCATCCTCGCCCTCAGCTCCACTGAATGTCGGAGGCTGTAGCCTCTCAAATCTCTCCAAACGACGCTGCTCATCGTCGGGCATAACCGGAACCACATATGCAGGAGCTGGTGCAACGGGTGCAACTGGCTGAACTGGCTCGGGTGTCTGAGCCACGGGGGTCTGATTCCCTCCCCCTGCCTGTGAAGATGATACTGCAGCAGTAGCAGGAAGACCTGGTATGACAATGGGCACTGCCGGTACCTGAACCTGAGTTGTCGGAGCGTCTGCCGCTGGAATCTGGTCCTGAGTTTGGGCCACTGGTGTAGGAATCTGACCTTGAGTCTGGTCAGCTGGTGGGTCAGCAGGCACTGGCACTGCTGCCCTACCTCTACCACGACCACGGCCTCCGGGTGCCAATGGTGGTCGTCCGCCACGTCCGTTAGCTCGTGTTCTCGCCATCTGCAAGAGAATAGAATATGGAAAGATTTAATTTCATGATAACACAAATCGCACGATATGAATCCAAGAAAATGAGGTTTTTCCTAAAGTTTCTGTAGCCCTCCGAGGATAGATACGGACGTCTACGTACCGATCTGCGAAAGCCTACTAAACCGGCTCATGACTCGCGAGTCCTAATAACCTAGAGCTCTGATACCAACTTGTCACGACCCAAATCCAGTCGTGATGGCGCCCAACAATCAAGCTAGGCCAGCCAAACCAACAGTTTAATTATAACACAATACCAGTCCCCAAATGGACAACCCAAGAAGAATATATGAGTTTAAGAACTCCAATAATAATAATACTGAACAAAATACTGACACTCCCAAAGATCCGGAGTCACAAGTCTAGAGCCTCTAACAAAACCCAATAGGAAATAGAGAGTACGATATAGAAGTACTCAAGTCCGAATACAAAATATACAATAACAACTGGAATGAGAGGAGAAGCTAGGTTCTGCGAACGTAGCAGCTACCTCAGCAACTCGATATGACACTGCAAACGCTCGAAATGCTTGTCTTTTTCTCCTGAGTACCTGAGTCTGCACACAAAAGGCGAGGGAGTAGGGGTGAGTACTAAGTACTCAGTGAGTAATAAATATATATAAGTAGCTGAAAATAAGAAATCCACAGATTATCACATAATGAAGCTAAACTACAGTTCGAATCTCCTACGAACTAGCAGCAACAATACAATACAGCTACCACAGATTAATTCAACAAATAAAGATGCAATGCAATGCACATAACCGCTACGGCGTGTAGCCGATCCAATTTAACGTCGACGGCGCTCACTGGGGGTGTGTACAGACTCCGGAGGGGCTCCTACAGCCCAAGCGCAATGCTGCTGCGGCGTGCAGCCCGATCCTCACATCAACCACTGCGGCGTGCAGCCCGATCCCATACTCAGTCCACAATAAGCAATTAAGTCACAATCAATTCATTTTCCTTAATTCCAGTTATCAATTCATAATTTATGAAAAATGCTTTAACTTTATTAAGTTTGTAAAAGCCGGTGACTTAGCATTTCAAAAGTGTGATTACAATTTCCAGGACTGAGATCGGTGATTTAAGCAATTTTAGCTATCACATAAATATTGTCCTCTAAGGACGCTACAGATCGGCACAAGGCCCCAAACAAGGCTTACAGCCCACAAATATAGCAAATACAGTGTATTTCCAACACTAACACATATTATTCATTTCCTGGGATGGACCAAGTCTCAATCCCCAATCACAATCAATCCCGCACCTGCCACGGTGTGCGAGCCACGCCCTATTAGCGTCACAATGTGCTAAGCCGGGGTTTCAAACCCTCAGGCTACAATATACACAAACTACTCACCTCTAGCCGGTCGTAGAATCGTCCACGATGCCTTTTCCTTTGAATTTCGTTGCCTCGTGTGTAGAATCTAGTCAAATAACAATAATTATATCAAATACGGGTCAAAGAATCATAACCCACTTCAATTTATATGAAATTCGCATAATTATACTAAGTTGGTAAAACCCGACCCCGGGCCCCACTGCTCGGAAAATTCCGAAATTAGTACCAACACGATCCTTATCTCGCCACGAGTCCGTGCATATAAAATTTATCGAAATCGGAGTTCAAATGGCCTTCCAAATCCAAAAATCCCGTTTTTAATACTTAGGCCACATTTCTTCAAGATTTCAACCCAATTTCATGAAGATTGATGTTAATACTACCATAAATTGATGTTTTTGAGTCAAGAATCTTACCTCCGACGAATACCCGATGACTTCTCAGGTGATTTCCTCGAGTTTTCTTCTCTCTAGGGCTCAAATGTGTGTTTTGGGGGTGTAAACCCGTAACTCTCTGTTTCTGGATTTTTATTCACTGCCAGACACCATTGTTCATCGCGTTCGCGTGACCCTCTACGCGTTCGCGATGAACAAACCAGCCTTACTCTTCGCGAACGCGACGCTGGCCACGCGTTCGCGATGCTCAAATCCTGTAACCCTTCGCGGACGCGGCTCATCCCACGCGTTCGCGATGTTCAACCTCCCAGCCATCCGGACTTCTTCTACGCGTTCGCGATGGACCTACCGCGAACGCGAAGCACAACATCACGACCCTACGCGAAAGCGACCCAAGCAACGCGTTCGCGATGCTTAACACCCCAGACCTATGCGAACGCGACGCCTTCTCCCGCGAACGCGATGCACAAAAAGCCTTGGCCTTCGCGAACGCGACACTGGTCACGCGAACGCGAAGGCTTAAGGACCTGGGCAGAACCTGCAGTTTTCTGCAGAATTTTCCAAGTTCTAATTGCCCGGTTGATGGTCCGAATCCATCCCGAGGCCCCCGGGACCCCAACGAAAACCACCAGCATACCCCAAAACATGATACGGACTTGTTCCAATCATAAAAACACCATACTAAACATCAAAATCACCAATTAACCACGGATTCAAGCCTAAGTTTCTTCAAAACTTTCAAAACTAACATTCAATCCAAAACCCGATCAAACGATGTCCGAATGACCTGAAAATTTGCGGACATATCCAAAATCACATAACGAAGCTACAGAAATTGTCGGAATTCCATTCCGACCCCGGATCAAAATATCACCTACCATCCGGTTTTCGCCAAAATTCAACATTCGCCAATTCAAGCTTAAAACTACACCGGACCTCCGAATTCAATTCCGATTGTTCTCCTAAGTCATAAATGATCCCCCGGAACTAGTCGAATCATCAGAATCCGATTCCGAGCACTCTAACTCAATAGTCAACTCTTGGTTGACTTTTCATATTCAAGCTTTCTTCAAACATGGTATTTGTTGCATTTTCAATCCAAATCACTCCTAACTCACCCGATATACTCTAATACTGTTTTAAAAGCATAATATATGAAAATGCAAGGTAACGGGGTGGTAATTCCCGTAACGACGGGCCGGGTCGTTACAGGCACTATCTTTATGGAGTTCATGTAGATGTGTTTTCAGACCACAAGAGCCTCCAGTATTTGTTCAAACAGAAGGACCTGAATCTGAGACAGCGGCGGTGGTTCGAATTGCTTAAAGACTATGATATGAACATATTGTACCATCCAGGGAAAGCAAATGTGGTAGCCGACGCTCTTAGTCGAAAATCCATGGGTAGTTTGGCTCATTTGGGTATGGATCAGAGACCCCTGGCTCGGGAGGTTTACCAATTAGCCAGTTTGGGGGTTCGTATCTCGGCGTCAGACGAGGGGGATGTTTTGGTGCATAATGGAGCAGAATCATCACTGGTCGCGGAAATCAAGGAAAACAGTTCATGGATCCAGCATTGGTTCGGGTGAAGGAAGCAGTTATGGATAACAAGACCTCAGCATTTGTACTCAGCAACGAGGATGGTGTATTGCGGCGCCAAGGTAGGCTATGTGTTCCGAATGTGGAAGAGCTTCGGGAAAGAGCGATGGCAGAAGCTCATATTTCCAGGTATTCGGTACACCCAGGTTCCACGAAAATGTATCATGACCTTAAGGAGATTTATTGGTGGAACGATATGAAAAGGGATGTGGCAAGCTTTGTAGCTAAATGTCCGAACTATCAACAAGTGAAGGCTGAGCATCAACGGCCCGGTGGATTAACTCAGCTTATAGAAATACTAAGGTGGAAATGGGAGATGATCAATATGGATTTCGTGGTGGGGTTACCTCGCACCCAGTCAAGTCTACTGATACTGCGGAGCAATATGCAAGGTTGTACATCAAGGAGATAGTAAGGCTTCATGGCACTCCACTTTCTATTATCTCGGATCGTGGGGCACAGTTCACAGCTAACTTTTGGAAGAAGTTTCAACAAGGTTTGGGAACTCAGATGAATCTCAGCACAGCTTTCCATCCACAGACCGACGGTCAGGCCGAGCGGACCATTCAGACGCTTGAAGACATGTTGCGGGCTTGTGTCTTAGATTTTAAAGGTAATCGGGATGAACACTTGCCACTGATAGAATTTGCTTACAATAATAGCTATCATGCTAGCATTCAGATGGCCCCATTTGAGGCATTGTACGGGAGAAGATGTAGGTCGCCAATCGGGTGGTTTGAGGTAGGTGAAGCGGAATTGCTAGGGCCGGATATGGTGTACGAAGCTATGGAAAAGGTCAAGGTTATTCAGGAAAGAATGAAAATAGCACAGAGTCGTCAAAAATCCTATGCGGACGTTCGCCGAAGGGATTTGGAGTTTGAAGTGGATGATTGGGTGTTCTTAAGTGTATCTCCTATGAAGGGAGTCATGCGATTCGGAAAGAAAGGGAAATTGAGTCCTATGTATGTCGGGCCATATCGGATCGTTCAAAGGATTGGTCAAGTTGCTTATAGGCTAGAATTGCCTCCTGAGATGTCATCAGTGCACCCGGTATTCCATGTGTCCATGTTGAAGAAAGTGATTGGAGATCGATCCACCATCATGCCAGTCGAAGCTATAGAGGTTAATGAAGATTTGTCATATGAAGAAGTTCCAGTTGCCATTCTTGATAGGCAAGTCCGTAAGTTGAGAAATAAGGAAGTTTCCTCTGTTAAAGTATTGTGGCGAAGTCAACAAGTTGAGGAGGCCACATGGGAAGCAGAAAAAGAGATGAAAGAAAAGTACCCCCATTTGTTTGATCAAGCCTAGAAGAAATTAGGTGACCTTTCTACTCCTAGTAACTGCCATCTTGTCCAAGTTGTTTCCCCCTTAGTGTTAGTAAAGTCTCCTTCATTTTGTAATGAGTTAAAAGTGTTGCTACCTTGGGTCACTTGAACCTTTCTTGATAAATGAAATCCTTATAAATATTCACGTGTTCAATAAACAACTAATAGTAAGTGTAGATTGGTAATGGTTTGTTGAGTGTACATGGTGTTAAAATGGTTAAATAAGGTAAGAATTCATTGAAGTGACTAGTTTTTGTGCAATTGTAACAATGTGATAGAATATGTGCATTCGTTGAGGTAAGAAAGTGTATACCAGATGTGGGAAATGTTGTATTTGTGTATTGTTGTTTGGTAATGTGTTTCGGGGGCCCTCTGATAGGTGGATATGTCCATAATACAAAGGAAACTCTGGCGAAATTTTTCTAAAAAATAAGAGTTAGTCAAAATTTTGATAGTTGCATATCATGTCTTTCAAAACCAACTCATTTATTTCAAAATCCTCATTCGAGGACGAATGATCTTAAGGGGGGGAGAATGTAAGGCCCCGTAAAATTTTTGTGCATAAAACATAGTAGCTATAGTGTCATGGTCCGAATAATGTGTTAGGAATGCGTAGAATTCTAGTGATTTAAGTTCCAAAAATGTAGAGAATCATTTTTCCCGAAAAGTGTCAATTTTGCGGTCAAGAATGCGACCGCAGATCTGCTATG
>JASVEL010008322.1:0-45034 GCA_032618575.1 Nicotiana noctiflora | reverse complement strand
ATTTAGTGGTATTGTGGTATCCTCTTGTTGGATTGACGGTGAAGATTGAGTTGTTGATGGCATAGGGAAATTTCTGAATGGCTTTCGTGGTATGATTGGATGCTTGATGTGTGTTATGTATTCGTACGGTGGAGTGTGGAATCAGGCATAGTGATTCATGTGTTATATATGTGTTAGAGACTAGAATTTCTCTTAATACGCCTACGCAGTGGTGGTATGTCGTGTGTATCGACACCGTTTAGCGGTTATTGGAAATCGGAAGCCCTAGTGGCTCTCTCGTTACTTGATATGACGAATTTGAATAATGATATATGATTGCAGACTGGTTGTCATAAGTCAGGTTGTCTAGACTAATGTGATATGGACTATATCCGATAAATGTCACAATTGCATGGCAGAGCGCATCAGATCATGCTCCAGCAGGGTAGATGTACCCTAGGGCCAGCGGACGGCTGGCAGGTATTGCTTTGTCAGTTGGGCCTTCGTGGCGGATGTCAGTGTAGAGGTATCTACCATTGATTCAGTTCCGGTATTGAGAAACTTTGTCGAATGCGTTTCATGTGGCCGAGCTTGAGGCTATATATGTTTGTTGCAAAGAGCAACTTGACTCGATGTGCATTCCTTTTTGCTAGATTATGCGTGGATCGGGTGGCACGCTGCCACATGTATAGTATCTGGATCGGATGGCACGCCCACATGTATGGTATCAGGATCGGGTGGCACGCCGCCACAGGTATGGTATCTGGATCGGGTGGCACGCCGCCACGGGTATGTTATTGGAACGGGTTGCGCGCCGCAATAGTGTGATGTGGAAAATATAGCTTCCTATATGTTACCTTGTATACAATACTTCCTAGATTCTAAGGAATAGTCCGTATTGGGTATCGCTCGGGGAATAGCACATCGGTTGTGTCCTTTCAAGATTTGATAGCGTACATCAATTATATCACCACAGGTGTGATTGATTGCTTGAGTTCAGACCTAGATATGTGCGTGGCTGACCGTTTTGAGCATGGTGACTTGAGGTGCTTCATGAGTAATAGCACTTGGATAGAATCATGAATCGTGGCAAGGCCACGTGATGTTATGACCTCTCGAGGAGGATTCAGGTACTCTATGGTGTGAGACGGGATCTCAGTTGTATGTTATGATGGTACAGAGGAATTGGATTACAGCTCTTTTGTTGGAGGTAGTTATCATGATTGGAGTATGTTCAGACGTTTCTATTGGAGCCTGTGTTGTGCTCGTCGCGGCTTAGGCCAGTGTTTGAGATGTCATGTCACCAGTGCAGTGTGTTATAACAAAAATTATCATTTGAGTCACTAAAGAGAGTGAGTTTATGTGATCTCAGCTCGTCAGAAAGGTAATATCGAGGTTTGGCTCCGAAATCTATTGTGGTATCAGATAAAAAGGGAAATGGATTCATGAATGGTTGACCCGAGAGATGGGTTTGGTATATCGCGTGCTTCAGCTGCCATGGGTAGGATATGAAGGTGTTGGAATAAGACTCTATCTAATGAGAAAGGTTTTTCTGCTAGTATTTGGTCATGGTGGCCAATGGTTGTGATTAGAGACCATCGTCTCGAGCGATTCGATTGTTTGATACATAATGTGATCTCACCCGGGGTGAAAAGTATGGGCTATTACAGATGGATCGTGTGTATTATGAGTATAGGCATGAGATTAGGATTTGGTATGTGATTTCGGAAAGTGCAATGTGGTCTATGGTGCGGATGGGCTGTGAGATTTCCAGCTATAGTGTGTACCGGACTTATATGAGATAGGGTGACGTGGGATCGCCCCGAATATATGCTTGGTAAGGTCATTCAGCTATTGGGTTACTTCCAGTAAACCTCTTGGTCCGCTCGAGGACGAGCGTTTTCTTAAGTTGGGGAGAATGTGATGACCCGGCCCGTCATCATGTGAGTTATCACCCCGTTATCCCCGTTATATGCTTTTTAATGTTACTATATGCATGTTGGGTGAGTTTGAGTCAATCCGGGTCGAGTTTGGTTGGAAATGAGACAAATAGTCTCTTAGAAGAAGGAAAAGTTGAGAAAAGTCGGTTGGATGTTGACTTGTGAGTTAGAGAGCTCAGAATTGAATTCTGATGATTCGGTTAGCTCCGGGAGGTCATTTATGAGCTAGGAGAGCGATCAGAAGTGAATTTGGAGGTCCGGTGTAGTTTTAGGCTTGAATTGGCTAAAGTTGAATTTTGGCGATATCCGATCGATAGGTGAGATTTTGATCCGGGAGTCGGAATGAAATTCCGACAGTTGCAGTAGCTCCGTTAGGTGAGTGCGCGCAAAATTTCAGGTCATTTGGAGGTCGTTTGGTCGGGTTTTTGATCGAATGTTGGTTGCGGAAGTTTGAATGAAAACTTGGGCTTGAATTTGTTTGGATTCGATGTTTTCCGTGTTAAAGGGCGTGTTTTTATGATTGGAACAAGTTTGTATCGTGTTATGGAGTATGTTGGTGATTTTTGTTGGGGTCCTGGGGGCCTCGGGATGAATTCGGGGGTCTAAACGGACCATTTTTAGCCTAAGTGAGCAAGTGATCTGCTGCAATTTTTGCGGAGGACGCGAACGCGTAGGGTAAGGCCTGGGGAGCATCGTGATCGCGAGGGCAGGCATGCATTCGCGCAGGTCTAAGGATGTTGGTCATCGCGAACGCGGCTGAAAGCCACTCGTTCGTGTAGAGTAAAATCGAGGGCTGCTGCGTTTGTTCATCGCGAACGCGTGAGTAGCGTCGCGTTCACGTAGGGTAAAAGGGTTGGGCAGTGAATTTGAGTCCAGAACATTTCAGACGCGGCCATTCATTCATAAAACACCATTGTTGAGTCTTAGAGAGAGAAAGTGACGGGATATTGCTGGGATTTCATCGGGTTATCATCGGAGGTAAGTTTTATGGTTCAATTATGTGTTTTTATCTTGAAATCCTCCTCTATTTCACTGAAATTGGATGAATTAATGGGGGAATTTAGCCTAAGCCAGGGGTTTTGGTAAAATATCGATTTGAGTGGGCAAACGGAGTCCGATTTTATAAAACTTTATATGCATAGACTCGTGTTGAGACGAGGATTCCGAATATGTGACTTTCGTAATTTTTTAAGAAGCGTACCAAAAGTCAGGTTTTGGCAACTTTGTGGGTTTTGGTGCAAATTGAGTTATTTTGAATGGGTTGTGTCTAATTAGCCTATATTGATGTATTCTCATTGATTTTGAGCAGATTCGGCATCTGAGGAGATTGATTTGCAAGGCAAGCGCAGAGCGGGCAAGGACTTCTATCGGTTCGAGGTGAGTGGTGGTAGTAAATGATGTACTGAGGGTTTGAAACCCCGTACTTGCACTTTACAGTGCTATGTTGAGATGAGACACGCGTCATGTGACGGGCGTGGTGACATTGTGGTTGGGGGATTGGACTTGGACCTTCCCGACTGATAGCGTATTGTGTATTATGACTATGAATGAGATTATAACTGTGTAATTGGGCTAGTAGCCATGTTTGGGGCCTTGTGCCAATATGTAGAGTATTAGGGGAGCCAGTAGAGTTAAGCGACCCTTATATCATGCTGGATACATACACTCAGCCGTAGATATCATGCTGGATACATACACTCAGCCGTAGTATATCATGCTGGATACATACACTCAACCGTAGTATATTATCCTGGATACATACACTCAGCCGTAGTATATCATGCTGGATACATACACTCAGCCGTAGTTATAGTTGTATAGTAAATCATGAGCCAATACTGGATGTGTACTTTGAGAGAGACTACCTAGGGTGGAATTCCCTGTTCTAGCGGAGTGGGCCTGAGAGGACAAGCCCATATCGACTGAGATATGATCGAGGACCCACTATGAGATATTATATTGGGCCTGAGAGGCCAAGTCTATACTGACTAGGATAGGGTCGAGGACCCACTATGAGATATTATATAAATATCTATATTGGATCGGGCTGCACGCCGTAGCACTATATGTATTGGTCGGACTACACGCCGCATTGATATATATGAACGGACTGCACGTTGCAGTATTATTGCACTTGGGCTGTAGGAGCCCCTTCGGAGTCTGAGTCTGCACACATTCTCAGTGGACGCTGGAGTATAATATGGGATCGGGTTGCACGCTGCAGCAGTATATATATATATATATATATATATATATATTGGATCGGACTGCACGCCGTAGTAATATATGTGAGGACCGGGCTGCACGCCGCAACATCATAGCGCTTGGGCCCAGGGAGCCCCTCCAAAGTATGTATACACCCCTAGTGAGCGCCGTCGATGTTAAATGGAGCGGGTTGCACGCCGCAACATTATACTAATATATATATATATATATATATATATATATATATACACACACCTATATATATATATATATATATATATATATATATATATATATATATATATATATATACACCTATATATATATCGGAGCGGGCTACGCGCCGCCGCATTATAGACATATGTATACACATATATAAACATTGGATAGGCTATACGCCGTAGCTGTATGAGTGAGGACTAGGTCAGTATGGGACCATGGCGAGATAGATGTGGACTGGAGATGGGGGTATTCACTGTAGAGATAGCTTACCTGTGAGGTTACCCTTAGAACTGTTTAGTGATAGTACAAGTGTTTTTATTTTCAGTTATTGTTTATTATCATTAGTCACAGAGTTGAAATATACTTACCCCACTCCCCTGCACTTTTTGTGCAAATTCACAGGTGCCAGAGAGTAGTTGAGTTGTCGCAGCTGCTTATTCATATATATTTTGCGGAGACTACGAGGAAGCTGCCGACATTCGCAGAACCTGTTTTCTCCTTCTTTATCATTATGTTGCTTTCATTTTGCCTAGACTAGTTTGTATTGGTTGTTTTATCTATAGAGGCTCAGACTTGCGACACCACGATTTGGTTCGGAGCGTATTTTGTATGCTTTTACTATCACGTTTATCATTTTGATATAAACACTTGTTATTTAAGTTTAACCTGATCACCTGAAATTAATAATTTGCTGGTTAATGGATAACATGGTCGGGCTTGCCTAGCATTGTGTTGGGCGCCATCACGACCGGGGTTTGGGTCGTGACAAATATTACGTTATACCCTAATACTATAAGTGATATGACATCAAATGAGGTTATAACTAACAACCAATTCTACATTTACATGGGAATATAGAACTAATATGGACTATGAATAGCGATACCGGAAGTCGGTATTGGCACACTTAGCTTCTAACATTAGTACCCCCGTAGGATGCTTACCACAACTCATATAATACGATTGTAGTTAGTATATGATCATATTCATTCACGGTGAGTTACTAACGACAACCGTATTAGTCCAACGGACTTATGTGGTTGTCGTAGGCCGATGCGTCTTAGTATATGAATGAAATAATATTCATAGACGGTCAATTAATAACTAACAACTACGATATATGAACGAAAGTTTATATATATGTTATGACTACAAATGAATATTGAATATTAATTAATGCATATCTGAATAGTTATATATTACCCCACACAAACCTTTCTAATCCTATATATTTAACCGATTAGTAATACGATTGTAGTCCAGACAAGTCAATATTACATAATTTGTCAATTAATGTATATTCTCCCATCGATGAGAAACATAATATATATTAAGTGGAATATTACTATTAGTAGGACTAATAGTAAACAAAATTATGTGTATTAAGGTAATAGCTGTTAATCTTGCCGGGATTATATGTTATATATATTGCATTAATTATTCTATTATCCGTATTATCGTGTACACCTAATGTATAATTACTTATGTGTATTCTATACGGATAATGTACACCTAATGTATAATTACAGTGCGTTAAGATTGTAATTTAGTCTACGACTAAGATGCACATCGCGGTATTACTATGTCAAACTTACTATAACATTATAGACTTGTCCGATAGATATAGCTGCTATACAAATAACTACCAATGGAATATAATTATTAGGAAGCTATATTTAGATCTGCCTATAGAAGTTTTTTCTATCATGCTGAACTTGTGGATAAACAAAGAACTGATATATAATACTATATCCGTACTAAATTATTAAGGTAATGTGGTATTTACCCTACACAGTGGTAAATATAAATTACTTAATTACTAAATGTATCCATTTGCCAATGTTCATATAGTATTTGTAATAGTATATATACTATACCATTATCCTTAACGTATATACAGTAATTGCGTATTATAACACCATGACTAATGGAATATTGAATAGCGGATATGAATAATACGTATAGTATATGATTACTATAATTGTATACAATTATAGTATTTTGTAGCAAATATGTCAAGTAATGTAGTATATGTATTCCAATGAATAAATACTCTACGTTAATTGAGTTTATGCGTTAATATTTATGGTTTAAATCTTTAATGTCCAATAAAACTGTGACTCAAGTCTATGTTACATAAATACCGAAATTATTTGGGTCTATCTGCGGACGCCTCACTGAATAGCTTTATTAGGTTGAGGTAAATGCTAGGACGATTGTTGTATATAAATGGACTTATTTATGTGGATACGGAATCTACAATACAGAATCTATGTCATATAAAATAGCTATACTATTTTATGCGGTGTACTGTATTGGGTACAGTACTGGATATGTCTATGTGACTAATTACAAATATAACAATATAGTCACCACTAATTATTGCATCGGTTATATATTATACAGGGAGAAATAATAATTTATACCAATTATATCCTTTTGAGGGAAATTATCTAATGATTATATAAATGACTCCCATGTCGAGTAATTGAATTAACATATCAATTACTCTCAATATTCATAAACTATTGTATCTAAACGACCGTCATATAATGATACCTCATTGTAGTTATATTAATATTTGATACATATTGGACCTTATATACGTATTACGTCATAGGGTAATATCATACTCATTGACACTCAATGGTGGGCAAACAAAACCTTTAAGTATGCCTGATTAGTATAAAATTTTTTTATGACTAAATCGTATTATATTTGTAGCTTGGATTTACCCTGTCCAAATATGAAGTCATATCGTATGTTGGTTGTTATGAGATTATATCTTCGGAGTATACAATGGATACAGTTATGTAGTATAAACAGATTCATAAGTTCATACTTATGCGTAAAATATGCTACATATTTCTCTATAAAAGAATGAGCTAATACCAATATTCATATTTCGATTAAAATAAATAATGTATATTTTTCAAGTTCCTATGACTACAATCGTATTAGTCCAATGGACTGTTATATGACTAATATGATAAAATCTTCTACAATAAAATATGTTTCATAGTCCATGTAGCTCACATAGCTAAATTGTCATATTCAGAGAATTATTATGACAATGGACTTATATTACATCGATTGGATTATCATAGTCATAAAGTTCTATTGTATTAGTACAATCACATATTATCTACCATAGATAATATACGCCATTAATTAGTGGTAATACCATATATAACTAATAGTCTTGTATATAACTAATATACCGGTATGATATTTAAACTTATAGTAATATTATTTATCGTGGGATATACAAACCTATTTTAATCCGTATTTTAATCCCGCAAAGGGTTAATGCCAAGTGAACATACTTATCACTATTACCATACTATTGGGAGTTTAATGTAATACCCATCACTCTTTCACAAGCTTGTGGACATGTTAGCAACAACTTATATGTTATCTAGAAAGACAATTGTAAGGCCCTTGGTCAACATGTACTTAGTCATATTGCTAATTAATACATGAAAAGTACAATGTTTTATCTAGTACATATAATAATTTAAATACGGTCATACCAATAGTAATTGACGATATATAAGGTTATATGACCACTGTGACCAATGCACAAAATCAGTTGATTGATGTGAGGTAGGGGGAAGGAATCCTTAGGACACACCTTGTTTAGGTCGGTGAAGTCCACGCACATCCTCCATTTCCCGTTCTTTTTTTTTTGACAATCACTATGTTGGTCCGGTCCTATGGACAACCACATTAGTCCATTCAATATTAATTGAGTTAATACAAATATTGAAGAGTAACAAATTCATTTGACATTGGACGCATTACAATATGGCCTTGGGATACACCCTAAATAATTGATATCTTGATATATATACTAAAAAGTATGACATTGGATTATGTTTATAAATTTTTACTAATCGTATATTGTGAGAATATATTCGCTATGTAGTCATAACAGATTGGGAGTAATGTAATACGATTGTAGTCATAGGACCTTATGTAGTTGTCGTAGGCCGATGCGTCCTACTATAATCATATATATTGCCATAGTTAATTGAGTGGGTGTGGCTGTATTTGGACAGTAAGATTGTAGTAATTGGATTTATGGCATATATATATTGGGATCAAATCTTACTGTCCAAACGCATGCCCCCCTCCCCCTCTTAACATTGAACAATAATCATTCTCCCTCCCCCCACCCCCTTTATCCTACACAATATCTTTTTTGCCCTTGAATTTTTAATTTCTTCGTCAATTCAATACTTTTTTATTATATGATATTTGTTTATGATTTTAGCTGTAAATTATGTAATACCTATTATAAATTATAACTAGAGTTCATTAAAAGTGTAAGTAAAATAAGTAATTAGAATCAATTAAAACTTACCTTTATGATTGTTATTTTCATGTGATGCATATTAAATATATATTTAAGCTATATTTTTTAGCAACAGAGCTAGAAATTCATTTAAGAGAATTAAAAAATAACCCAACTTTTTTTTTCCCGGATTTCAAAGAGTGTACAACATATTGGGAACAATAGTTATAGCGGATTAGCCCATTTCATTCACATTGTACGAATGCTAATGGTTCGGTATTTATTCTAAACAATGTTACGACTGTCCTACTATTTGACTACATCCATTGATAGAACAACTGATATTATATCGTGGTATTAAATAGTTTTGTAGTCATTTGTCATAAATATTGGGAGTAAATATTTATGACAGCGGTCTTATACTTTTTAGATAGGACAAATGTTATTCTTTCACAAATATATATAACTCTCATACTAATTACTGTAGATATTGACCGTCTATTTAGTATACATTACCCACATACATATCTACATATTTAATTTCAGGGTTTATAATATATATTATTGCACGTTACTATGAGAAATCTAGGCTATTTTTTTTTACTATGATTTGATGCGTCCTAGTATATTCATCCACTATCCTATAAATTGGAAATAATTGGGACTCAAGTCTTCACCATATCTCTGTGGCCCCTCTGAGTGATATGTTGCATGAAGGCCGATGCCAATATCGTTAGGATTTAAAGTAGCCTAGATTGACCGCATATTGGACGATAATTTACCAATTTATATCCACTTCATGTCATAAATCTACGATTGGGAGTAATTCATACTAATTGTTTGATATAACGTTTTTACTATACATTTGAAACCATATTATCGTGGTATTAAATATTAATATACTATGACTAATAAACTATGCGTCCATAAATGCTCAATACTAAGGTAAAAGATCCTAAGTAGGACGGTCGTGGACATTGTACAATTATATTCATACGATACGATATTGGACCTTATGGACTTAATGGACTTGAATGAATGAAATAATATTCCATTTGATTAAATCATATTGAAATTATGAGTATGTTATTATTGACCGTCTATGATACAACATTAGGAAAAGTATTTATGTGGGAGATGAAAATTGCGAGTCCTACTAATATAGACCCTAAGATTCAGATCTACAGCTTCTACGACATTCAACTAGTGTACCTTCGTTATAACCAATCATATACATAATATTTGTCCTATGACTAGTTACTCCTTTGATTAGTATGCTTATAATTATTGCAAATACTAAGAACCAATCTGAGTACCCAAGCAATAATAGACTCATTATGCTAATACCTAATTATTATCAGATATTAGGTTCATGTTGTTATTAGGTTGTGGGTACAAATTGAAATACATGCTTATGTCGCTGTTTATAGCCAAATTTACTCTTATCCAAACTCTTATCCGTTCATACTTATTAGGTGTAGATATGACTAAGATGCTAATCACGTCCGCAAAACTATATTATTGGGAGCATGGTTGATAGGTGTCTACATATGAAATATGATGTACTCATTTAAATAGCAAGCAGAGTTCCATAGTCCACTATACCCGAATTATTAACACATATACTATCAGTTTTGGGGGTTATTAATCCAATGAAAGTAATAGTGGGTCCTAAGGTTATTTATAATCCCCGTATATATACGTAAATAACAGAGTATATATTAATCATATAATGTAGGACTACATTGGACTACGTATAACGGTATCAACTAATATATCGGTAAATTTGTAACAGAACTATAGTATATACTCTCATAACATGAATATATGATCTTCTATTTATATACCCCATGAATACAGATGTTTTATATATCTGTATTAGTCATGGCTGTATTGATATACTAGGTCAATGAGAATGCTAGTGTAACGACCCGGCCCGTCGTTACAGGAATTACCACCCTGTTACCTTGCATTTACATACCTTATGCTTTTATATCAGTATTAGAGTATATCGGGTGAGTTAGGAGTGATTCAGGTTGAAAATAAAACAAATAGCATGTTTGAAGGAAACTTGAATATGGAAAGTCAACCAAGAGTTGACTATTGAGTTAGAGTGCTCGGAACCGCATTCTGATGATTCGACTAGTTCCGGGGGATCAATTATGACTTAGGAGAGCAATCGGAATTGAATTCGGAGGTCCGGTGTAGTTTTAGGCTTGAATTGGCGAAGGTTGATTTTTGGCGAAAACCGGATGGTAGGTGATATTTTGATCCGGGGGTCGGAATGGAATTCGACAATTTTTGTAGCTTCGTTATGTGATTTTGGATATGTCTGCAAATTTTCAGGTCATTCGGACATCGTTTGATCGGGTTTTGGATTGAATGTTAGTTTTGAAAGTTTTGAAGAAACTTAGGCTTGAATTCGTGTGTAAATGGTGATTTTGATGTTTAGTATGGTATTTTTATGATTGGAACAAGTCCGTATCATGTTTTGGAGTACGTTGGTGGTTTTCGTTGGGGTCCGGGGGCCTCGGGATGATTTCGGACCATCAACCGGGCATTTGGACTTGGCAAAAATCTGCAGAAAAACTGCAGGTTCTGCCCGGGCCTTTAAGCCTTCGCGTTCGCGTGGCAAGGGCCGCGTTCGCGAAGGCCAAGCTTATCGGTGCATCGCGTTCGCGAGAAGGGGAGCCGCGTTCGCGTAGGCCAGGGATCGTGTGCATCGCGTTCGCGTTCCAGTGGTCGCGTTCGCGTAGGTGTGTGAGGGTAAGGCTTCGCGTTCGCGGGAGGAGTATCGCGAACGCGTAGAAGGAATTTAGGCGGCTGGGAGTTGAGCATCGCGAACGCGTGGTTGGCGTCGCGTTCGTGAACGGTAGCTGGAAGTTGGGCATCGCGAACGCGTGGAAGGCGTCACGTTTGCGAAGGGTAAGAGAGAGCTGTTCATCGCGAACGCGTGGGAGCTCACGCGAATGCGTAGAACAAAGTGTTCTGGCGGTGAATAAAATCCAGAAACAGAAGGCTTACGGGTTTACACCCCCAAAACACAATTTTGAGCCCTAGAGAGAAGAAAACTCGAGGAAATCACCGAGAAGTCATCGGGTATTCGTCGGAGGTAAGATTCTTGACTCAAAAACATCATTTTATGGTAGAATTAACATCAATCTTCATGAAATTGGGTTGAAATCTTGAAGAAATGTGGCCTAAATATTGAAAACGGGATTTTTGAATTTGGAAGGCCATTTGAACTCCGATTTCGATAAATCTTATATGCACGGACTCGTGGCGAGATGAGGGTCGCGTTGGTAGTAATTTCGAAATTTTCCGAGCAGTGGGCCCGGGGTCGGGTTTTACCAACTTAGTGTATTTATGCGAATTTCAAATGGGTTATGATTCTTTGACCCGTATTTGATATAATTATTGTGGTTTGACTAGATTCTACGCACGAGGGAGCTAAATTCAAAGGAAAAGGAATCGCGGACGAGTCTACGACCGGCTAGAGGTGAGTAGTTTGTGTATATGGTAGCCTGAGGGTTCGAAACCCCGGCTTAGCACATTGTGACGCTAGTAGGGCGTGGCTCGCACACCGTGGCAGGTGCGGGACTGATTGTGACTAGGGATTGAGACTTGGTCCATCCCGGATGTGAATAATATGTTGTTAGTGTTGGAAATACACTGTATTTGATATAATTGTGGGATGTAAGCCTTGTTTGGGGCCTTGTGCCGATCCGTAGCGTCCTTAGAGGACAATATTTATGTGATAGCTATAATTGCTTAAATCACTGATCTCAGTCCTGGAAATTGAAATCACCTTTTTGAAATGCTAAGTCACCGGTTTTTTTGCAAATTTAATAAAGTTAAAGTATTTTTCATAAATTATGAATTGAGAACTGGAATTTAAGAAAAATGAATTGTTTTGTGACTTATTTGCTTATTGTGGACTGAGCATGGGATCGGGCTGCACGCCGCAGTGGTTGATATGAGGATCGGGCTGCACGCCGCAGCAGTATTGCGCTTGGGCTGTAGGAGCCCCTCCGGAGTACACACCCCTAGTGAGCGCCATAGACGTTAAATTGGATCGGGCTACACGCCGTAGCGGTTATGTGCATTGCATTGCATCTTTATTTGTTGAATTAATCCGTGGTAGCTTGTATTGTATTGTTGATGCTAGTTCGTAGGAGATTCGAACTGTAGTTTAGCTTCATTATGTGGTAATCTGTGGATTTCTTATTTTCAGTTGCTGTTATATATTTATTACTCACTGAGTACTTAGTACTCACCCCTACTCCCTGCACCTTTTGTGTGCAGACTCAGGTACTCAGGAGCAGTAGACAGGCATTTCCAGCGGTTGTAGTGTCATATCGAGTTGCTGAGGTAGCTGCCTACGTTCGCAGAACCTAGCTTCTCCTCTCATTTCCAGTTGTTATTTTGTATTTTGTATTCGGACTTGAGTACTTCTATATAGTACTCTCTATTCCTGTTGGGTTTTGTTAGAGGCTCTAGACTTGTGACTCCGGATCTTTGGGAGTGTCAGTATTTTGTTCTTTATTATTATTATTGGAGTTCTTAAACTCATATATTCTTCTTGGGTTGTCCATTTGGGACTGGATTTCGATGTAACCAGAAATGGTTGGTCTGGCTGGCCTAGCTTGATGGTTGGGCGCCATCACGACCGGATTTCGGTCGTGACAAGTTGGTATCAGAGCCTAGGTTATTAGGACTCGCGAGTCATGAGCTGGTTTAGTAGGCTTTCGCGGATCGGTACGTAGACGTCCGTATCTATCCTCGGAGGGCTACGGAAACTTTAGGAAAAACCTCATTTTCTTGGATTCATATCGTGCGATTTGTGTTATCATGAAATTAAATTTTTCCATATTCTATTCTCTCGCAGATAGCGAGAACACGAGCTAACGGACGTGGCGGACGACCACCATTGGCACCCAGAGGCCGTGGTCGTGGTAGAGGTAGGGCAGCAGCACCAGCACCAGCACTTGCTGACCCACCAGCAGATCAGACTCAGGACCAGATTCCAGCGGTGAACGCTCCGGCAGCTCAGGTTCCAGCGGTAGATGCTCCGGCAACTCAGGTTCAGGCACCGGCAGTGCCCATTGTCATACCAGGTCTTCAGGAGACCTTGGCTCAGATCTTATCAGTGTGCACAGGCTTGGCACAGGTAGTTGCAGCTACTGCTGCAGTATCTTCTTCACAGGCAGGGGGAGGGAATCAGACCCCCGTGGCTCACACACCCGAGCCAGTCCAGCCAGTTGCGCCCGTTGCACCAGCTCCTGCTTATATGGTTCCAGCTATGCCCGACGATGAGCAGCGTCATTTGGAGAGATTTGAGAGGCTACGGCCTCCGACATTCAGTGGTGCTGAGGGCGAGGACGCCCAGGGTTTTCTTGACAGATGTCAGCGCATGCTTCGCACCGCGGGTATTCTAGAGTCCAGCGGTGTTTCATTCACCACTTTCCAGTTCACAGGTGCAGCATTTCAGTGGTGGGAGGATTTCGAGAGGCGTAGGCCCGCTGGGGCAGTGCCCCTCACTTGGCAGCAGTTCTCCATGGTATTTTTGGAGAAGTACGTGCCTCGGTCTCGGAGAGAGGAGCTGCGACGTCAGTTCGAGTGGTTGAAGCAGGGAGAGATGACGGTTAATTAGTACGAGATGAGATTCACACAGTTGGCCCGTCATGCCATGTGGATGGTTCCTACAGACAGAGAGAGGATTCAGAGATTTATCGATGGCCTAATTTATCCCATCCGCATATTGATGACCGGGGAGAGAGTTTCGGCAGTCACCTTTGAGGAGGTGGTTGATGCTGCCCGTCATATTGAGACAGATCGCCGCAGAGAGCGGGAGGAGAGAGAGGCTAAGAGGCCTTGTGGTTCTGGCAGTTTCAGTGGTGCTCCGTCTAGGGGCCAACCCCAGTATAGCAGGGGTCGTTCTTTCAGGTCTCATCAGTCCGGACGTGCAGAGTCCAGTGGGGTTTCATCAGATCGTGGTCGTCAGGGCCATCAGGGTTATCAGGGTCAGCAGAGCCGTCAGCAGAGTCAGCCTGCACTGAGTGCTCTTCCAGCTTAGAGCTCTGCTCCTGCTTCCTCGGCACAGGGTTCATCGGTAGCGAGGGGTCCTCAGCAGCCCCTTCTTCCATCTTCAGGCCGTTGTTTTGAGTGCGGTGATTTGGGCCATATCAGGAGAGAGTGTCCTCAGTGGCTTCGTAAGCGGTCTCAGCGGAGGGATCAGCCTTCGTCTTCTACTCCTGTTTCTTCAGCGCCAGCACAGTCGGCTAGGACTGGTGGCCAGGTATCCAGAGGTCGCCCTAGGGGTGAGGATCGTACTGGTGGAGGCCCGGCTCATTTCTATGCTCTTCCGGATAGGAAGGATGTTAGTGCTTCAGATGCGGTTATTTCAGGTATTATCTCAGTCTGCCACAGGGATGCTTCTGTCTTATTTGATCCCGGATCCACCTATTCTTATGTCTCTACTTATTTTGCACATCATTTGGGTATGACCCGTGGTATTCTTGCTTTGCCCGTACATGTGTCTACCCCGGTGGGGGATACTGTTGTTGTGGATCAGGTATATCGATCCTGTATTAATACTATTGGGGGTCTGGAGACCCGAGTTGATCTATTACTACCGGGCATGGTAGATTTCGATGTAATTCTAGGCATGGATTGGCTATCTCCTTACCATGCGATTCTGGACTGTCATGCCAAGACAGTCACACTAACTATTCTAGGTAATCCGAGGATCGAGTGGCGTGGCTTGACTGATTTTGTGTCCGACAGGGTGATTTCTTATATAAAGGCCCAATGAATGATTGGCAAGGGTTGTTTGTCTTATTTGGCCTTCATTAGAAATGTTGAGGCTGAGACACCCAGTCTTGATTCGGTCCCCATTGTGAGGGAGTTTCCGGATGTATTTCCAGCAGACCTACCAGGCATGCCGCCTGACAGGGATATTGACTTTGGTATTGACTTGGTGCTGGGCACTCAGCCCATTTCTATTCCTCCCTATCGCATGGCACCGGCGGAGTTAAAAGAATTGAAAGAACAGCTTCAGGAACTCTTAGATAAGGGTTTCATCCACCCGAGTGTGTCACCTTGGGGTGCACCGGTATTGTTCGTGAAGAAGAAAGATGGCACAATGAGAATGTGCATTGATTATAGGCAACTGAACAAGGTAACAGTGAAGAATAAGTACCCATTGCCTCGTATTGAGGACCTATTTGATCAGCTCCAGGGAGCTAGTGTATTTTCTAAGATTGACCTTCGATCGGGCTATCATCAGGTTGAAGATCAGGGACTCAGATATTATGAAGACAGCGTTCAGGACGCGATATGGGCACTACGAGTTCCTGGTGATGTCTTTCGGGTTGACTAATGCCCCAGTTGCATTCATGCACTTGATGAATAGTGTATTTCGGCCGTACCTTGATTCTTTTGTGATTGTGTTAATTGATGACATTCTGGTATATTCACGCAGCCGGGAGGAGCATGCACAACACTTGAGAGTGGTATTGCAGAGGTTGAGAGAAGAGAAGCTTTATGCAAAATTCACTAAGTGTGAGTTCTGGCTTGATACTGTGGGTTTTCTGGGACATGTAGTGTCTAGTGATGGTATTCGGGTTGATCCACAGAAGGTCGAGGTAGTGCAGAATTGGCCCAGACCTTCCTCAGCTACAGAGATTCGGAGTTTTCTCGGCTTGGCAGGCTATTATCGTCGGTTTGTTCAGGGTTTCTCATCTATTGCTTCACCATTGACTAAGTTGACACAGAAGAATGCTCCATTTGTGTGGTCTGATGAATGTGAGGAGAGCTTTCAGAAGCTCAAGGAGGCTTTGACCACAACTCCAGTACTTGTGTTGCCATCAGCCTCAGGGTCATATACGGTGTATTGTGATGCTTCTAGAGTTGGGCTCGGTTGTGTGTTGATGCAGGAGGGTAGAGTTATTGCATATGCTTCTCGTCAGCTAAAGCCCCACGAGAAGAACTACCTTGTTCATGATTTGGAGTTGTCTGCTATTGTTCATGCCTTGAAGATTTGGAGGCATTACCTATATGGTGTATCTTGTGATGTATATACGGACCACCGCAGCCTTCAACATTTGTTTAAGCAGAAAGATCTAAATTTGAGGCGGCGGAGATGGCTTGAGTTGCTTAAAGACTATGATATTACTATCTTGTACCATCCCGGGAAAGCCAATGTAGTGGCTGATGCTTTGAGCCGGAAGGCTATTAGTATGGGCAGTTTGGCGTATATTCCAGTTGGGGAGAGACCCCTAGCAGTTGATGTTCAGGCGTTAGCTAATCAGATGGTGAGGCTGGATATTTCTGAGCCCGGTCGGGTGATGGCTTGTGTAGTAGCTCGTTCTTCTTTATATGATCGTATTCGAGAGTGCCAGTATGATGATCCACACTTACTTGTCCTTAAGGACAGAGTTCAGCATGATGATGCCGGGGATGTCACTATTGATAGTGATGGTGTATTGCGGATGCAGGGCCGGATATGCGTGCCCAATGTTGACGGCCTTCGTGAATTGATATTGGAGGAAGCCCACAGCTCGCGGTATTCTATTCATCCAAGAGCCGCGAATATGTATCAGGATTTGAAGCAGCATTACTGGTGGAGAAAGATGAAGAAAGATATTGTGAGCCATGTGGCTCGGTGTCTAAACTGTCAGCAGGTCAAGTATGAGCATCGGAGACCTGGTGGTGTATTCCGACGTATTGATATTCCGGAGTGGAAGTGGGAAAGAATAACTATGGACTTTGTTAGTGGACTCCCTCGAACGGCGAGGAAGTTTGATTCAGTTTGGGTGGTGGTGGATAGGTTGACCAAGTCAGCTCACTTCATCCCAGTGTGTACTACTTATTCCTCAGAGCGGTTGGCATAGATATTCATCCGTGAGATAGTGAGATTGCATGGAGTTCCCATTTCTATTATATCAGACAGAGGTACCCAGTTCACATCTCAGTTCTGGAGGACATTTCAGCGAGAGTTGGGTTCTCACGCAGCACAACCGGCGAGCAGAGCCAAGCCCAACCATTACAGTCAGATATTAGAGGATATGTTGCGTGCTTGTGTCATTGATTTTGGTGGTTCATAGGCTGACTATTTGCCTTTGGCGGAGTTTGCTTACAATAATAGCTATCAGTCCAGTATTCAGATGGCGCCGTATGAAGCTTTATATGGGAGGCGGTGTAGGTCTCTAGTTGGTTGGTTCGAGCCCGGCGAGGCTAGGTTGTTGGGGACAGAGTTAGTCCAAGATGCCTTAGACAAGGTAAGGGTGATTCAGGAGAGACTTCGCACAGCTCAGTCGCGTCAGAAGAGTTATGCAGACCAGAAGGTCCGAGATGTGTCTTATTCAGTAGGTGAGAAGGTGTTGCTGAAGGTTTCACCTATGAAGGGTGTTATGAGGTTTGGTAAGAAAGGGAAGTTGAGCCCAAGGTTTATTGGACCTTTTGAGGTGCTTAGGAAAGTTGGGGAGGTGGCCTATATGCTTGCTTTGCCACCCAGTTTGTCGGGAGTTCACCCGGTGTTCCATGTATCCATGCTCCGGAAGTATGTCGGAGACCCGTCTCATGTGTTAGACTTCAGCACGATACAGTTAGATGAGGACTTGACCTATGATGTGGATCCGGTAGCCATTTTGGGTCGACAGGTTCGTAAGCTGAGATCCAAGGATATAGCTTCAGTGAAAGTGCAGTGGAGAGGTCGTCCCGTGGAGGAAGCAACTTGGGAGACCGAGCAGGAGATGCGGAGCAGATATCCACACTTGTTTGATGCTCCAGGTATGTTTCTTAACCCGCTCGCGAACGAGCGTTTGTTTAAGTTGGGGAGAATGTAACGACCCGGCCCGTCGTTACGGGAATTACCACCCCGTTACCTTGCATTTACATACCTTATGCTTTTATATCAGTATTAGAGTATATCGGGTGAGTTAGGAGTGATTCGGGTTGAAAATGAAACAAATAGCATGTTTGAAGGAAGCTTGAATATGGAAAGTCAACCAAGAGTTGACTATTGAGTTAGAGTGCTCGGAACCGGATTCTGATGATTCGACTAGTTCCGGGGGATCAATTATGACTTAGGAGAGCAATCGGAATTTAATTCGGAGTCCGGTGTAGTTTTAGGCTTGAATTGGCGAAGGTTGATTTTTGGCGAAAATCGGATGGTAGGTGATATTTTGATCCGGGGGTCGGAATAGAATTCCGACAATTGCTTTAAATTCGTTATGTGATTTTGGATATGTCTGCAAATTTTCAGGTCATTCGGACATCGTTTGATCGGGTTTTGGATTGAATGTTAGTTTTGAAAGTTTTGAAGAAACTTAGGCTTGAATTCGTGTGTAAATGGTGATTTTGATGTTTAGTATGGTGTGTTTATGATTGGAACAAAATCGTATCATGTTTTGGAGTACGTTGGTGGTTTTCGTTGGGGTCCCGGGGGCCTCGGGATGATTTCGGACCATCAACCGGGCATTTGGACTTGGCAAAAATCTGCAGAAAAACTGCAGGTTCTGCCCAGGCCTTTAAGCCTTCACGTTCGCGTGGCAAGGGCCGCGTTCGCGAAGGCCAAGCATATCAGTGCATCGCGTTCGCGGGGATGGGGAGACGCGTTCGCGTAGGCCAGGGATCATGTGCATCGCGTTCGCATTCCAGTGGTCGCGTTCGCGTAGGTGTGTGAGGGTAAGGCTTCGCGTTCGCGGGAGGAGTATCGCGAACGCGTAGAAGGAATTTAGGCGGCTGGGAGTTGAGCATCGCGAACGGGTGGTTGGCGTCGCGTTCGCGAAGGGTAGCTGGAAGTTGGGCATCGCGAACGCGTGGAAGGGGTCGCGTTCGCGAAGGGTAAGAGAGAGCTGTTCATCGCGAACGCGTGGGAGCTCACGCGAACGCGTAGAACAAAGTGTTCTGGCAGTGAATAAAATCCAGAAACAGAAGGCTTACGGGTTTACACCCCCAAAACATAATTTTGAGCCCTAGAGAGGAGAAAACTCGAGGAAATCACTGAGAAGTCATCGGGTATTCGTCGGAGGTAAGATTCTTGACTCAAAAACATCATTTTATGGTAGAACTAACATCAATCTTCATGAAATTGGGTTGAAATCTTGAAGAAATGTGGCCTAAATATTGAAAACGGGATTTTTGAATTTGGAAGGCCATTTGAACTCCGATTTCGATAAATCTTATATGCACGGACTCGTGGCGAGATGAGGGCCGCATTGGTAGTAATTTCGAAATTTTCTGAGCAGTGGGCCCGGGGTCGGGTTTTACCAACTTAGTGTATTTATGCGAATTTCATGTAAATTTTAATGGGTTATGATTCTTTGACCCGTATTTGATATAATTATTGTGGTTTGACTAGATTCTACGCACGAGGGAGCTAAATTCAAAGGAAAAGGCATCGCGGACGAGTCTACGACCGGCTAGAGGTGAGTAGTTTATGTATATGGTAGCCTGAGGGTTCGAAACCCTGGCTTAGCACATTGTGACGCTAGTAGGGCGTGGCTCGCACACCGTGGCAAGTGCGGGACTGATTGTGACTAGGGATTGAGACTTGGTCCATCCCGGATGTGAATAATATGTTGTTAGTGTTGGAAATACACTGTATTTGATATAATTGTGGGCTGTAAGCCTTGTTTGGGGCATTGTGCCGATCTGTAGCGTCCTTAGAGGACAATATTTATGTGATAGCTATAATTGCTTAAATCACTGATCTCAGTCCTGGAAATTGAAATCACCTTTTTGAAATGCTAAGTCACCGGTTTTTTTGCAAATTTAATAAAGTTAAAGTATTTTTCATAAATTATGAATTGAGAACTGGAATTTAAGAAAAATGAATTGTTTTGTGACTTATTTGCTTATTGTGGACTGAGCATGGGATCGGGCTACATGCCGCAGTGGTTGATATGAGGATCGGGCTGCACGCCGCAGCAGTATTGCGCTTGGGCTGTAGGAGCCTCTCCAGAGTCTGTACACACCCCGAGTGAGCGCCGTCGACGTTAAATTGGATCGGGCTACACGCCGTAGCGGTTATGTGCATTGCATTGCATTTTTATTTGTTGAATTACTCCGTGGTAGCTGTATTGTATTGTTGATGCTAGTTCGTAGGAGATTCGAACTGTAGTTTAGCTTCATTATGTGGTAATCTGTGGATTTCTTATTTTCAGCTGCTGTTATATATTTATTACTCACTGAGTACTTAGTACTCACCCTTACTCCCTGCACCTTTTGTGTGCAGACTCAAGTACTCAGGAGCAGTAGACAGGCATTTCCAGCGTTTGTAGTGTCATATCGAGTTGCTGTGTTAGAGTCTGATGGATGAGTTAGGAGTGATTCTGGTTGAAAATGAGACAAATAGCCTTTTGGAAGGAAGCTTGGTTATGAAAGTCAACCTGGAGTTGACTATCTAGTTAGAGGGTTCGTTATCAGATTCTGATGATTTGGTTAGTTCTGGGAGGTGATTTGTGACTTATTGTAGCAATCGGAATTGAATTTGGAGGTCCGATATAGAAATAGGCTTGAATTGGCTAAGGTTAAATTGTGGCGATATCCGAACGGTAGGTGAGACTTTGATCCGGGAGTCGGAATGGAATTCCGACAATTCCTGTAGATACGTTATGTGATTTTGGATATGTCTGCAAATTTTCAGGTCATTCGGACGTCGTTTGGTCGGGTTTTTGATTGAATGTTCGTTTCGCAAGTTTGAGTTAAATCCTAGGCTTGAATCCACTATAATTCGATGATTTTTGTGTTTAAGGGTGTGTTTTTATGAAACGAACTAGTTTGTATCATGTTATGGAGTATGTTGGTGGTTTTCGTTGGGGTCCCGGGGACCTCGGGGTGAATTCGGACCTTCATCCGGGCATTTGGAACTTAGAAAATCTGCAGAAAATTGCAGATTCTGTGCAGCAGACTTTAAGCCTTCGCGTTCGCGTGGAACTGGCCGCGTTCGCGTAGGCAAGCCAGGCTTGGTCAACGCGTTCGCGATTGAGGTGTCGCGATCGCGTAGGCAGAAAAGGTAAGGCATCGCGTTCGCGTCCCAGGGTACGCGTTCGCGTAGAAGAAAATTGGCAGGTTGGAATGTTATTCATCGCGAATGCGTGAGAGGCGTCGTGTTCGCGTAGAGGAAGACCGATCTGTTCATCGCGAATGCGTGAGTTGTAACACGAATGCGTAGGGTTAATTTGTCTGGTAGTGAATTAAATTCCAGAACAGTTTAGTCGAGGGTTTTATTCACAAAAATACCACTTTTGAGTCTTAGAGAGAGAAACTCACGGGAAATTGCTGGGAATTCATCGCGTATTCATCGGAGGTAAGTTTTATGGCCTAATTACGTTATTTTATCATGTAATCTTCGAGTATTTCTCTGTTAATGGAAGATTAATGGAGGATTTTAGCCCTAGGCCTAAATTATGAAAAATTAATGTTGAATGGACAAATGGAGTCCGATTTTGGTAAATTTTATATGCATGGACTCGTGTTGAGACGAGGATCCCGAATATGTAACTTTTGTAATTTTTTGAGAAGCGTACCGAAAGTCGGGTTTAAGCAACCTTGTGGTTTTTCATGTAATTTGATTGTATTCGATTGGGTATTGTTCCATTAGCCTATTTTGATATATTTGTACTGAATTTGGCTAGTTTTGACGTGCGTGGATGCTGGTATGAGGAGCTAAAGCGTCGCGGAGCTTGAATTTTCGCCGGATCGAGGTGGGTAATACTTGTAATGATGTCCCAAGGGTTAGTAAACCCCGGACTTGCACTTCTTAGTGATGTATTGAGGTGACTTGCATGCCGGATAATTGTCACGACCCGAATTTTCCCCCAACATCGGGATCGTGATGGCGCCTACTCATGGTAGCTAGGCAAGCCACTTTATTCGCACTATCCTATTTTTAGCAATATTTCATATTCAATTTAACAACCAAAACGATAACCTTAATTAAACAAGTGCGGATGACTTTATAAAAATAGCAATAAGCAGTTTCAAGGTAAAATGATACTGAAATCCTCTACCCAAGACGTGGAGTCACCAACTCACGAACTACTTCAGAATACTATACATAAATGTCTGAAAGAAATATAACATAATCTGTTTGTCTCGGAACAAGGAGACTACAGCTAATGACATAAATAAAAGGAAGAGACGCTGGGCCTGCGGACGCCTGCAAGCTACCTCGGTCTCAATGTGCTCAACTCCCATGCAAAAGATCTACTATTGATCTACTGTTGCAGCTTCTGATCGAAACCTGGGCCTGTGCAAAAAGGCACAGAAGTGTAGTATCAGCACAACCGACCCCATGTGCTGGTAAGTGCCTGGCCTATCCCGGCAAAGTAGTGACAAGCCTAGGACCAGACACCCACATAAACCTGTGCAGTTCTAAATATATGTATACCACAAGATAACGAGAAATAACCAAGTAATAACGCAATAAGGAATATCTCAAAAGAACTCAACAATTAACAACAGTTAATAAGTCCACAAGGAAAACAAAGTATAATGGAAAAACAAGTAATATCAAGTCAAGGAATGGCAAGTAGTTGCACGGCATCACCCTTCGTGCTTTTACTCTCATCCTCACCAAATAAGCAAATAAAGTGCACGGCATCACCCTTCATGCTTTTACTCTCATCCTCACATCCATGGTACGTCATGATCCTTCGTACATGGTTCAATAACAAGGCACGACATGATCCTTCGTGCATAATCAATAAAACATGGCAGGGCATTAAACTTCGTGCATAATCAATATCAAGGCACGGCATTAACTTTCGTGCATAATCAATAACAAGGCACGACATTAACCTTCGTGCTTAAACAATAAATCAAGGCACGGCATCACCCTTCGTGCATTATCACTTGTCACGACCCCAAAACCCGGTCGTGATGGCGCCCAGTACATTGCTAGGCCAGCCCGACCAACCATTCATAACACAGAGCTATCAGCTCTCACTTTACCCTTTGTAGGCATAAAAACAATAATATAATGAAATGACGTCTAGCACATCGGGGATAGATATCCCAAAACCAGTATAAACCTCCCACCGAATCGGGAGTCATAAGTCATGAGCCTCTACCAGAATTTATAAACTGTGATAGTGTATACAACTGTGCACAAGTGTGGCATAGACAGAACAAAATATAGACAAACTGGAGAATCAGGTCCTCCGAATGCTGGCAGCTACCTCGACTGTCCAAAAGCACTCCCGAGCCGCAATAGATTCAGCTCCACTGTGATGTACATGGATCTGCACACAAGGTGCGGGGAGTCGGGTGTGAGTACTTCCAGCTCAGCAGTAATAAAAGTAAATAATGCTGAAGGAAAGGAAACCACGCAAAGCACTATCTCATGCTACACAATACGGAACTACCTTTAAACTTCAACACACTATCATTTTATCCCCTTTCAGCATATGTGAGTAAATTATTTAGAAATCTCATTTTTAGCTTCTTTCTTTCATGATAACATACCAATACCTGGGTACAATCTCAAGCAGTGCAGGTCTGCACTCAAATCAGCCCCTCGGGCTCAGCACTCCTTAACAAATACCACCAGGAGATCTGGTCAATAAGGCAAATAATGCATGTGTTCCGGTAATGTATGAGTGCTAAATGTTATGCCACGTAGTACACGTAAACCAATGTATGTATGCCATGCAATGCATATGACGCTGTGGCGTACAGCCCGATCCATGCAAAGGCGCCCGCGTTCACTGTGGGGGTTTAGACTCCGGAGGGGCTCCTATAGCCCAAGCGCAATATCAATATCACACCTGCTGCGGCGCGCAGCCTGATCCATATACCACAGTTGCATGCAGTCCGATCCATGCATGTGTATGCATATGCTCACATAAATCGTCATGCCCTAACATATGGCCCTCGGCTCCAATCACTCTAACAAATAATCAAGAAATCCCTTCGGGCAACAGTATTATATTAGCTCACGGCTAGAAATGCCATTAAGACCATGTTCAAGTTTTTCATAACTTTATAAAAAAATGCTGAGTAGCAAAATACCATTTGAAACTTTAAATTGAGATAAAAATATGCATAGTGTTATCAAGACAATGATACCAATCCCTGAAGGATTCAAATAATTGGCGCGAAGCCCAAGCATGATAATTAGTCCAATTCATGATAATTAATATCTTTATTGAGGCGTCAATTTCATTTCAAACAATTAGGTGTTATTATTTATTACGCGGGACGGACCAAGTCACAATCCCCAATGGTGCTCTACCCCACGCCCGTTATCCGGCGTGCAAGTCACCTCAACACAGCACTAAGATGTGCAAGTCCGGGGTTTACTAACCCTCAGGACATCATTTACAAGTATTACCCACCTCGAACCGGCGAAAACTCATGCCCGCGACGTCTTTGCTCCTCAAACCGGCCACCACGCGCATCGAAACTAGCAAAAATTAGTACAAATATATCATAATAGGCTAATGGAACATAACCCAATCGAAAGAACTTGAAAAATACCAAAAATCACGAAATTGGTAAAACCCGAGCCCCGGGCCCACATTCCAAAAAATTACAAAATTCATGTTTCTGGAATCCTCGTCTCGCCACGAGTCCGTACATACCAAGAACTCTCAATTCGGACCACAAATGGCCCTTCAAATCATAAATTTAAGATTTTTGCTCCAAGCCATATTTTCTTGATTTTTAGCCATAAATTCATGAATTCCATGGATTATTCTTGTATAAAAACATGTAATTATCTCATAAAACTTACCTCCAACGATTCCCAGTCGAAACCCCTTCATTTCCCGCCCAAAAGCTCTCAAGAGTGACCAAAAATGGTGGAAAAATGGGTTATTTTCGCGACTGGAATGTTTTAAAACATTCTGCCCAGGCATTTTGTTTATCGCGATCGCGGGAAATGCTTCGCGATCGCGGAGAACAAATTTCTGGCCCAAAAATTACCCTTCGCGATCGCGGGAAAGGCTTCGCGATCGCGGTGCATAAATTCCGGTTCTTCCGGACATGCTTCAATATAATGGTCATAACATTTTGCACATAACTCCAAATGACAAATGGTTTGATGTTCTGGAAACTAGACACATATCTCTATGACTTCCATTTATTGCTCATTTCCTGAATCCTTATAAACTTTGAGATATATGCTTCCCAATGCATACATGTGTATTAGAGATCCTCCTCGGACAGCCTATAGTGTAACATCCATAACGTTTGACACAGATGTCCAAATCAAGATTTCTTTATCTTTATCAAAACTAGACAAGATGTGCTACAACTTTCATTTTTCGATCACCTCAAAATTCCTTGTAGATAAAACGATATGAGCTTCCGAAGTAGGACCTGCACGACAGCAATTCCTTCTTCGCGGTCGCAAATAGCTTTACGCGATCGCGATTCATTAAGGTTTTTCTCAGATTTTACTCACCGCGATTGCGACCAAATCCCCGCTATCGCATAGAGCACTGCTGTAGCCAAAAACCAACAGTTAAAAATGGCTTAGAAATGGTCCAAAACCACCCCGAAACTCACCCCGAGGCCCCCGGGACCTCAATCAAAAGTACCAACACATCCTATAACCTTATTCAAACTTGTTCCAATCATCAAAACTCTATCGTTAACATCAAAATCGTCCGTTTTCAACAAATTCAAGCTTAAGTTTAACTTTAACTTTCAAAATTCACATTCAATCCGAAACCCAACCAAATGACGTCCGAATGACCTGAAATTTTGCGGACAAGTCCAAAATCACCTAACGAAGCTACTATAACTCTCAGAATTCCATTCCGACTCCCGGATCAAAATATCACCTATCAACCGGAATTCGCCAAAATACTAACATCGCCAAAATATGCTAACTTCTTCACCGGACCTCCAAAATTACTTTTGATTGCGCTCCTAAGTCACATTTCATCATCCGGAGCTAACCGAATCATCTAAATTCGATTCCGAGTACTCTAACTCATAAGTCAACATCTGGTTGACTTTTCCAACTTAAGTCTTCTTAAAAGAGACTAAGTCTCTCATTTCTTAACAATATTATTCCAATTTAATTCTAACGCACACAAAACTGATAATGAAACATAAGGCAACACAATGTGGGAAACATGGGGCGGTTACACCTGAGACGACGGGTCGGGTCGTCACATTCTCCCCAACTTAAACAAACGCTCGTCCTCGAGCGGACCCAGAAGTTGTTCTAGAAATTCACCAATAGTTAAATAACTTTACCCCGCATATAACCCGCGGTGATCCCACGTCACCCTATCCCATATAGGTCCGACAACACAACTTAGCTGAAATTACTCAATTCATCTAATCCATAAACTATAGAACTACATTTCACCTTCTATAATCTTACACAAGATCAGAACCTCACATTTTTACTCAGAATAAACTCGAACCAGCTGTAATAATCCATACCTGCAACCTCAGGTGAAATCATTTATTATACCGCATTACTCAAACACATGCACCGATAACTTCCATTCACAACAGCTGCCCACGATAACCAGATGTCAATGGAAAACACTTATATTAGCTAGAGACTTATTCCAACACTTTCATATATTTTCAATGGTAAATAAAACACGCGATAAATCGTACCCATTCCTCAGGTCACCCATTCATGAGGCCATTTATCCTCTGGCAATTACCATAACAAAATTTGAACCAAAATCTCGATATTTATCCATCAAACATGCTGAAATCAAATCTGTCTATATTCATTAATGATCCTCACGATCTCCTTTGACCAAACACACCATCCTGGTGACATGACACAATCAATACAACCTAACCACAACCTGCATAATACATGCACCATTAAGAAAAGCATTCAAAAATTCCCTCCATACCGGGATGGGTTTAATGATAGCAACCTCCGCACTGACATCCATCTCAAATACCCAATTAAGAAAATGGTCCTTCCCAGCTGTCCGCTGATTCTTTAAAATATAAATCATTCTACTAAAATTTATTCTAACGCACTTCACCACTTAACTCGTGGCATTTATGACATTGCCCTTATGCAATAGTTCAAAATCACCCAACACTAAGACAATCAGTCTGAATTCCAACATCACCACATAGCCTGTACATCAGAACTCCATATAATACACCAATCATCATGCCTAATCCAATTTCCACCGTGCAATACACGCACATATTTGATAATCATTCATCCCATGACAGATGCTTAATGATTACCTGTGATACCGAGCAGACCCGAATACCACCAATGGACCCAACAAGAACATGCCGCAATACTACTGATATATAATCAGTTTAATCACATTACCCTTTTCTGAGACATATACTCTCATCAAATCACTTCCACTTAGCAATACCATTTTCCTTAATCATCCGAAGATTCTTTAACTAATCACTTGGAAGGAACCACTATACATCACATGCTCTGTATGACATACACAGGTCTTGTTCAAATTCTTAGAATGTTGACACAGCGAATGAGACCTGAACACATTCATAACTACTACCGAAACAACAATTCATTAGTTCTATACTCTTGACAAGAACTATCAACTCATTCTGAGCCAAACAATGGTCTTAGTTCTATAATTTCACTTCACATACTCAAATTGCATTGATCTCAACTTCAATGATCTCGTCTTTCCAAGTACGAACTGTCTGGGCAATAAGCCACTCCAGACATAACTATACATCGCATAAGATGCCCCAAAGTGCCAATAGACTACCGATTCTAACGCAATACAAAAGAAAACAAACTCTGGAATGAATTATCAATTCAACGCATTAATGGGGACTTTCTTTAGAAAACAAAAAACAAGGCATACAAAATAGTACATATAAAATTATACTCAACATCACATTGTTGCAGCGTGCAACCCGATCCAGTTAACATACCCATGGCGGCGTGCCAATCGATCCACACACAGATCTCATATAAGGAGATACACATCGAGCCAAATCTGCTAATCATAACCAAATACCAAATATCGGTCATAAGCATGCTAAGTGCATAATATCATCCCTAAGGGGGATTTAGCATTATAGCTACAAAACCAAGCACAACTGATGTGCGATATACGAAATTGAATTTCAATAGCCAAGCTGCTCAGGTAACATCATCCCTATGCGGATTCTCAACACATAACAATTTCTTGAGCCTTTTCACAAATCACACGGCGTAAGGCATCACTACGCGAGATATCTGACAATAAAGCATCAACCTAACTACTCCTTCATGAGGACTGCATTACAAAATGCACATATCTGGCCTGATATAGAGCCATTATTCACATTAAATCTATCCATCGACTTCAAGACGATTCTAATCACATTGAACTTAGTCTGATAACCTTTCAAAGGTCCATAATAACTCCCATTTTTTTTCATAACGCACAAGAGCAACCATCATAACCTTCATATATGGTTTACATCATTATTTTGATTTTTCTCTCTTGTTATAGCATTACAATGCATCAGTTCAGGCTCACTACAGGAGATTCAAATATAAGGCCGCATTCTTTAATACTTATAGGCCACTGAATACTTTCTCCAATGTCTCCCAGAAATATCACCTTCCATAATACTTTGTTTTGAAACACTTCTTGCGAATCTGAATTCGTTACTACTACTTTTGTGATACTTATACTTAGGGTCTCATAGTTATCACAAAATACCACAAGTCTTGATCTTTTCTAATGAAGACACTATCTTTAGTCACAAACACCATCTTAGAACACATTATAACAGTCCCAAGAGTCATCCACTCTTATCAAAACTGCAAATTACCAGACTTAACGAACAAAACCACTCGTCCCTTATTAGCACCCTGACACCACAGAATATGATCTCATTTAAATACCAACAAACATCCTTCTCCTCAATTCACTGAGCATTCCTTACCAACAACAGCTCAAGACATACTATTATTTTCTCACATCTACGAAAGCACCGTATAACTTTTGTCAAAATCTTGCTTCACTCGTGTTATTCTCGGCTCAATTTCTGCAACCCGAACTGGTTCGTCAGTGTACTTTAAGACATAACCAACGTAGCATACAACTGCGCAATCAGCTAATCATTGGAAACCTCCCCAACTTAGCTCGAAGCCATATTTATCAGAACACATATACTTTATTGTTGTCGTAATATCATGGTGAGATTAAACTCACTCTTTCACCAGCTTGCGGAGACACGAATCATCAAAAATTCTTACTCTTCCCTAATTCTTGCATTCATTCACACTACAGTTAAGCCCACTCTTTAGGCGACAAAATTTTTACTAAGTCCCAAATTTTTCAAAAATTTCGGCAGAGTTTCCTTTGTAATTGGGCCTATCCACCTGCCAGCGAATCACCAAAACCATCCTAACAACACGTCCACAAGTTGACAAGACATCACAATGTATATCAACAACATTAATCTTAATACTACACGAATTATATTATCAAAATTGATATACTGACATGCGTTGCACCTGCTCGAATCATAACACATGTCAAATACCTTTCAATTACACATAAGAATCAGCTTACCTAAGGGCACTCCGCAAGAGATAACCCACATGCTTCACCTCAATTTAGTATCTCAGCACACCTTCTACTATGATACACATCACCTGGCTATCTAGCCGACATTCCCACAATTAAGGACAATACTGAACATATAAGTTCATAATACCAGCTCGCAAAATCAGCACCTTGGTGCTCAAGCCATAGGCGAAGATTCGGCCTCAAGTCCTTCAGACTGGCCCAACATGAAATCACGGAGATTATATCTCGCCCTCGATCGGGGAGTCACAAGCCATCAAGGCAAATTTATTACTAAGGGCTCGAGTGCGCATACAAACGTGTGGAAGGAATTTCAAGAATTACATCTCAAGCTGAATCAAGTACGCACGATAAGAATTCCAAGAAAATGAAGTATTTCCTAAAGGTTCTGCAGCCTCTCGAGGATAAATACAGACGTCTCCGTACCAATCCGCGAGACTCTACTAACCGGCTCACGACTCATGAGTCCTAGTAACCTAGGCTCCGATACCAACTTGTCACGACCCCAAAACCCGGTCGTGATGGCTCCCAGCACATTGCTAGGCTAGCCCGACCAACCATTCATAACACAGAGCTATCAGCTCTCACTTTACCCTTTGTAGGCATAAAAACAATAATATAATGAAATGACGTCTAGCACATCGGGGATAGATATCCCAAAACCAGTATAAACCTCCCACCGAATCAGGAGTCTTAAATCATGAGCCTCTACCAGAATTTATAAACTGTGATAGTGTATACAACTGTGCAGAAATGTGGCATAGACAGAACAAAATAATGATAAACTGGAGAGTTAGGTCCTGCGGACGCTGGCAGCTACCTCGACTGTCCAAATGCACTCCCGAGCAGCCATAGAATCAGCTCTACTGTGATGTACCTGGATCTGCAACAAGGTGTAGGGAGTCGGGTGTGAGTACTTCCAACTCAGCGGTAATAAAAGTAAATAATGCTGAAGGAAAGAAAACCACGCAAAGCACTATCTCATGATACACAATACAGAACTACCTTTAAACTTCAACACACTATCATTTTATCCCCTTTCAGCATATGTGAGTAAATTATTTAGAAATCTCATTTTTAGCTTCTTTATTTCATGATAACATACCAATACCTGGGTACAATCTCAAGCAGTGCAGGTCTGCACTCAAATCAACCCCTCGGGGTCACCACTCCTTAACAAATACCACCAGGAGATCTGGTCAATAAGGCAAATAATGCATGTGTTCCAGTAATGTATGAGTGCTAAATGTTATGCCACGTAGTACACGTAAACCAATATATGTATGCTATGCAATACATATGACGTTGTGGCGTACAGCCCGATACATGCAAAGGCGCCCGCGCTCACTGTGGGGGTTCAGACACCAGAGGGGCTCCTATAGCCCAAGCGCAATATCAATATCACACCTGCTGCGGCGCGCAACCCGATCCATATACCACTGCGGCGTGCAGTCCAATCCATGCACGTGTATGCATATGCTCACATAAATCGTCATGCCCTAACATATGGCCCTCGGCCCCAATCAGTCTAACAAATAATCAAGAAAGCCCTTCGGGCAACAGTATCATATTAGCTCACAGCTAGAAATGCCATTAAGACCATGTTCAAGTTTTTCATAACTTTATAAAAAAATGCTGAGTAGCAAAATACCATTTGAAACTTTAAATTGAGATAAAAATATGCATAGTGTTATCAAGACAATGATACCAATCTCTGAAAGATTCAAATAATCGGCGCGAAGCCCAAGCATGATAATTAGTCCAATTCATGATAATTAATATCTTTATTGAGGCGTCAATTTCATTTCAAACAATTAGGTGTTATTATTTATTACGCGGGATGGACCAAGTCACAATCCCCAATGGTGCTCTACCCCACGCCCGTTGTCCGGCGTGCAAGTCACCTCAACACAGCACTAAGATGTGCAAGTCCGGGGTTTACTAACCCTTAGGACATCATTTACAAGTATTACCCACCTCGAACCGGCGAAAACTCATGCCTGCGACGTCTTTGCTCCTCAAACCGGCCTCCACGTGCATCGAAACTAGCCAAAATTAGTACAAATATATCATAATAGGCTAATGGAACATAACCCAATCGAAAAAACTTGAAAAATACCAAAAATCACGAAATTGGCAAAACCCGAGCCCCGGTCTCACATTCCGAAAAATTACGAAATTCATATTTCTTGAATCCTCGTCTCGCCACGAGTCCGTACATACCAAGAACTCTCAATTCGGACCACAAATGGCCCTTCAAATCATAAATTTAAGATTTTTGCTCCAAGCCCTATTTTCTTGATTTTTAGCCATAAATTCATGAATTCCATGGATTATTCTTGTATAAAAACATGTAATTAACTCATAAAACTTACCTCCAACGATTCCCAGTCGAAACCCCTTCATTTCCCGTCCAAAAGCTCTCAAGAGTGACCAAAAATGGTGGAAAAATGGGTTATTTTCGCGACTGGAATGTTTTAAAACATTCTGCCCAGCCATTTTATTCATTGCGATCACGGGAAATGCTTCGCGATAGCGGAGAACAAATTTCTGGCACAAAACTTACCCTTCGCGATCGCGGGAAAGGCTTCGCGATCGCGGTGCATAAATTCCGGTTTTTCCGGACAGGCTTCAGTATAATGGTCATAACTCTTTGGACACAACTCCAAATGACAAATGGTTTGATGTTCTGGAAACTAGGCACATATCTCTATGACTTCCATTTATTGCTTATTTCCTCAATCCTTATAAACTTTGAGATATATGCTTCCCAATGCATACATGTGTATTAGAGATCCTCCTCGGACAGCCTATAGTGTAACATCCATAACGTTTGAAACAGATGTCCAAATCATGATTTCTTTATCTTTATCAAAACTAGACAAGATGTGCTACAACTTTAATTTTTGAATCACCTCAAAATTCCTTGTAGATAAAAAGATATGAGCTTCCGAAGGAGGACCTACACGACAGCAATTCCTTCTTCGCGATCGCAAATAGAGCACTGCTTTAGCCAAAAACCAGCAGTTAAAAATGGCTTAGAAATGGTCCGAAACCACCCCGAAACTCACCCCGAGGCCCCCGGGACCTTAATCAAAAGTACCAACACGTCCTATAACCTTATTCAAACTTGTTCTAATCATCAAAACTCTATCGTTAACATCAAAATCGTCCGTTTTCAACAAATTCAAGCTTAAGTTTAACTTTAACTTTCAAAATTCACATTCAATCCGAAACCCAACCAAATGACGTCCGAATGACCTGAAATTTTGCGGACAAGTCCAAAATCACCTAACGAAGCTACTACAACTCTCAGAATTCCATTCCGACTCCCGGATCAAAATATCACCTATCAACCGGAATTCGCCAAAATACTAACTTCGCCAAAATATGCTAACTTCTTCACCGGACCCCCAAAATTACTTTTGATTGCGCTCCTAAGTCACATTTCATCATCCGGAGCTAACCGAATAATCAAAATTCGATTCCGAGTACTCTAACTAATAAGTCAACATCCGGTTGACTTTTCTAACTTAAGTCTTCTTAAAAGAGACTAAGTCTCTCATTTCTTAGCAAAATTACTCCAATTTAATTCTAACGCACACAAAACTGATAATGAAACATAAGGCAACACAATGTGGGAAACACGGGGCGGTTACACCTGAGACGACGGGTCGGGTCGTCACATCACCCTTCCTCACCCAAATAACAATCACAGTTAAGGGCAAGGAATGAAAACAACAAATCATGAACCATCCCTGCAAGGGACACAATAATCATTTCAACAAAGTCTCAGCAAGGGCAATCAATAGCAATTCTACAACACGGCAAAGGTTCAACAATTTATCTTCAAATATGTCTCACAACAAGTATTAACAACGACTCACGGTCATGCTAGACACCAGTGTATGGTTGCTCGTCTCCACAGCCCATACACCGCACTCGATCACATAGCACATAGCACATAATCCTATTCCCTCAAGCTAGGATAGAACAAACACTTACCTCGAATGTTTACGAAAAATTCAATCCGTGGCAATGCGTTTTCCTTTCAAATTTGGCTCCAATCCAATCATATCTATACACAATTGATTTAATATCATCAATACTACTCAACAACTAATTCATAAGGCCAATTACAACTTTTACAACATTCTGCCCGGAATAGTGAATATTGACCCCGGGCCCACATGGTCGGAACTCAGGTTTCGGACCAAAATCCGGTTACCCATTCCCCCACGAGTTAAGTATATGATTTGTTTCAAAATCGGACCTCAATTCGAGGTCCAATTACCTAATTCATGAAAAACCCTATATTCTACCAAAAACAAAAAATTCTACCATGAAAACCTTTGATTTCTATTGAAAAACATGTTTAATGTTGTTAGGAATTGAAAGAATTAAGTAAAAAGTGACTTACAATTGCTTTGAAGAAGAGGGAGTTCGTGAAAAATCGCCAATGGATGTTTTTGGGTTTTGAAATGTGAAAAATAAAGCTGGAAATCGTGATTTACAGGTCTCTGTGTTCGCATTTGCGAGCATGGGTTCGCAATTGCGAACCCCGACCAATTTCTGGTGTTTGAAAAATAAGCTAAGGATGGGAAGTTCGCATTTGCAAACTTTTGTTCGCATCTGCGAAGCCAAGGCAAATTCTGGGGAGTTCGCATTTGCGAACAAGGCTGGATCAAGGGCCTTCACATTTGCGACATTTTAGTTGCATTTGCGAAGCTAGGCCTTTTACTGAAGGCCTCGCATTTGCGAGGTATTGTTCGAATTTGCGAACCACTTCACTCCCCTGCCAACTTCGCATTTGCGAAGATTGGTTCGCATTTGCGAACCAAGGCCAGCCTTGGGACATCTCGCAATTACGAGAAAGTCTTCGCAATTGCGAATCCAACAGCTGGGTGAAAAACCAGCAGTGCAAAAATTCAGAAATTGATCCAACGACCTATCAAATGTGGGTAGCGGCTCCGCATATCAGACTCGGACTCCCAGGTCGATGCTTCAGGAGGCTGACCCCTCCACTGAACACGCATAGAAGGACAACTCTTCGACCTCAACTGTCGAACCTGCCAGTCTAGAATGGCCACCGGCTCCTCCTCGTAAGATAGATCATTGTCCAATTGGACAGTACTGTAGTCTAACACATGTGTGGGATCATCGTGATATCTCCGAAGCATAGATACATAAAAAACTGGATGCACGGCTGATAAGCTAGGCGGCAAAGCTAGTTTATAAGCCACCCCTCCCACTTTGTCTAGAATCTCAAATGGGCCAATATACCTAGGGCTGAGCTTGCCCTTCTTGCCGAACCTCATCACGCCCTTCATAGGCGAGACTCGGATCAATACTCGCTCACCAACCATGAAATCTACATCTCGAACCTTACGATCCGCATAAGTCTTCTGTCTGGACTGAGCTGAACGCAATCTCTCCTAGATAGTCTTGACCTTATTCAAGGCCTCCTGAACTAAATCTGTACCCAACAACCGAGCCTCTCCTTATTTAAACCATCCAACTGGAGATCGACATCGCCTACCATACAACGCCTCATACGGGGCCATCTGGATGCTGGACTGGTAGCTGTTGTTCTAGGCAAACTCTGCTAATGGCAGAAACTGGTCCCACGAGCCTCCGAAATCAATGACATAGGCTCGAAGCATGTCCTCTAGAATCTGAATAGTCCTCTCGGACTGACCATCCATCTGAGGGTGAAAAGCTGTACTCGGTTGAACCTGGGTGCCTAACTCCTGCTGGACCACTCTCCAGAACCGCGAGGTAAACTGAGTACCCCGATCGGAGATAATAGATACCGGCACCCCATGAAGTCGAACAATCTCCCTAATGTAAATCTCTGCTAACCTATCCGATGAGTAGGAGACAGATACTGGAATAAAGTGTGCTGACTTGGTCAACCTATCAACAATGACCCAAATAGCATCAAATTTCCTCCGAGTCAAAGGAAGTCCAGTAATGAAGTCCATAGTGATCCGCTCCCATTTCCACTCGGGAATTTCAATCCTCTGGAATACACCACCAGGTCTCTGGTGCTCATATTTCACCTGCTGACAATTTAGACACCGAGCGACATACGCAACGATATCTTTCTTCATTCCGCGCCACCAATAATGTTGCCGTAAGTCCTGATACATCTTCGCGGTGCCCGGGTGAATGGAATACCGCGAACTTTGGGCCTCCGCTAAGATCAACTCTCGAATCCCTTCGACATTGGGCACACAAACTCGACCATGCAATCTCAATACCCCATCATCATCTAGATTTACCTGTGTGGCACCTCCCCGTTGTACTGTATCTCTCAAATCACGCAAATGAGGATCATCAAATTGCCTCTCACGGATACGCTCTAATAGAGAAGAACGAGCGACCGTGCGGGCTAAGACCCTGCTAGGCTCAGAAATGTCTAATCTCACGAACCGGTTGGCTAAGGCCTGGACATTTAGAGCAAATGGTCTCTGACTGACCGGAATGAATGCAAGACTACCCATGCCGACTTTCTACTCAAAGCATCGGCCACCACATTGGCCTTACCTGGGTGGTATAGAATAGTAACATCATAGTATTTCAGCAACTCTAACCATCTCCACTGTCGTAGATTCAACTCCTTTTGCTTGAACAAGTACTGAAGGCTTTTGTGATCAGTGTATACCTCATACGTCACACCATATAGATAATGCCTCCAGATCTTCAAGGCATGCACCACCGCTGCTAACTCAAGATCATGTACTGGATAATTCTTCTCATGTATTTTTAACTGCCTCGAAGAATAAGCGATAACCTTACCATCCTGCATCAATACCGTTCCAAGCCCTGTACGAGATGTCTCACAATAAACTGTATAAGGCCATGCACCCGTAGATAGTATCAACACTGGCGCGGTGGTCAAGGCTGTCTTGAGCTTCTGAAAGCTCGCCTCACACTCCTCCGACCACCGAAACTGAACACCCTTCTGGGTCAACCTGGTCATCGGGGCTGCAATAGAAGAAAACCCCTCTACAAATCGATGGTAGTAACCTGCTAACCCCAAGAAACTCCGGATCTCAGTCACTGAAGCAGGTCGAGGCCAATTCTGGACTGCCTCAATCTTCTTTGGGTCCACCTAAATACCTTCCACTGATACAATGTGACCCAGAAATGCCACCGAACTCAACCAGAACTCACATTTCGAAAATTTGGCATATAGCTGATTGTCCTTTAGAGTCTGAAGAACCACTCTGAGGTGCTGCGCGTGCTCTTCCTGGCCGCGGGAGTATACCGGGATGTCATCTATAAAGACTATCACGAACAGATCTAAGTAAGGCCTAAACACCCAATTCATCAATTCCATGAATGCTACTGGGGCATTGGTTAACCCAAAGGACATGACCAAGAACTCATAATGCCCATATCTCATGCGAAAGGCTGTCTTAGGAATGTCAGCCGCCCTGATTTTTAGCTGATGGTACCCTGACCTCAAGTCTATCTTTGAGAATACGCTCGCTCCCTGGAGCTGGTCAAACAAATCATCAATCCTCGGCGGTGGATACTTATTCTTTATTGTCACTTTGTTCAATTGCCGGTAATCAATACACATCCGCATCGAGCCATCTTTCTTCTTTACAAATAATACAGGTGCTCCCCAAGGGGAAACACTGGGCCTGATAAAGCCCTTCTCAAGAAGGTCTTGCAACTGATCTTTCAACTCTTTTAACTCCGGCGGGGCCATGCGTTGGGTGGAATAGAGATGGGCTGAGTGCCCGGTGCCCGGTGCCAGATCAATACAGAAATCAATATCCCTGTCGGGTGGCATGCCCGCCAGGTCTGAAGGGAAAACCTCAGGAAACTCCCGTACAATAGGGACTGACTCAATGGAAGGAACCTCTGCGCTGGAATCAGGAACATAAGCCAGATAAGCTAGACACCCCTTCTCGACCATGCGTCGAGCCTTAACATAGGAAATAACTGTGCGAACGGAGTGGCTTGAGGTACCTTTCCACTCTAGCCGGGGTGATTCTGGCAAGGTCAAGGTCACGGTCTTAGCATGACAATCTAGAATAGCATGGTATGGGGACAACCAGTCCATCCCCAATATGAAATCAAAATCCACCATGTCCAAAAGCAATAGATCAACACGGGTCTCAAGACCCCCAAGGATAACTACGCATGAACGATGCACCCGGTCGACTACAATGGAGTCACCCACTGGTGTAGACACATAAACTGGAATATCCAGGGCATAGCTAGGCACAGCCAAATACGGTGCAAAGTAGGAAGACACATATGAATATGTAGACCCGGGGTCAAATAATGCTGAAGCACCTCTGTCACAAACAACAATGGTACATGTAATCACAACATCTGATGCCTCTGCCTCTGGCCTGGCTGGTAAAGCATAGAATTAGGGATCTGCACCTCTCCGCTGAGCCACGTCTCTAGGACGGCCATCAACTGGCTAACCTCTACCTCTGGCTGGACGGTCTCCACCTCTACGGTCTCGACCTCCACCTCAATAATCTCTACCCCCGCCTCTGGCTGGCTGGGCAGGCTGAAGGTCAGCTGGGGCCTGAATAATGGGACGAGGGCCCTGCTGCTGAGAGTTGCCCGTTACTCGAGGGCAGAACCTGAGAAAATGACCTGGGATCACCACAACCGTAGCAACTCTTAGACTGATAGGGCTGCTGGCCCTGACTACCTGAATGGCCTCCACGAACACTCTGAAGAGGCTGAGCATTAATAGGAGGCTGATCTGAATACTGCCCACGAAACCCACGATCACCTGGTCCACCCCGTGAAGCCTGAAGGGCGGAATGGAAAGGCCTGGAAGACTGGCCTCTGTCAAAAGATTCTCTGCCACCTGAAGAAGAACCACTAAACCTGCCTGAATGACGAGGCCTCTTGTCTGAAGAATAACCACCTCCCTGAGCAAGAGCCATCTCAACTCTACGTGCTGCATTAGCTGCCTCCTGAAATGATATATCACTCCCCACGCTCATAGCCATCTGAAGTCTAATTGGCTGATTAAGCCCATCTATAAACCTGCGGACCCTCTCCCGCTCTGTGGGAAGTATCACCACTGCATGACGAGCCAAATCAACAAATCTCGTCTCATACTGAGTGACCGTCATAGTGCCCTGATGGAGGCGCTCAAACTGCCTCCGAAGTGCATCCCGCTAAGTAGAAGGGAGAAACTTCTCCAGAAATAGCTCTGCAAACTGATCCCATGATAAAGTCGGGGACCCTGTTGGTCGAGTCAAACAATAATCCCTCCACCAAGTCTTGGCGGATCCTGAAAGCCTAAATGTACAGAAGTCAACTCCATTGGACTCCACGATCCCCATAGTCTTGAGAATCTCATGGCAACCGAATAAGAAATCCCGAGGATCCTCCGATGTGGCACCGCTGAAGGTAGTGGTTAACATCTTGGAGAACCGATCAAGTCTCCAAAAAGAATCAGAAGTCATGGCGGCTCCATCTCCGGCCTGAGTTGTGGTACCTGACTGAGTGGCCACAGCTGGCTGAACCACTGGTGCCTGAGGCTGGGGAGCTACTAGCTCTGGAGTACGCGCAACAGGAGTCTGGACCCCTCCTCCAGCCTGAGAAGCGGCTGGTGCAGCTGGTAATAAGCCTGCTCTGGCAACACTGTCCATAAAACCCGCTATTCTGACCAGAGCCTCCCAAAGATCCGGGGTAAATAAGACCTCCCCTCGGACCTGAGCTGGGCCCACTGGAGCTGCTGGGGCTGGAACCTCCTCACCAACCTCAACATGAGGCTCCACCTCTGGAACCGCTGCCTGGGGCTGAGCTGCGCCCCTACCACGGCCTCCGACACGTCCTCGGCCCCTACCCTTTACGGGAGCTGCCTGGGGCTCAGGTTGCTGATCAATGGATGAAGAAGCACGTGTCTTCACCATCTGCGAAAGGACAGAGAAGAAATTCAATCAATATTTGAGGAACAAATCGTACGACAAGAAAGAACAAATGAGAGACTCTTTCCTAACTCAATAGACTCTGGAGGACAAGTACAGACGTCTCCGTACCTACCTCTCAAACTCTACTAAGCTTGTTCGTGAGTGGTGAGACCTATGTAACCTTAGAGCTCTGATACCAACTTGTCACGACTCGGATTTTCCCCTAACATCGGGATCCTGATGGCGCCTACTCATGGTAGCTAGGCAAGCCACTTTATTCACACTATCCTATTTTTAGCAATATTTCATATTCAATTTAACAACCAAAACCATAACCTTAATTAAACAAGTGCGGAAGACTTTATAAAAATAGCAATAAGTAGTTTCAAGGTAAAATGATAATGAAATCCTCTACCCAAGACGTGGAGTCACCAACTCACGAACTACTTCAGAATACTACACATAAAAGTCTGAAAGAAATATAACATAATATGTTTATCTCGGAACAAGGAAACTACAGCTAATGACATAAATAAAAGGAAGGGACGCCGGGCCTGCGGACGCCTGCAAGCTACCTCGGTCTCAATGTGCTCAACTCCCATGCAAAAGATCTACTATTGCTGCTCCTGATCGAAACTTGGGCCTGTGCAAAAACGCACAGAAGTGTAGTATCAGCACAACCGACCCCATGTGCTGGTAAGTGCCTGGCCTATCCCGGCGAAGTAGTGACAAGCCTAGGACCAGACACCCACATAAACCTGTGCAGTTCTATATATATGTATACCACAAGATAACGAGAAATAAAAAAGTAATGACGCAATAAGGAATATCTCAAAAGAACTCAACAATTAACAACAATTAATAAGTCCATAAGGAAAACAAAGTATAATGGAAAAACAAGTAATATCAAGTCAAGGAATGGCAAGTAGTTGCACGGCATCACCCTTCGTGCTTTTACTCTCATCCTCACCAAATAAGCAAATAAAGTGCACGGCATCACCCTTCGTGCTTTTACTCTCATCCTCACATCCATGGTACAAAATGATCTTTCGTACATGGTTCAATAACAAGGCACGGCATGATCCTTCATGCATAATCAATAAAACATGGCACGGCATTAACTTTCGTGCATAATCAATATCAAGGCACGACATTAACCTTCGTGCATAATCAATAACAAGGCACGACATTAACCTTCGTGCTTAAACAATAAATCAAGGCACGACATCACCCTTCGTGCATTATCACTCTTCCTCATCCAAATAACAATCACAGTTAAGGGCAAGGAATGAAAACAACAAATCATGAACCATCCCTGCAAAGGACACAATAATCATTTCAACAAAGTCTTGGCAAGGGCAATCAATAGCAATTCTACAACCCGGCAAGGGTTCAACCATTTATCTTCAAATCTGTCTCACAACAAGTATTAACAATGACTCACGCTCATGCTAGACGCCAGTGTATGGATGCTCGTCACCACAACCCATACACCGCACTCGATCACATAGCACATAGCACATAATCCTATTCCCTCATGCTAGGATAGAACAAACACTTACCTCGAATGTTTACGAACAATTCAATCTGTGGCAATGCCTTTTCCTTTCAAATTTGGCTCTAATCCAATCGTATCTATACACAATTGATTTAATATCTTCAATACTACTCAACAACTAATTCATAAGGCCAATTACAACTTTTACAACATTCTGCCCGGAATAGTGAATATCGACCCCGGGCCCACATGGTCGGAACACGGGGTTCGGACCAAAATCCGATTACCCATTCCCCCACGAGTTCAAGTATATGATTTGTTTCAAAATCGGACCTCAATTCGAGGTCCAATTACCCAATTCATGAAAAACACTATATTCTACCAAAAACAAGAAATTCTACCATGAAAACCTTTGATTTCTATTGAAAAACATGTTTAATGTTGTTAGGAATTGAAAGAATTAAGTAAAAAGTGACTTACAATTGCTTTGAAGAAGAGGGAGTTCGTGAAAAATCGTCAATGGATGTTTTTGGGTTGTGAAATGTGAAAAATGAAGCTGGAAATCGTGATTTACAGGTCTATGTGTTCGCATTTGCGAGCATGGGTTCGCAATTGCAAACCCCGACCAATTTCTGGAGTTTGAAAAATAAGCAAAGGATGGGAAGTTTGCATTTGCGAACTCTTGTTCACATTTGCAAAGCCAAGGCAAATTCTGGGCAGTTCGCATTTGCGAACAAGGCTGGATCAAGGGCCTTCGCCTTTGCGACATTTTAGTCGCATTTGCGAAGCTAGGCCTTTTACTGAAGGCCTCGCATTTGCGAGGTATTGTTCGCATTTGCGAACCCCTTCACTCCCCTGCCAACTTCGCATTTGCGAAGATTGGTTCGCATTTGCGAACCAAGGCCAGTTTGGGGACATCTCGCAATTGCGAGAAAGTCTTCGAAATTGCGAAGCCAACAGTTGGGTGAAAAACCAGCAGTGCAAAAATTCAGAAATTGATCCAACGGCCTATCAAATATTTACCCGAGCCCCCCGGACTCCAAACCAAACATGTATACAACATCAAAAACACATTACAAACTTGTTCGTGCTATCACATCGCCAATATCACATCGTTTTCATCAAATCAAGTCTCAAGTTCATGATTTTCATACTTATGGTTTTCAAAACTTTCAAACTTGGAACTCAAGGTCCAAAACATATCAAACGACATCCAAATGTCATCAAACTTTGCAGAAAACACGTATATAATATTTAAAACTTGTACCGGGCGTCGGAACCAAAATACGAGCCCGATTGCAAGGTCAATTAATTCATTTTCCTTTAATAATTACATCAAAAACAATTTCACAGAAAAATTCATAACTTGGGCTCTAGGCCTCAGAATTCGACTCCGGACGCATGTCCAAGTCCCATATTTTCCTACGGACCTTCCAGGACCATCCAATCTCGGGTCCGTTTACCAAGAATGTTGATCAAAGTCAACTATATCAATATTAATATTATTTTTCCCCAAATCGTTTATAAAATTCATATTTCCTATCACAAAATCTTTTCGGCTACATGCCAGGAATCGTGCACGTAAATCGAGGCAACATAAAATGAGGTTTTCAAGACCTTAGAAGCTCAAAATGATTAATAAAACAAGTGATGACCCTTTGGGTCGTCACAATAACGGGCGTGGGGTAGGGCACCATTGGGGGTTGTGACTTGGTCCATCCCGGGTAATGAATAATAATACCTAATTGCTTGAAATTGAATTGACATCCTAATAAAAGATAATAATTATCATGAATTTGACTAATTATCATGCTTGGGCTTCGTGCCGATTATTTGACTCCTTCAGGGATTGGTATCACTGTCTTGATAACACTGTGCATATTTTTACTTTGATTAAAGGTTTCGCACGGTAATTTGCTACTCAGCATTTTTATAAAGTTTTGAAAAACTTGAACAAGGTCTTAAGGACATTTCTAGCTGTGAGCTAATATGATATTGTTGCCCGAGGGGCTTTTCTTATTATTTGCTAGACTGATTGGGCCGAGGGCCATATGTTAGATCATGACGATTTATGTGAGCATATGCATACACATGCATGGATCGGACTGCACGCCGCAGTAGTATATGGATCGGGCTGCACACCGCAGCAGGTGTGATATTGATATTGCGCTTGGGTTGTAGGAGCCCCTCTGGAGTCTTAACCCCCACAGTGAGCGCGGGCGCCTTTGCATGAATCGGGCTATACGCCACAACGTCATATGCATTGCATGGCATACATACATTGGTTTACGTGTAGTACGTGGCATAACATTTAGCACTCATACATTACTGGCACACATGCATTATTTGCCTTATTGACCAAATCTCCCGGTGGTATTTGTTAAGGAGTGTTGAGCCCAAGGGGCTGATTGGAGTGCAGACTTGCACTGCTTGAGATTGTACCCAGGTATTGGTATATTATCATGAAAGAAGGAAAGCTAAAAATGAGATTTCTAATAATTTACTCACATATGCTGAAAAGAAATAAAATGATAGTGTTTGAAGTTTAAAGATAGTTCTGTATTGTGTAGCATGAGACAGTGCTTTGCGTGGTTTTCTTTTTTTCAGTATTATTTACTTTTATTACCGCTGAGTTGGAAGTACTCACACCCGATTCCCTGCACCTTGTGTGCAGATCCAGGTACGTCACAGCAGACCTGACCCAGTAGCTGCTCGGAGATATTTTCTGGATAATCAAGGTAGCTGCCGCATTCGCAGGACCTTACTCTCCTCCAACTTACTTTTATTCATGTTGTTATCTATTTCCGCACTTGAGCACTGATGTAGACACTATTACACTTGTATACTCTTTAGAGGCTCATGACTCGTGACCACTGGTCCTTGGGGAGTGGTTATTGTTTTTGGGACGTGATCCCTGTACTTGGTTATTCCATTACTGTTGTTCTTTCTTTGTTTATGCCTAAAATGGTTTAAGTGAGCTAATAGCTCCGTGAGTTCTGTTGATTGGTCAGGCTGGCCTAGCAGTGTGCTGGGCGCCATCACGACTGGGTTTGGGGTAGTGACAACATCGGCCTACGATAACCACATAAGTCCATATGACATTACTAAATAACAACTACGATATATAAACGGAAGTTCCTATGACTACAATCGTATTAGTCCAATGAACTTATGTGGTTGTCGTAGGCCGATGCGTCCTAATATATGAATGAAATAATATTCATTCACGGTCAATTACTAAATAACAATCTTTTATTCAGTAATTTAATAGTGTTATTTAGTAAACCATCCGCTATAAACGATTGGGAGTCGTACGTTTTATCAATACTTGCCACCTAATTTGAATATATATCCACGGTCTATATGGATAACTTTAGGACGCAATGATTTATAAATGGACTTTAATTAGGTGTCATAAATAGGAAAATACCGATCGTATTACATTACATTATCCTAAATAC
>JASVEL010008321.1:0-240707 GCA_032618575.1 Nicotiana noctiflora | reverse complement strand
ACTGTGTTGTACGACTGTTAATGAGGTTATGACTGTACAATTGGGCTAATAGCCATGTTTGGGGCCTTGTGCCGATCTGTAGAGCATTAGGGAACCTATAGAGCTAGGTGACCTTTATATCGTGTTGGAAATATACACTCGGCCATAGCTCTAGCTGTATAGCATAATATGAGCCCGTACTAGATGTGTACATTGAGAGAGATTATCTAGGGTGGAATTCCCTGTTCTAGTTGAGTGGGCCTGAAAGGCCAAGTCTATACCGATTGAGATGAGATAGGGTCAAGGACCCACTATGAGATGTTATATTGGGCCTGAAAGGCCAAGTCTATATTAACTGAGACAGGGTCAAGGACCCATTGTGATATATTATATTGGGCCTGAGAGGCCAAGTATATATGTACCTATATTGGATCGGGCTGCGCGCCGCAGCACTATATGTATTGGATCAGACTGCACGTCGCAGTAATGTATATGTGGATTGGACTACACGCCGCAGTGATATACATGTGGAACGGACTGCACGCCGCAGTATTATTGCGCTTGGGCTGTAGGAGCCCCTTCGGAGTCCGAGTCCGCACACATTCTCAGTGAGCGCTGGTGTATATCATGGGATCGGGCTACACGCCGCAGCAGTATATATGTTGGATCGGACTGCACGCCGCAGTGATATATGGTGGACCTGGCTGCACGCCATAGCACCATAGCGCTTGGGCCTAGGGAGCCCCTCCGAAGTCCGTATACACCCCCAGTGAGCGCCGTCGACGTTAAATGGAGCGGGCTGCGCGCCGCAGCAGTATATGTATTGGAGCGGGCTGCACGCCGCAGCATTATACTTAATCATATCCTACTATTTACTTAGATACTTATACATTATAGACATAAGTATGTGCCATTATATGTTGAGATGGCCGTACACCGTAGGGGTACGAGCGAGGGTTTGTTCAGTGTGGAGATCTTGTAGAGATAAACGTAGATTGGAGGTTAAAGTACTACTATAGTGATGACGTACTTGTGAAGATTGCCTTAGAACTGCTAAGTGATAGCACAGGAGTTCTTACTTTCAGTTATTATTTATTATTGTTACTCACTGAGTTGAAATATACTCACCCCACTCCCCTGCACTGTTTTGGTGCAGATCCACAGGTGCCCGAGAGCAGTTGAGACATTTTAGCTGCTGATCCATATCTACTTTTGCGGAGATTACGAGGTAGCTGCCAGCGTCCGCAGAGCTTGTTTTTCTCCTTCTTTATCATCTTGTTGATTTCCTATTTGTCTAGACTTGGTTGTATTAGGATGCTATTCTGTAGAGGCTCAGTCTCGTGACACCACGATATGTTTGGGACCGTATTTTGTATGTTTTGACGAACTGTGATAAAGACAAGCTAATTATGTCGATTAATCGGTATTGATTAATAAATGGCTGGTTAAGAGATATTATGGTCGGGCTTGCCTAGCATTGTGTTAGGCGCCATCACGACCGGGGTTTGGGTCGTGACAAGTTGGTATCAGAGCCTAGGTTAACAGGTCTCGCGAGTCATGAGCCGGTTGGTAGAGTCTCGTGGATCGGTATGGGGACGCCTGTACTTATCCCCGGGAGGCTGCAAAACTTTTAGGAAAAGTTTCAATTCTTGGAATTCTTGTCGTGCGATTACTTTTGACTTGAACCGAACTTTGACATTCTATTCTCTCGCAGATGGCGAGAACTCGATCATCCGGACGTGGAGGACGACCACCACTACCACCTACTAGAGGCCGTGGACGCGGTCGCGGTCGTGGCGGAGTTAGGGCGGCTGAGGCAGTGCCAGCTGACCCACAGCCCCCAGTTGCAGAGGTGCCAGCAGCACCAGATCAGGCACCAGCTGTGCCCATTGCTATTCCGGGTCTACAGGAGACCCTGGCTCAGATACTAGCAGTCTGCACTGGCCTAGCACAGGCGGTTTCAGTTACTACTGCAGCAGCTGCATCGGGGATCGGGGGTGGTCATCGGACCCCCGCAGGTACGCACTCCAGAGCCAGCAGTGCAGGGCTTACAGACACTAGAGGCTCCTCCAGTTCAGCCCGTGGTTCCGGATCAGCCAGCAGATCAGATTCAGGGGGACAGGGTCCCAGCTATGACAGACGATGAGCAGCGTCGTCTCGAGAGGTTCACCAGGTTATCTCCTCCAGTGTTCACTGGTGCTCCGGGCGAGGACGCCCAAGGTTTTCTGGATAAGTGCCGTCGGATGCTTCGTACGGCGGGGATATTGGAGTCCAGTGGGGTATCTTTCACTACCTTTCAGTTTCAGGGACCAGCCTTTGCTTGGTGGGAGGCTTATGAGCGCCGCAGGCCAGCCGGGGGCAGCACCACTATCATGGCCGGAGTTCTCCACTATGTTCTTGGAGAAATGGGTGCCTCGATCTCGGAGAGAGGAGATGCGTAGGCAGTTTGAGGGTCTCCGTCAGGGGGACATGTCAGTGTCAGAGTATGAGATCAGGTTTACAGAGTTGTCCAGATATGCACCGTGGTTGGTTCATTCCGACGGAGAGAGGATTGGGCGCTTCGTGGACGGCCTCATTTATCCCATTCGTATTCCGATGACTCGGGAGAGGGTTTTGAGTCATACATTTAAGGATGCTGTGGATATTGCTTGCGACATAGAGACAGATCGTCGCAGGGAGCGGGATGAGAGGGAGGCCAAGAGGCCTCGAGGAGCAGCTAGTTCCAGTGGCACACAGACCAGAGGCCAGAGTCAGCAGAGCCGAGGTCGCTCTTTCAAGTCTTCGCAGTCGAGACGCTCAGATCGTCGCAGATGGTCTCTTAGACAGGATTATCAGGGTTCGCACCAGAGCCAGCCAGCTCTCAGTGCCATGCCAGCTCAGAGTTCTTCACAGGCCCCATTTATTCTTTTTTCCTTTTCTATATTTTATTAAAAATTAAGTTATAACACCATCAGTCTCAGTCAGGGGCGGAGGCAGGGGGGCGCAAGGGTGTTCACCCGAACACCCTTCGCCGAAAAATTACACTGTGTATATAAGGAAAAATCTATTTTTTATCTGTATATATTAAGTTTTGAACACCCTTGATACAAAGCAAATGCTTGGCTCAGTGGTTAAGGGTGTTCAAAATTAGTATAGGATCACGGGTTTGATTCCCATGAGTTGCATTTCAAATTTTTTGAACACCCTTACTATAAATCCTCCCTCCGCCACTGGTCTCAGTACCCAGCACCGGGGAGTTGCTACGAGTGCGGAGAGTTTGGGCATCACCGTAGGGAGTGTCCCCGTCTTGTTTCCAGATCTTATCAGCAGAGGGGGCAGCCCTCGTCATCTGGTCCTTCTACTTCAGCACCCGCCCCGCCAGCTAGGGGTGAGGGTCAGACAGCTAGGGGTCGCCCTCGAGGGGGAGGCCGATCAGGCGGTCAGGCTAGATGCTATGCTTTTCAGGGCCGATCTGAGGCCGTTGCTTCTGATGATGTCATTACAGGTATTATTTCAGTCTGCCACAGAGATGCCTCAGTATTGTTTGATCCCGGTTCTACTTATTCTTATGTGTCTACATATTTTGCTCCTCATTTGGGCACGACCCGAGGGAGTCTTGAGCTGCCGATGCATGTATCTACCCCGGTAGGGGATACTATTGTTGTGGACCACGTATACCGGTCCTGTTTGGTCACTATTGGAGGTCTGGAGACCCGAGTAGACCTGTTGCTTCTCAGCATTGTAAACGCGTGATTTTTGACCCTCCCCGAGATTTTCTATATTTTTAGCGTAAAATATTTAGTTTAGGCCTAATATAGCTATCTTAGCTAATTTTGACTCTTTTACTTTACTTTTACCTTAAAATAAAAAATAACAAAAATATAGTTTTATTAATGTTTCGTAGTCATTTTTAAACTTGAAAAATATAAAAATAGTACTTTATATTTTTTATCTTTTTATAAAAACGAAAATAATAAAAAATAGTTTCATTAATATTTTGTAGTTATTTTAAACTTGAAAAATATAAAAAATAGTTTTATTTTAATTATAAGTATTATAGTTATTTTGATTACCTAGGATTAATTAAATAACACCATTCTCGGTTCCGGGCGAAGAATAATATTCGGGTTCAAACTACCCGGTTTTATAATTTTTGGACCTAGCCCGTAATAACCCGACACTACACTAAGGGGGAGGGATGGGAGAATGATTAAAAAATAAAAAGAGAATAAAAAAAACAAAAAAGAAAAGACAAAAAAAGACATGGCAAAGTGGGGGGAGTGTTTTATTGATTTTAAAAGAAAGAAAGGGGGGGTAACGTGAGGTAGAGAGAAAGGCATACAAAATATACATTTTTAAAAAAGGGGACACTCTTTGGTGGGGGGCTGGATTTTAACACCAAACAAGACTACTACTTAATAAAAAGAAAAGGCAAAAAAACGTAAAGGGGGTAGAGGGGAGCTCACGTAGAGGGGGGACTGGAGACTATCTTCAAAAGAAGAAAAGGCTACTGTTCATCTTTTTGAAGAAGAAGAAATGAACGGCAGCAAAGGGAAGGCATAGAGCACCTTCTGCTGACCTCCAAACGACCATTCTAAATACCGCTCCCGCCAACGCCGACCTCCCTCACGTCCAAATGACCAACTCCAGCTCCACAACATACACACTCACGCATAGCCTCAACAGGAGGGACGAACAACCATAGCCATCCATTGTTGCATCTGCCTTCTTCTTCAACGTTTAAAAACGTCCCTCGAAACACATCAAAACCAGTAGAAGTTCGTCGCAAAACAGTCCCATCGTCCTTTTGCTCATCACCACCCGCCCAAGGTTGTCACAAACCGACAGTCGAACAACCAGCGACGCCTAGCTTCTCCGCTGCCCGTACCACGTCGTCGTCTTGTTCACAACAACCCACTGGAAGCACACACACGCACGCATAGTAAGAAGAGAGATTCATGTAGCAAACTTGAAGGCTTGTTATGTTTCTTGGTCTTCGATATAGCAAGCAACACAGATTGATCTTTGCCTCCATCCTGGATAGTCACGATTCCCTCAGGTGCAATCCGTCGAGGCTGCCTCTCGTGGTTCGAGTTTCCGTCGAGGTTCGATTTGAGTTCGTTGTTCTTTGTTCCGGCGAGGTTCCGGCGTCGCTACAATTCCTGTTCAAAGCCGTGTCGAGGTCCGGTTGTGTTGTTGCTTCGTTTCAGCCTGTATAATTCCAGGTTCATCTCCACTTCATTGACTTTTCATTTTTCGATTTGATTAAGTCTTGGAAATGCCATTTTAGAGTTTGATTATGTCATATTTCTTACTTTTGTACTTGGATTTCTTAGTTGGTAGAATCAACATTTGATGAAATAGTAGTACGTAGCCTTCAGTTTTCTGTTTGGTATGTTTTAATATGTTATAGTAATACTTTAATTACTGTGAAAAAAGAATTCTCGTGGTGACTTATAGTGGCCTTAAATGAAAGAAAGTTTGCACGTGATATTAAAGAAATCTAGGAGTCAAGCACCGTGGCAAATAGTAATACGTTAGTCATGTTAGGTGTGGTTTTAGTCATTTTACATTTCTTAAATACGAGTGTGCATTTCATGCAACTCAAATCCAAATCCAACAACGTTGAATAAGAATGTGTCGAGGATCCGGGTGCATTTCATGTGACGTGATTCGAAACATATTTTTAGGCAACATTCTCTTTCGTAAATAATAATAATAATAAAAGAGGTAAAAGGATATTAATTTGCATTAAGTATATAACTGTAAAAATCAGATAAATAAGCCGAATATGACAGTTAAGCGACCGTGCTAGAACCACGGAATTCGGGAATGCCTAACACCTTCTCCCGGGTTAACAGAATTCCTTATCCGGATTTCTGGTTTGCGGACCGTTAAATAGAGTCAAACATTTCCTCAATTCGGGTTTCAAACCGGTGACTTGGGACACCATAAATCTCCCAAGTGGCGACTCCGAATCTCTCAATAAATGAATCCCGTTTTGGTTGTCCTTTAATTGGAAAAAACTCTCTTTTACTCTTTGCGCCCTCGCGGGCGCGGTAAAAAAGAGGTGTGACAGCTCTGGCGACTCTGCTGGGGATGATAAACCCAGAACCACTGGTTCATGGTTTAAGAATTCGAGCTTGGAATAATTGTTGTATTTGGCTTATTTATTATCTGATTTTATTATATGTTTGTATTAATGTGCAAAATGATATTTTTATCGCTTTGATATTTTTTTTTTTGAACTGTACATATAAATTGTGCCGAAACCAATCTCCTCTCCGAGTCTTCTAAATCATGAAGAAGGGTGCACTTCATGTGACTTCTTTTCTGTATAGTGTCTAATTCCCACCTTAGAACGAGGTTTGGATAAGTTGCAAAACCGGTGAAGCTTCTGTATTCCCGGGTTGCTGCCTCCTCCTCGGCTCGAGTTGTCCGTTCGGGTAAGCCAGGTCTAGAACAATAAACCCGGGTTTTTAAACCTAGAATAACAAAGCTTCATGCCGGATCCCTAGTAGGAACGTTTATTTGCATCATGTTGCATTTGACTTAGGGGACTCAACACAGGGGTTGGGTCCGTCTAGGACAGGTGACCTGAAATGAAAAGACCATCCTGCTGCATCCTGTTTGTTTTATGCATATATTTGCTTCAGACTTGCAGGCTAACCGTTTTTTTTATATTGAGGAAAATGAAAAAAAAATAGTCTCAAAATAGTTTGTTTTTTTTACTTACTTAAAAAGAAAAAAAAACGTTTGTTGTAAAATAAAAAATGTTTGATCAAAATAAAAAAAAAATAGTTTCAAAATAGTTTGTTTTTTTTTTTTACTTAAAAAGAAAAAAACGTTTGTTGTAAAATAAAAAATATGTGATTTCAAAATAGTTTGTTTTTTTTTACTAAAAAAAAAGAAAAAATTTTGTTTTAAACTTAAAAAAAATGTGTGAAAAAATAATAAATAGTTTGTTTCCTTTAAAGATGTAGTTTGTTTGACCGAACTACGCAGGTTTGATTCTCCCCATTAGGTGGGATACGTAGGCAACCCTCATCGGGTCCAACCACCCCTTTTAAAAAATCAAAAAAAAAATGTGTGTTTTAATTTTTTTTCAATAAAATCAAAGTGATGCCGTTTTGAAAATAGTCGAATGTTCCGAAAGGACATCGGAAGGCTGTTTTTTGCAAAAATAGCCACTTTGAATCATTTTTAATAATTTGCGGGCATAACCTTGAAATATTCCTTGTGGAAATGTTGCAAGGCCATAGCCGCAAAATCAAGTCCGGGTTCACACCCTTTTTGCAAAAATAACCAAAAATGTAAAAATTTTTATTTTTGTTGTAAATAAGTCGGGTAATGCTATTCTTACTTAAAATAAGCCGAATGTCCCTTAAAAGGACGTCGGAAGGCCGTTTTTGCAAAAATAGCCACTTTGAGTCATTTGTAAATAATTTTGGACACAGCCTGGAAATATTCCCTCGCGGAAATGCGAAAGGATGTATCCGCAAAAAAGTCAAGTTTTGAGTCATCACTCAACTTTACAAAAATAGCCACTTTGTCTAAATAAGCCATTACATGGCCAATTTATGAAAAATAGTCTTGTGTTGGTTTATGGTGATGCCGAACGATGCCCCATGAGCCACAAGATAAAAAAAAATTCAAGTTTATCTTTCTTAAATAAATTTTGCAAAAATAGTCATTTTGTCAAATAAGCCATTATGTGGCCAATTTTGTATAAATAGTCATAATTGACACCAAAAAATATTCTTTTTCTTGTAGAAATCTCCTACACAAGTTTGTAGTTGGAGTCGGCTTCTATAATTTTCCTTCAAAGAAAAAAAAATCAAAAAAAAAAAATCAAATAAACATCTCTTTATTTCTTGCATTAATTTGCAAGAACTACGCTCGGTCTGATTCATGCGGGGTCATGATACGTAGGCAATCTCCATAAGATTCGACCACAATTGTATATGTATATATATGAAAAAAAAATATGAAAAAAAAAATGAAAAAAAAATGAAAAAAAAAAGAAAAAAAAAGAAAAAGAAAAAGAAAAAGAAGTAAGCAAAAAATATGGATAAGGACTGACTGAGTCCATTTCTACCATATTTTATTTTGAATTGTTGAGAATTGAAGTGGTTGGTTTGTGGTGAACCGGAAGCAGAAGGTCTAGGAAAACCTGATTATGATCCAAGATAGTGACACCAAGAATATCGCATAGAGTCCTTTACCCGCACGCCATGATGGACGCTTTGTGGGGATGTATTGACTAAAGCTGAAAATGTCGAAGCAAATAAGTGGCCTTGGTAATATTGATGCGAAGCTCAGTGGCCAAAATATCGTGCTTGGTAATCGGGAAGACTCTCCATTTCTTGGTCAACGAGAATGGAGTTTTTGGTGGCTTATTTTGTTGTCATTTCTGTCGTCCAGATTATTTCAGGGTTGTAATCAGGATATTGTCATGTAACTCAAACCCTTTTATCATTCTATTTTGTCCAGTTTTCTATTGGTCGTAATACCTCATTTAGTATTGTGTAGGTTTATTCCAAGGGTGTACCCCAGATTATTGTGTTTGTTTTGTTGTATTAATTCATTTCTAGTTCGTCTAATGCAACTCTCTTGTTTGCCATTATTTCGAGTCATTTTCTTTGATTTAAGTCTTTCTTCTTTATAGTCATTTTTATGTCAACACTAGTGACATGACATGCACGCATAATTGTGGCCTAATCTTAAAAGTTAATCATGAAGGAATTGGAAGATAATCATGGCATTTTAAAAGAAATAATGATTTGAGGTTATTTGGAACCCGAGTCACGTGAAAATTTGGGGCGGGTAAAATACAAAGAAAGCCTTAAGGGCAAAATGGCCATGCTGACATGGGGTTCGCTCGTGATACTGAAATGGAAGTGTCGTCCAGCAATACTTTAAAATGACGGATGAAAAAGGCGAATGGACGATATGGTTATCAATCAGGGGCACAAACAGAAGATGTCGTGAATATGTTGTTTGAACTTGGCATGTTTTGAAAATTGGAACGACGAAGGCATTTTGTTCTGCTATCCAAACACTTTATCCATCGTCAACCCTTTGAGCTTTATTTTAAAATCTTTCATACCCCTCCTTCGGAATTAGTTGCAAAGACTAGAAACACAGGTTTGAAAGACAAGAGAAAAAGGGGCAAAGAAAAAGAAAATAAAAAGAAAACAACAAAAAGAGATAAAGAAAAGAAAAGAAAAGAAAAAGAAAAATGAATGAAAAAGAGCAACTTGAAAAAAAGGGAATTGGGAACTACGTTTGACCTGATTCCTTAAAGAGGATACGTAGGCGCTTCACAGCTCGGTCATAGTGTAAATAAAGTAATAAAAATTCCCCAAGTAAAAAACTGGGGCAAAGAAAAATTGTGTTGATTATAAATAAATTTAGGTCCGAAGGTTGTAAATTTTGAACCCAGAATTGATTTTGTTTTGAGCCTTCAATACCTTCTCTTTCTAGCCCTATCCAAATCCCACATTACGGTCCAGAAAGACCTTCTGATCAGTCTTCAAAAGATGCCACGTCAGGCGAGTGAGAGAGTCCTATCAGAATATAACACTCTGATTCTCAGCAGAAAAGACTCCGATTCCCAGCAGAAAGGAAACACGAGAGAGTCTTAGCAGTGACACCCCGATCCCCAGCTAAAAGTGATACAAATGAAGAGAGTCTTACCGGTGAAAACCTTCACAGGCACCATAAGGCGACGAAAGCCGAGAGAAAATCAAAATGAGAGAGGCTTGAAAGTGAAAACCCTTCGGGCATTACAAGTCGAACAAAGGTGATAATCAGATGGAAATCACGAGACAGAAATCGTGAAAGGAAATTAACGACGGAGGATAGGCCATATGTGCATGTCATGACCAATAGAGTTGGTATCCGCGTTTGATAAGTTTTTATAGTTGTTTCGGGTTAGAGAGTCAGTCCTCCCTTGTCGTCTATTTGTTGTTTCTTTTTATCTTTCTCCTTTTGTCAAAATTCTCCATCAAAGTCAGTCTAGTCAAAACATAGGGAGAAATGACTTCAAAGCTTGCCACCAACTTTCCAATTATTATGCAAGGCAAGGAAATGCCATTGACGGCAGAGAAGTATGGTGCAAAGAAGATTATTAAACTGGGGCAGAAAATTTTCTTTTCAGTTTGAAAATTTTCTGGAAGTCAATACCCACTTGGGGAAGAAGGAAAGTCTTAAGAGAAATGGTCTTCGAACCAGAGTCGTCCTCAACAGCCTTCAATAAGAGTGAAACACCAAATTTTGAGGAAATGAAAATCCACCAACAATGTTATCTACAACAAGTTCCGAGGTGGTCGGACAACACAGAGTGGTAAAGGAAGAAAGGAAGTCCCATCTTCAACAAAATAACCCCCAGCAAGTTGAGAAACACAAAACGGGGAAGGGATAAATGGAAAAACCCATCCCCAGCAGGAATATCATCTCCGGCAAATGAAATCATTCCCCAACAATGTTTTGGGAACCCCGAGCGAGGGAAAGGAGAAAAGGAAAAAAAAACCACCACACAGGAGCGGCACAACCGCTCACAATGTTTTGAACTAACAAATTTTCTTTGATTTGAAACAGGGAAAGAAAGTGCTATTGATAGCAGAAAGTCATGCCACAAGGAAGAACACCAATACTGGGGGCAGAAAATTTTCTGCCGTTGTTGAAAATTTTCTCGGAGAAATGAGGAAGGCAACTCAAGATGACATCTCAGGTTTGTCCACCTTCGAACAGGACATCTCAGGTTTGTTCACTTTCATACATTGATATCATGGGAGTATTCGCCCTCGAATAGGATACAATGGGACTATCCGCCCTCGAATAGGATACAATGGGAGTATTCGCCCTCGAATAGGATACAATGGGAGTATTCGCCCTCGAATAGGATACAATGGGAGTATTCGCCCTCGAATAGAATACGATGGGAGTATTCGCCCTCGAATAGAATACGATGGGAGTATTCGCCCTCGAATAGAATACGATGGGAGTATTCGCCCTCGAATAGGATACGATGGGAGTATTCGCCCTCGAATAGGATACAATGGGAGTATTCGCCCTCGAATAGAATACGATGGGAGTATTCGCCCTCGAATAGAATACGATGGGAGTATTCGCCCTCGAATAGAATACGATGGGAGTATTCGCCCTCGAATAGAATACGATGGGAGTATTCGCCCTCGAATAGAATACGATGGGAGTATTCGCCCTCAAATAGAATACGATGGGAGTATCCGCCCTCAAATAGGATACAATGGGAGTATTCGCCCTCGAATAGGATACGATGGGAATATTCGCCCTCGAATAGAATACGATGGGAGTATTCGCCCTCGAATAGAATACGATGGGAGTATCCGCCCTCAAATAGGATACGACGGGACCATCCGCCCTCGAATAGGATATTTTACGTATGTTTTATCTTACATTGTCCTATGCATATTTTGTAAATCATTGCCAGCATGCATTTTTAATTCAAAAGTTGCTACTAAAAGCAGGCGCCTACCTGTATAACAAAAGGCAAGTCTTCAGTCTTTACATTGCAGGTCTTGAAACCAGTAGCCCACCAAAAACGCAGAGGGTTACAACAAGAGTTCCCGGCGCAAATTCAAGCACCTGAATCAAAGGAAGGGAAGGAATGAAGGAAAATTTTCCCAGCATCATCATCCTCAACAGGCAAGTAAACAGTTCTAAAGATATCCCCAGCAGTCAGGAGGTAAGACAACACAATCCAGGAGGAAAGTAGTTCCAAAACAAGGTAATTCAGAAGAAAGGATGGGATGGAGTTAATGAGTTGTAGTTGAAGTCAGGGAGCCCGCCTGGAGAATGGAGTGGCGATTTAGTTTTGAAGTTGTAGTTGAAGTCAGGGAGCCCTCCTGGAGAATGGAGTGGCGATTTAGTTCTGAAGTTATAGTTGAAGTTAGGGAGCCCACTTGGAGAATGGAGTGGCGATTTTATTTTGAAGTAGTAGTTGAAGTCGGGGAGCCCGCCTGGAGAATGGAGTGGCAATTTAATTTTGAAGTAGTAGTTGAAGTCAGGGAGCCCGCCCGGAGAATGGAGTGGCGATTTTATTTTGAAGTAGTAGTTGAAGTCAGGGAGCCCGCCTGGAGAATGGAGTGGCGATTTAATTTTGAAGTAGAAGTTGAAGTCAGGGAGCCCGCCTGGAGAATGGAGTGGCGATTTAATTTTGAAGTAGAAGTTGAAGTCAGGGAGCCCGCCTGGATAATGGAGTGGCGATTTTATTTTGAAGTAGTAGTTGAAGTCAGGGAGCCCGCCTGGAGAATGGAGTGGCGATTTTATTTTGAAGTAGTAGTTGAAGTCAGGGAGCCCGCCTGGAGAATGGAGTGGCGATTTTATTTTGAAGTAATAGTTGAAGTCAGGGAGCCCGCCCGGAGAATGGAGTGGCGATTTAATTTTGAAGTTGTAATTGAAGTCAGGGAGCCCGCCTGGAGAATGGAGTGGCAATTTTATTTTGAAGTAGTAAGTTGAAGTCAGGGAGCCCCGCCTGGAGAACGGAGTGGCGATTTTATTTTGAAGTAGTAGTTGAAGTCGGGAGCCCGCCTGGAGAATGGAGTGACGATTTTATTTTGAAGTAGTAGTTGAAGTCGGGAGCCCGCCCGAAGAATGGAGTGGCGATTTTATTTTGAAGCAGTAGTTGAAGTTAGGAGCCCGCCCGGAGAACGGAGTGGCGATTTTATTTTGAAGTAGTAGTTGAAGTCGGGAGCCCGCCCGGAGAATGGAGTGGCGATTTAATTTTGAAGTAGAAGTTGAAGTCGGGAGCCCGCCCGGAGAATGGAGTGGCGATTTAATTTTGAAGTAGAAGTTGAAGTCGGGGAGCCCGCCTGGATAACGGAGTGGCGATTTTATTTTGAAGTAGTAGTTGAAGTCAGGGAGCCCGCCCGGAGAATGGAGTGGCGATTTTATTTTGAAGTAGTAGTTGAAGTCGGGGAGCCCGCCCGGAGAATGGAGTGGCGATTTTATTTTGAAGTAGTAGTTGAAGTCGGGAGCCCGCCCGGAGAATGGAGTGGCGATTTAATTTTGAAGTTGTAATCGAAGTCAGGGAGCCCGCCTGGAGAATGGAGTGGAAATTTTATTTTGAAGTAGTAAGTTGAAGTCGGGAGCCCGCCCGGAGAATGGAGTGGCGATTTTATTTTTGAAGTAGTAGTTGAAGTCAGGGAGCCCGCCCGGAGAATGGAGTGGCGATTTTATTTTGAAGTAGTAGTTGAAGTCAGGGAGCCCGCCCGAAGAATGGAGTGGCGATTTTATTTTGAAGCAGTAGTTGAAGTCAGGAAGCCCACCTGGAGAATGGAGTGGCGATTTATTTTGAAGTTGTAGTTGAAGTCAGGGAGCCCGCCTGAAGAATGGAGTGGCGATTTATTTTGAAGCAGTAGTTGAAGTCAGGAAGCCCGCCTGGAGAATGGAGTGGCGATTTATTTTGAAGTTGTAGTTGAAGTCAGGGAGCCCGCCTGAAGAATGGAGTGGCAATTTTATTTTGAAGTAATAGTTGAAGTCAGGGAGCCCGCCTGGAGAATGGAGTGGCGATTTTATTTTGAAGTAGTAGCTGAAGTCAGGGAGCCCGCCTGAAGAATGGAGTGGCGATTTTATTTTGAAGCAGTAGTTGAAGTCAGGAAGCCCGCCTGGAGAATGGAGTGGTGATTTATTTTGAAGTTGTAGTTGAAGTCGGGAGCCCGCCCGAAGAATGGAGTGGCAATTTTATTTTGAAGTAATAGTTGAAGTCAGGGGAGCCCGCCCGGAGAATGGAGTGGCGATTTTATTTTGAAGTAGTAGTTGAAGTCAGGGAGCCCGCCTGAAGAATGGAGTGGCGATTTTATTTTGAAGTTGTAGTTGAAGTCAGGGAGCCCGCCTGGAGAACGGAGTGGCGATTTTATTTTGAAGTAGTAGTTGAAGTCAGGGAGCCCGCCTCAAGAATGGAGTGGCGATTTAATTTCGAAATTGTAGTTGAAGTCAGGGAGCCCGCCTGAAGAATGGAGTGGCGATTTATTTTGAAGTTGTAGTGGAAGTCAGGGAGCCCGCCTGAAGAATGGAGTGGCGATTTATTTTGAAGTTGTTTAAGGAAAGCGGCAGAGTGTAACGGAAATCCCCAGCATGAATCAGAAGGAAGGCAACAAGGATCAGAAAAGATAGCTTCAGACTTCGAAGGAGAATAGCTCGAAGATCACAAGTAAGGGAATTCACTTCGGAGTGCAATGCAAGATAGCAACAAAACAAGCTTGCAACCAGAATGCGAGTCAACAGTCCGAGATGATCAACAGAAGTTAGTCATAAAAAAAAAAAAAAAAAAAATGGCAAGGAGTTAATCTAAGTGCAGAAGTTGATGAAAGATGTGGTGTGCTCAAGACATGGCCGAGGTCACAAGCACTGCATACCTGGTTCAGATCCAGAAAGCTGAAGAAGATTGAACTAGTACCTACAACTAGCAAGTATCAAGGTTCAAATTTAGAGTCCGCATGAAGCACCAACCAACACTCAAGATCAAGCTTCAGAAGACTTATAGATATGAATTTTGTAACTAGTAGCTGATAGGCTTAGTTAGTCTTTTTCATATTTTGATTTTTGATGTAATAGCAGGACCACAGACCGGAACTTCGATGGAACAGGACCTCGACGGAACGCCACCTCGACTGGCTCTCAACCTCGGTATACCCCTTCCTCACTCACTTTCGAACTACACGTGGCCTGATTCATTTATAGCCAAGGATATGTAGGCAGCTCAGATACAAGGGCTCGGTCACATTCTTCTTCTTTTAGTTTAGTCCCTCCGAATAAGGGTCGGGTCAAAAACACGTGTCTAGTCGTTCTTTGTCTGAAAACTCTTTGTGTTTTCAGTCAAAGAGGGGCAGCTGTAAACGCGTGATTTTTGACCCTCCCCGAGATTTTCTATATTTTTAGCGTAAAATATTTAGTTTAGGCCTAATATAGCTATCTTAGCTAATTTTGACGCTTTTACTTTACTTTTACCTTAAAATAAAAAATAACAAAAATATAGTTTTATTAATGTTTCGTAGTCATTTTTAAACTTGAAAAATATAAAAATAGTACTTTATATTTTTTATCTTTTTATAAAAACGAAAATAATAAAAAATAGTTTCATTAATATTTTGTAGTTATTTTAAACTTGAAAAATATAAAAAATAGTTTTATTTTAATTATAAGTATTATAGTTATTTTGATTACCTAGGATTAATTAAATAACACCATTCTCGGTTTCCGGGCGAAGAATAATATTCGGGTTCAAACTACCCGGTTTTATAATTTTTGGACCTAGCCCGTAATAACCCGACACTACACTAAGGGGGAGGGATGGGAGAATGATTAAAAAATAAAAAGAGAATAAAAAAAACAAAAAAGAAAAGACAAAAAAAGACATGGCAAAGTGGGGGGAGTGTTTTATTGATTTTAAAAGAAAGAAAGGGGGGGTAACGTGAGGTAGAGAGAAAGGCATACAAAATATACATTTTTAAAAAAGGGGACACTCTTTGGTGGGGGGCTGGATTTTAACACCAAACAAGACTACTACTTAATAAAAAGAAAAGGCAAAAAAACGTAAAGGGGGTAGAGGGGAGCTCACGTAGAGGGGGGACTGGAGACTATCTTCAAAAGAAGAAAAGGCTACTGTTCATCTTTTTGAAGAAGAAGAAATGAACGGCAGCAAAGGGAAGGCATAGAGCACCTTCTGCTGACCTCCAAACGACCATTCTAAATACCGCTCCCGCCAACGCCGACCTCCCTCACGTCCAAATGACCAACTCCAGCTCCACAACATACACACTCACGCATAGCCTCAACAGGAGGGACGAACAACCATAGCCATCCATTGTTGCATCTGCCTTCTTCTTCAACGTTTAAAAACGTCCCTCGAAACACATCAAAACCAGTAGAAGTTCGTCGCAAAACAGTCCCATCGTCCTTTTGCTCATCACCACCCGCCCAAGGTTGTCACAAACCGACAGTCGAACAACCAGCGACGCCTAGCTTCTCCGCTGCCCGTACCACGTCGTCGTCTTGTTCACAACAACCCACTGGAAGCACACACACGCACGCATAGTAAGAAGAGAGATTCATGTAGCAAACTTGAAGGCTTGTTATGTTTCTTGGTCTTCGATATAGCAAGCAACACAGATTGATCTTTGCCTCCATCCTGGATAGTCACGATTCCCTCAGGTGCAATCCGTCGAGGCTGCCTCTCGTGGTTCGAGTTTCCGTCGAGGTTCGATTTGAGTTCGTTGTTCTTTGTTCCGGCGAGGTTCCGGCGTCGCTACAATTCCTGTTCAAAGCCGTGTCGAGGTCCGGTTGTGTTGTTGCTTCGTTTCAGCCTGTATAATTCCAGGTTCATCTCCACTTCATTGACTTTTCATTTTTCGATTTGATTAAGTCTTGGAAATGCCATTTTAGAGTTTGATTATGTCATATTTCTTACTTTTGTACTTGGATTTCTTAGTTGGTAGAATCAACATTTGATGAAATAGTAGTACGTAACCTTCAGTTTTCTGTTTGGTATGTTTTAATATGTTATAGTAATACTTTAATTACTGTGAAAAAAGAATTCTCGTGGTGACTTATAGTGGCCTTAAATGAAAGAAAGTTTGCACGTGATATTAAAGAAATCTAGGAGTCAAGCACCGTGGCAAATAGTAATACGTTAGTCATGTTAGGTGTGGTTTTAGTCATTTTACATTTCTTAAATACGAGTGTGCATTTCATGCAACTCAAATCCAAATCCAACAACGTTGAATAAGAATGTGTCGAGGATCCGGGTGCATTTCATGTGACGTGATTCGAAACATATTTTTAGGCAACATTCTCTTTCGTAAATAATAATAATAATAAAAGAGGTAAAAGGATATTAATTTGCATTAAGTATATAACTGTAAAAATCAGATAAATAAGCCGAATATGACAGTTAAGCGACCGTGCTAGAACCACGGAATTCGGGAATGCCTAACACCTTCTCCCGGGTTAACAGAATTCCTTATCCGGATTTCTGGTTTGCGGACCGTTAAATAGAGTCAAACATTTCCTCAATTCGGGTTTCAAACCGGTGACTTGGGACACCATAAATCTCCCAAGTGGCGACTCCGAATCTCTCAATAAATGAATCCCGTTTTGGTTGTCCTTTAATTGGAAAAACTCTCTTTTATATTTGCGCCCTCGCGGGTCCGAGTAGACCTGTTGCTTCTCAGCATGATTGATTTTGATGTTATATTGGGCATGGACCGGCTATCTCCATGTCATGCTATTCTGGACTGTCATGCTAAGACAGTCACTTTGGCTATGCCGGGCATTCAGAGGATCGAGTGGCGAGGCACGACTGAGTATGTACCTAGCGAGGTAATATCTTTCCTCAAGGCCCAACGAATGGTTGGGAAGGGATGTCTCTCTTATTTAGCATTTGTGCGGGAGGTCGAGGCCCAGACTCCCAGTATTGATTTTGTTCCCATTGTGCGAGACTTTCCTGATGTGTTTCCCTCAGACCTGCCGGGCATGCCGCCGGACAGGGATATTGATTTTGGTATCGATTTGGTGCCGGGCACTCAACCTATTTCTATTCCTCCGTATCGTATGGCACCAGCTGAGTTGAAGGAATTGAAGGAGCAGCTCCAGGAACTCCTAGATAAGGGGTTCATTCGGCCGAGTGTGTCGCCGTGGGGTGCACCGGTCCCGTTTGTTAAGAAGAAGGACGGATCTATGAGGATGTGTATTGACTATAGGCAGCTAAACAAAGTAACAGTGAAGAATAAGTATCCTCTTCCTCGTATTGATGATTTGTTTGATCAGCTCTAGGGAGCTAGGGTGTTCTCGAAGATTGATCTTCGTTCAGGCTACCACCAGCTGAAGATTAGAGAGTCTGACATTATGAAGACTGCATTCCGGACCAGATATGGTCACTATGAGTTCCTCGTGATGTCTTTTGGGCTAACCAACGCCCCAGCAGCATTTATGCATCTGATGAACAGTGTATTCAGGCCGTATCTTGATTCATTTGTGATCGTATTCATTGATGACATACTTGTCTACTCTCGTAGCCAGGAGGAGCATGCTCGGCACTTGAGTGTTGTGTTGCAGAGATTGAGAGAGGAGAAGCTGTATGCCAAGTTCTCCAAATGTGAGTTCTGGCTTGAGTCCGTGGCATTCTTAGGGGTGGTGTCCTGTGATGGTATTCAGGTAGATCCGAGGAAGGTCGCAGTGCAGAGTTGGCCCAGACCGACCTCAGTTACTGAGATCCGTAGCTTTCTGGGATTGGCAGGGTATTATCGCCGATTTGTTCAGGGGTTCTCTTCTATTGCTTCACCCTTGACTAGATTGACTCGGAAGGGTGTTCCTTTCTTATGGTCCGAGGAGTGCGAGGAGAGCTTTCGGAAGCTCAAGACAGCACTGACCACAGCACCAGTCTTGATTCTGCCGTCAGCTTCAGATCCTTATACTGTGTATTGCGATGCCTCGGGAGTTGGCATTGGTTGTGTGTTGATGCAGGAGGGTAGAGTCATTGATTATGCTTCTCGTCAGTTGCAACCCCATGAGAAGAACTACCCTGTTCATGATTTGGAGTTAGCAGCCATAGTTCATGCTTTGAAGATTTGGAGGCATTACCTGTATGGTGTCTCCTGCGAGGTGTTCACGGATCATCGCAGCCTTCAGCACTTATTCAGACAGAAGGACCTTAATTTGAGACAACGGAGGTGGTTGGAGTTGCTTAAGGACTATGATATCACTATTTTGTATCATCCGGGAAAGGCCAATGTGGTGGCCGATGCCTTGAGTCGGAAGGCGGTTAGCATGGGCAGCCTAGCTTTCATCCCAGTTGGGGAGAGGCCTTTTGCTTATGATGTTCAGGCCCTAGCCAATCGGCTAGTGAGATTAGATATTTCGGAGCCGAGTCGAGTGTTGGCTTGTATTGTTTCTCGATCTTCCTTATATGATCGCATCAGAGAGCGACAGTATGATGACCCACATTTGCTTGTCCTTAAGGACAGAGTGCAGCATAATGATGTCAGAGGATGTGACTATCGACAGTGATGGTGTTTTGAGGATGCAGGGCCGTATATGTGTGCCCAATGTCGATGGTTTGCGGGAGTTGATACTTGAGGAGGCACACGGTTCGCGGTACTCTATTCACCCAGGTGCCGCAAAGATGTACCAAGACTTGAGACAGCACTACCGGTGGAGGAGAATGAAGATGGATATTGTTAGGCATGTAGCTAAGTGCCTCAATTGCCAGCAGGTCAAATATGAGCATCAGAGACCGGGCGGTGTTCTTCAGCGTATGGTTATTCCCGAGTGGAAATGGGAGAGGATCACCATGGATTTTGTTACTGGGCTACCTCGGACAGCGAGGAAGTTTGATTCTGTATGGGTGATTGTTGATCGGCTGACTAAGTCCGCACATTTCATCCCGGTTAGTACTACTTACTCATCGGAGCGGTTGGCAGTGATCTTTATTCGGGAGATTGTCAGGTTACATGGGGTCCCAGTGTCTATTATATCTGACAGAGGCACTCAGTTCACTTCCCAGTTTTGGAGAGCATTTCAGCGAGAGATGGGTACGAGGGTTGAGTTGAGTACAGCATTTCACCCCCAGACGGACGGGCAGTCTGAGCGTACTATTCAGATCCTGGAGGATATGTTGCGGGCATGTGTGATTGATTTTGGTGGTTCGTGGGATGAATTCTTACCACTTGCTGAGTTTGCCTACAACAACGGCTACCAGTCGAGTATTCAGATGGCCCCGTACGAGGCATTGTATGGCAGACGGTGTAGATCTCCCGTGGGATGGTTTGAGCCTGGTGAGGATAGATTGATAGGGACTGAGTTAGTCCAGGATGCTCTGGATAGAGCAAAGTTGATCCAGGAGAGGCTTCGTACAGCACAGTCTCGTCAGAAGAGTTATGCGGACCGTAGAGTTCGAGAGTTGTCTTTCATGGTTGGTGACGGAGTATTGTTGAAGATTTCACCTATGAAGGGTGTCATGAGGTTTGGGAAGAAAGGAAAGTTGAGTCCCAGGTACATTGGTCCTTTTGAGATACTTAGGAGAGTTGGAGAGGTGGCATATGAGTTAGCCTTGCCACCCAGCTTATCCAGCGTTCATCCAGTATTCCATGTGTCTATGCTCCCGAAGTACATCGGAGATCCGTCTCATGTATTAGACTTCAGTACCATTCAGCTTGATGGTGATCTATCCTATGATGTGGAGCCTATTGCTATTTTGGGTCGTCAGGTGAGAAAATTGAGGTCCAAGGAGATTGCATCGGTTAAGGTTCAGTGGAGAGGTCGACCCGTGGAGGAGGCTACTTGGGAGGTTGAGCAGGAGATGCGGAGCGGATACCCTCAGCTATTTGAGACTTCAGGTATGTTTCTTGACCCGCTCGAGGACGAGCGTTTGCTTAAGAAGGGGAGAATGTGACGACCCGGCCCGTCGTCACGGGAATTACCACCCCGTTGTGTTGTAATTACATAATTCATGCTTTTATATAAGTGTTAGAGTCTATCGGGGGAGTTAGGAGTGAAATTAAATTGGAAATGAGGCATATAGCCTTTTTGGAGGAAGCTTGAATAAGAAAAGTCAACCCGGAGTTGACTATTTAGCTAGAGGGCTCGGAATCGGATTCTGATGATTCGGTTAGTTCCGGAAGGTGATTTGTGACTTAGGGAGCGATCGGAATTGAATTTGGAGGCCCGGTGTAGAAATAGGCTTGAATTGGCTAAGGTTGAATTTTGGCGAAATCCGGACGATAGGTGAGATTTAGATCCGGGGTCCGGAATGGAGTTCCGACAGTTGCAGTAGCTTCGTTAGGTGATTTTGGATGTGCCTGCAAAATTTCAGGTCATTCGGACGTCGTTTGGTCGGGTTTTTGATCGAATGTGTAATTTGGAATGTTTTAAGGAATTTAGGCTTGAATTCGATGCGAATTATGAGTTTTGATGTTGTTAGACGTGTTTTGAGGATTGGAGCAAGTTCGAATAAGGTATTAAGATGTGTTGGTATGTTTGGATGAGGTCCCGGGGCCTCGGGGTGTTTTCGAATGGTTAAACGGAAGAAAATCATGGAAATTGCAGGTTGAAGAGTTCTGGTTCTGTCATTTTCGCTCCTGCGGAATTTTGGTCGCAGGAGCGAGTCCGCAGAAGCGGATATTGGAGCGCAGAAGCGCTTGTGATCGCCGAAGCGGAAAGGAGCCCGCAGGTGCGGCACCGCTGAAGCGGATGTTGAGCCGCAGAAGCGGCCAAGGGCTATGGGGGAAATATCGCAGAAGCGGAAGGCTAGCCGCTTAGGCGAGTCCGCAGAAGCGGACGCCTAGCCGCAGAAGCGGAAATTTCCGCAGGAGCGGTCGAGTCTTCGCAGAAGCGGACGCGCAGAGGCGGTCCGTATATCGCAGAAGCGGAAATGGCCGGCTAGGCCTGGAACCGCAGAAACGACCCTTTGGTCGCGGATACGGGAGCGTAGAAGCGGAAAATGTTCCGCAGAAGCGAAAATCGCTGTAAGTAACTGTATCAGAAGTTAGAAAATTTCAGAAACATTTTAACATTCGGGGGTCTCGGCTTAAGGACGATTTTGGGCGATTTTGAGGAGGAAATCAAGGGAAATCATCAGGTAATCAACTATGAACTCATATTATGATTAGTATTGATAATATCATGCAATTATATCATGAAAATGGAGGAATTTGGGGTAATTATGGAGGATTTAGCCCTAGTCTTGGATTTTGGAAAATCAAGGTTTTGAATGGGCAAATGGAGTCCGAATTTGGTAAATTTTATATGCCTAGACTCGTATCGAGATGAGGATTCCGAATATGTAATTTTTGTAATTTTTCGACAAGTTGTACCAAAAGTCGGGTTTTGACAACTTGTGGGTTTTGATATAAATTGGGTTATTTCGAATGAATTAGCGTATATTGATGCATTTTCTATGATTTTGAGCAGAGTTGACATCCGAGGAGATTGAATTGCGAGGCAAGCGTAAGGCGGATTGAAGTTTCTACCGGTTCGAGGTGAGTGGTGGTAGTAAATAATGTACTGAGGGTTTGAAACCTCGTACTAGCACTTTACAGTGCTATATTGAGATGAGACACGCGTTCTATGACGGGCGTGGTGACATTGTGATAGGGGGTTCGGACTTAGTCCTTCCCGGCTAATAGAATACTGTGTTGTACGACTGTTAATGAGGTTATAACTGTACCATTGGGCTAATAGCCATGTTTGGGGCCTTGTGCCGATCTGTAGAGCATTAGGGAACCTATAGAGCTAGGTGACCTTTATATCGTGTTGGAAATATACACTCAGCCATAGCTCTAGCTGTATAGCATAATATGAGCCCGTACTAGATGTGTACATTGAGAGAGATTATCTAGGGTGGAATTCCCTGTTCTAGCTGAGTGGGCCTGAAAGGCCAAGTCTATACCGATTGAGATGAGATAGGGTCAAGGACCCACTATGAGATGTTATATTGGGCCTGAAAGGCCAAGTCTATATTAACTGAGACAGGGTCGAGGACCCATTGTGATATATTATATTGGGCCTGAGAGGCCAAGTGCATACTGACTGGGATAGGGTCGAGGACCCATTATGAGGTATTATGTATATAGATACCTATATTGGATCGGACCGCACGCCGCAGTAATGTACATGTAATATACATGTAATATACATGTGGGACGGGCTGCACGCCGCAGTATTATTGCGCTTGGGCTGTAGGAGCCCCTTCGGAGTCTGAGTCTGCACACATTCCAGTGAGCGCTGGTATATTATGGGATCGGGCTGCACGCCGCAGCAGTATATATGTTGGATCGGACTGCACGCCGCAGTGATATATGGTGGACCTGGCTGCACGCCATAGCACCATAGCGCTTGGGCCTAGGGAGCCCCTCCGAAGTCCGTATACACCCCCAGTGAGCGCCGTCGACGTTAAATGGAGCGGGCTGCGCGCCGCAGCAGTATATGTATTGGAGCGGGCTGCACGCCGCAGCATTATACTTAATCATATCCTACTATTTACTTAGATACTTATACATTATAGACATAAGTATGTGCCTTTATATGTTGAGATGGCCGTACACCGTAGGGTTACGAGCGGGGGTTTGTTCACTGTGGAGATCTTGTAGAGATAAACGTAGATTGGAGGTTAAAGTACTACTATAGTGATGACGTACTTGTGAAGATTGCCTTAGAACTGCTAAGTGATAGCACAGGAGTTCTTACTTTCAGTTATTATTTATTATTGTTACTCACTGAGTTGAAATATACTCACCCCACTCCCCTGCACTGTTATGGTGCAGATCCGCAGGTGCCCGAGAGCAGTTGAGACATTTTAGCTGCTGATCCATATCTACTTTTGCGGAGATTACGAGGTAGCTGCCAGCGTCCGCAGAGCTTGTTTTTCTCCTTCTTTATCATCTTGTTGATTTCCTATTTGTCTAGACTTGGTTGTATTAGGATGCTATTCTGTAGAGGCTCAGTCTCGTGACACCACGATATGTTTGGGACCGTATTTTGTATGTTTTGACGTTTCGGTTATTACTTGTTATGACTAACTACTGTTTAAGTTTAATTTATTTAATAATTGGCTGGTTAAGAGGTTCTATGGTCGGGCTTGCCTAGCATTGTGTTGGGCGCCATCACGACCAGGGTTTGGGTCGTGACATTTAGCCTCTAAAAGTAAGCATCTAACTCTCTCAACTAGAGTTCTACTCATCCTCTCTACCAAACCGTTCAATTGAGGCGTCTTGGCGTGTTTTCTAATGAATAATTCCTTGTTCTTTGCAATAGTTATCAAAGGGACCACAATATTCATCACCATGTTAGTGTGAATACATTTTAATTTCTTCCCCGTCTGTCCTCAGCTAAATCCTGGAATTCCTTAAACAAGCCAAGTGCTTGATCCTTAGATTTTAAAGGATACACCTAGAGCTTACGAGAATGATCATCAATGAAGGTCACAAAGTAAAGTGCACCAAATTTTGACTATACTTTAAAAAGACCTCACAAATCAGAATGTACTAGCTCCAATAAATCGGCCTTTCTTGAGGGATGATGGCTATGAAAGGAAACCCTTTTTCTGTTTGCCAGCTAAATAATGGATACACCTTTTCAGCTTTGCTTGTTTCAATCTAGAAAGCAAATTTATTAGCCAAACACGTAATTCCGTTATCGCTCATATGACTAAATCTTTTGTGCCACCATTCTGATAAAGTATCACCTTCCACCATATTTATTGAGTCGCTAAGAATAGAGCCCCGTGTCACATATAAATAACTAGACTTGACTTCGCAAGCCACTACTAAGGAGCCCTTAGTGAGCTTCCATTGGACATTAAAGAGGGCATATGGTAACATTCATCGTCTAATCTTCTTGCGGAGATCAAATTGAAAGGAAAGTTTGGATCATGCTTGACATCTTGAAAAACTAACATTGAACCATTATTAGTATTCAAACAAACCGTGACAATACCAAACACCTTAACTTCACTTGCATTGCTCATCTTTAATACTCCAGAATCAACAGTAGTATCAGATGAGAAAAATCTTTTCTTGGTGTGACATGTGAGGTAGCTCCAAAATTTACTATTCAGCTAGTCTCATGGAATACCAAATTGATGATGTTTTCATCATAAGCGAAAATAAGGTCATCTCGAACAATAGCAACAACATTGTTCTCGTTATTTTTACCTTTCTTTCCTTCTCTAGTGTCTTGATTCAACTTGCGGAAAAACCTTTTGATGTATCTTTTCTTTCCACAGTGGTTGCATGTAGCATTATAGTATTTGGACCTTGACTTGCTTCTACTTTTACCTCTATTCCTTGAGCTTCTTGTTCTATCTCTCCCCCGATCTCCTGTAACCAAGATATCTGCTTGTGAGGACGAACCCTGAGATTTTCTCCTTACTTTGTCATTCAACACACCACTCTTGGCATATTCCATGATCACCTTACCTCTAGGAGCTGAATTTGTCAAAGAACACGAAGAGTTTTCCAAGAGTCTGGCATTAAGAAGCCAAAGTCCTTGTATCTCATCATCAAAATCAACCCTCATTCCAAATAGCTGATGAAGGATGCCCTAAAAATCATTTATGTAATCAAGGATAGGGCTGCCTTCCTTATATTTAAAGGTCATCAATTGCTTTAGAAGAAATAATTTGTTTTTCCCCGTTTTTGAAGCATAAAAAGTCTCTAACTTTTCCCAAAATGATCTCGCGTGTATCTCGTTCACAATATGGTTGCGAACATTATATTCAACCCATTACAGTATATATCTACATACTTCTTGGTGCCCGAAATCCAAATCTTCATCGGATATACTCTCGGGTTTATGAGCTGAAAAATGGGTAGATGCATCTTCTTCACAAACAACAAGTCTGTCATCTTGCTTCTCTAAATATTATAATTTCTCCCATTTAAACATATCATCTTGCTCATATTTTCCTCAATTCCGTAACAACTTAGATAAATAACCAAGGCTCTGATACCATTGTTATGTTGAGGAAGAGGCAAACCCAAAAATAAAGAAGATAAAGAACATCAAATTTTAACGTGGAAAATCCTTCGAATCGAAGGTAAAAACTATGGGATCACAAAAATCCAAAAAGCTCCACTATAACAATAAGAGGGTTATAAAAGTTCTCCAAAATATCTACGCAACAAGGGCCAAACACGGAGCAACAATAGCAACAAGAGCAATAATTAATCAATTGAAGAAAGAGTATAATCCACAAAATGAAGATATTTTTCGAGGCTATAAATCACATGTTGTGAGCCTCCAAATCCGATCTTCACCATTCAAATCCAAGATCATGATGTTACAAACGCTCAGTCAAAATTTCAGCCCAATCCAACGGTTAACGGATAGGAATACATGATTTGAAGTTGGCTAGTCGGAATAAAAATCTATAGCAAAACAAATACTTTTCTTCTCTCTTCTGTCTTGATGAAAGCTCTCTCTAAACTACTCTTATGTACTTAAGTCTTGAAAGACTTGTATCAATGAGCATAAAATAATTCTCCAAGGTGTCCTATTTATAGATCATGAGTGGTGTTTTCTCTTAAAGCCAAAACCCACTCAAAAATAGGAATAAAACGAATCCAATTTCAAATAGGAATGGAAACCAAAAGAGAATATGATTAGGCCATTGGGCTTTGACTCGACAACATGGGCATGATCCCAACATATATAAAGTAGGGGTAAAATTTGCGTAATATTACCCTTCCTAGATCTCACTTGTGGGATTATAATGAATTTTGTGGTGTTGTTGTATGGCATGAAAAAATATACTTTAGAACAAAAATAGCTGAGTTCTAAACACTAAGTTCACATTTTGAGCAATCCACCTATGAATTGATTTTAGATTGCGAAACGCTTTTCTTATTATCTATAAATCATAATCATCTGGTACCTATGATTTACTCGTCCGATTAATCTTAAATTGTGTCACGCAGAGTCCATTTAAACGAGAGCCACCTTCTACTAGGAATTTCTTTATTTTCAAAACTCAAATTCAAAAGCTTTTTGGTTAAGGACTAAGGGTGAAGGACTCGCAGTGATTGCGAAGCACTTAATAAATAATTCACATTTGAAAGCTAAAAAGTAGTTCTAATTTTCAAAGTTATTCTTAAACGGGCCTGAAGTGGTAGGTGATTCGTGATTGAGTAGCCCGTTAGCTGCCTGGCCTGTTATGTTTTGAGAGAACGATCTCCATCGAAAGCCCAATAAGAAAAAAATATGAGAATTTTTCACAAAAGGCATTCATTAAGACCTAATTAGCAATAAATAAAAATTCTTTTCTATATTACGTGATATAGATATATTTTACGTTATTTTATGATGTATATAGTGTATTAAACGAATTGTATTCAATAATACAACATGAAATGACGCCGCACAAACAGGGATTCCTGTAAATCACGATCTGTATTTAGGTGTATTAAGTTGTATTAAGCAGGAAAAAAGTAACGTTTCAGCGCAAATCATGAGAAGGTGAATCTATATTTAGGTGTATTAAGCTGTATTAAGCGGCATCATTTCACAAAAAACGGGAGTTATACCATAAATTGGTGAGAGAAAAATATTTTGTACCATCTAATAAGGCTTAAATATAGGAAAATATTAAATTTAATTTTTTTATACAAAATAAAAAAGGTTATTATATTATGTAAAATCTTAAAAAGGTATTTATATGTTATAAATAGGGTACTAACCTATTCTATAATTGGTAACATTTCCAAAAAATATTTGGAGGTAGATTTAGATGAATTTCTGGATGCTGCGAATGATTAGAGCGGTTGGGTTACATTTGCATGGATTAAATCGAGTTAAAATTAATAAACAGAATGAGCTAACAATTCGACAGATGTTTGCTTATAGTTTTAGCCTAAGTAATATATCATAACCCACTCTATCCAGCTACTTAAAAATTATTCTCCATTTGTTCTTTATTTATGTAACTTGTTTAATAGTTAAATTAATCTAATACTACAGCTTTCGTTCTTGTTTATTACCCACAAAACCTTTTATTTTCCTTCCACGTTTTGATAAGTTTTCATATATGTAGCCCAGATTCGCCTATGCTTTTAGATGGGTAAACTTGAGTTATGCTCAAAATAACCTAATCAAGACAACCGAATCCATCTAAGTCAAGTTATATTTTTATGAGCTAAATTATTTGGCATGCCTCATTGCGACTTAATACGACATTCATATGATATATTTATAGGCAGAGATAGAGTTAGGATTTAAAGCTTATGGATTCGATGTTTCAATCCTTTTAAGTTATTGGGTTCTAAATTAATAACTTTTACATATTCAATAAATTTTTTAAAATAAATACACAAGATTTGAACACAGCTACTAGATTCGCCAAATTGTGTGTGATATTGTGGCTCCATTCCTATTTGTAGATCCTATTTATGTTGCGACATTTTACGAAATAGATCATATTCCCATTGTTTTTGGATTTGTTCTATATCTTGAAAAATAGTACATCTAGCTTGGAAATATCTTGTGCAATTTAGCTGTATTTTAACCAATGTTGGAGAAATATAACATAATATAATGTGGCATTTTCACGTGTACAACTTCAAGGAAGTGTTCTGATTATTAATTGAACGATTACACATACTTTGATTTAAATTATATTGAAAGATGACACGTAAGCTTATGGAGGAAGCTTTAGGTATAATTTAGGATTTTAACTTAATTCGGGAGTTAACTGTGGAGTATTATTTTTGTGTAGTTGTAGTACTACTAGGTTAATGTAGGAATCTTAGTCCGTACATCCATAAAATGGTTAACAGTTGACGAAAGCAGGTACAAGTGTGTATTGCACGTGTATAACAGGACAAAACATTACTCCCTTTCGTTTAAAATAAGTAATTTTGTTTTATGTTTTCACACATATTAAGAAAGTTCTTTTAGCATTAATTAGCAATAGAATTGACCATTTTAACCTTACTATCTCACATAAACACTCCTAACACATATTCCAACACTATTTACTCCAAGGACAATGTAGGAAAAACATTGTTAAGTCATTCTTGAAATTCGAAAAAATTACTTATTTTGGATTACAAAAAAAAGACCAAAAAATCACTTATTTTGGACCGGATGAAGTATTATTTTATATGCCCCTATGTTTCCCACATTGTTTCGAGTAATGGTTCTTTTGAACTATGGGAAAAATGAAAAAGAATTCTTGAACACAGTTTCTGCGTTTCACCACGTGAAAGTCATTCCAAGAAAAATGTTTGAGGTGTGAATTTCTTCAACAACCAAAAGATAGTTTGGCGCAGCCCGTGAATGTTTCTGTTGGATCAAACCTGTTTGGTTTGTGTTCGGCCGAATTTGATAATTTTTGTTAAAATATTTAAATACAAATCCAGTAATTAAAAAATGTTATAAATTTCTAATAAATTCAAAACTCATAAACTTTAAATTCTAACTCCGACTCTGAATGGCGTTTCACATCATTTAGCATCAATGAATGAAATAAAAAATCTCATTAGAATTTTGCATTCTAGAAAAGACCTTCTGGATACTAAAGTAAGTTAGAGAAAAAAAAAGAGAGTGAAGTATGCCTTTCCAGGTAATTGAGTACCTTAGAAAGGTTCAGATTTTGCTTAGTGCCTTTTGCTTCTCAGAAGAAAAAAGTTTGAGAAAAATTATAAGCAAAATAAACGTGAATTGATTACACACAAAAGTTGTGGCCCGAAATGACTCTTTGAAAACTCTCAAGCCATATTGCATTTTCAAAAAATTGGTATCCCGAAGAAAACTATCTCCACATTTTGGGGAAAATATTATTTTTATCATGAAAGATCCGAATGGAATCTTTAAGGGATATGTCAATGTCATAGTAAAGCCGCAAAATAAGAAAAATAGAACTACATACATATAATATTTGATTTAACATTTTCAGAATTTGTGAATTTTCTAGTATTCCCTACCTCTATTTTTACGATAATGTTTTACTAGATAGTAGTATAAAGTTTAAACTGTTAATATGATTTACACATCACTTTGACAAAGAAAAATTTGTACACGATAGAAAAATATTTATTATTTACTTTTCTAGGTATATGCATAGACTATATATTATTTATATACGATTGCGCATATATAATACATTATTATACTTCCACTAGTTATTTTTACTTTAAGTGGTTGGATAATGACTATTTGGGTTAATTTTTCTAAAATCAAAGCATGTCATTGTCCCACATCGGAGGGATTTGAGGTCTTTGGTCTCCTTATATGGCTTGGGCAATCCTCACCCCACAAGCTAGCTTGTGGGGTTGAGTTATGCCCAAATGTTCATTCTTATCATGGCAGAGCGAGGCCCATCCCAAATATTGTCACCGATGTTGGGCCCCAATTTATGTCCACGCTCCAGAGGTCTGGGCGTGAGGGGGGTGTTGAGTTGTCCCACATCGGAGTGATTTGAGGTCATTGGTCTCCTTATATGGCTTGGGCAATCCTCACCTCACAAGCTAGCTTTTGGGGTTAAGTCAAGCCTAATGTTCATTCTTATCATGTTATCAGAGCCTTGATTATTTATCCTGGTTATTACGGAATGGAGGCGAATATGAGCAAGATGGTATGTTTATATTGGAGAAATTTTAATGTCTGGAGAAGCAAGATGAAAGACTTGTTATTCGTGAAGAAGATGCATCTACCCATTTTTTCAGCTTATAAACCCGAAAGTATATCCGATGAAGATTGAAATTTTGAGCACCAACAAGTATGTGGATATATACGCCAATGGGTTGAAGATAATGTTCGCACCCATATTGTGAATGAGATACATGCGAGAACAATGTTGTCGCTATTGTTCGAGATGACCTTCTTTTTGCTTATGATGAAAACGTCATCAATTTGGTATCCCATGAGACTAGCTGGATAGTAGATTCTGGAGCTACCTCACATGTCACACCAAGAAAAGATTTTTTCTCATCTTATACTACTATTGATTCTGGAGTGTTAATTGTCACACCTCTTTTTTACGCACCCGCGGGGGCACGAGATATAAAAGAGAGTTTTTCCAATTAAAGGACAACCAAAACGGGGTTCATTTATTGAGAGATTCGGAGTCGCCACTTGGGAGATTTATGGTGTCCCAAGTCACCGGTTTGAAACCCGAATTGAGGAAAGGTTTGACTCTATTTAACGGTCCGCGAACCAGAAATCCGGATAAGGAATTCTGTTAACCCGGGAGAAGGTGTTAGGCATTCCCGAATTCCGTGGTTCTAGCACGGTCGCTTAACTGTCCTATTCGGCTTATTTATCTGATTTTTTACAGTTATATACTTAATGCAAATCAATATCCCTTTACCGCTTTCATTATTATTATTATTTACGAAAAAAAAGAATGTTTCCTAAAAATATGTTTCGAATCACGTCACATGAAATGCACCCGGATCCTCGACACATTCTTATTCAACATTTTAGGATTTGGATTTGGGTCGCATGAAATGCACACCCGTATTTAATAAAGTAAAATTATTAAAATACGCGCCTAGAGCGATTACTTATTTACATTTTTGGAGAAGGCCATGAAATTCGCTAAGAAACGGCACATCTCGAAATCTAAATATTTTACATATACATTTATGAGGGCCCCGCGATTTGTATAATTTTGTTAGGCGAGGCACACCTTTAATTTAAAAGCGAACTACATTCCACTATATCTATTTAAGAGTTAATTCACGATTATTTAAAACATGTTGCAAGCCACACTACATGAAATGCACCTGTGGTTCCTGACACGCTTTATTCAACCTTGTTCACAATCGGAGTCGGGTCGCATGAAATGCACCCCCGATTCCTTTAATCTTGTACGTCATTCAGTTGAATAATAACGCACCATTCTCTACAATGCGACAAAATCCTACTCAACTATAACTGATTCGAGTAAACGTACGCCTAACCAACTAAGTGAGTAGATTCGAGACTATGGTGGCCAAATATATAAAAAAAAACTTACTTTGAATTCAAAGAATCCTCAAAGAGCCACTGGCACATATTTTTTAAGATATCATTCCTCACGGGTGTTCAAATCACCTTAAACTTCTACTTAAACAGAAGATTAATCTCCATTTTTAACACAAGATCGAATATTATCAGTTTTGGAAATCTCACATCATGAATAGAGAAGATTAAACATAGATACAACAGGAATAATTCAGGTTTCTGTACATATCCAATGATAGTGTATCTTTGATCTAAATGCATTTTTTCACAACCAAAACCAGTAAGACAAACTTAATTATATGCACTCATACAAACATAAGAACTTTGGACAACTATATGTATTCAACAGATTTAAAAAGGGAGCTTCAGGCTTCATTCCTTTTCGAACCAAGAAGCTACAATGACAGAGATGTGTACCTGGAATATGGAAAAAGAAGGAAGAGTGAGCAATGAAAACAGTGTGGCAATCTGCAGTTCAGCAGCAATCACAGCAACCCAAATAATCCCAGCAAACAGACTCCAAGAAAAGAAATCAATGACAGAAAGCTCGAATACTTCAAAGAAAACCACAACAAAGAATTCCCAATCAAACAAACCCCTACACCTCTGAAATGCCCCAGAAAACTTGTGCACCCTACTGATTGAACCCCAATTGACTTCAAACAACAACCCAAATACCCAAAGTTCTGCCTATTATTAAGGTCCAAGTGTATAACAGAAACACAGAAGACCAGCTCTCTTTTGGTTTTAGAATCAACTCAAAATAGAACTCAAACTGGAAACTCTCCTGTATGTATTCTATATACTCTCCTCTCTGTATTTCAGATTGCTATGCTTAAAAAGACTCTTACTCTAATGTCTGCTGTTTTCGAAAGAAAAGAGCAGGTTCCTCTCTATTCTCTTCAACAAGATCCTTTTAATCTGTTCAAACCTTATACTTATAGTTGAAAAACAATGAAACTCTAAGGTACAATAATCAGAAGACCCACTCTCTGCCCATACTCTTCTCTGCTAGCCCATTATATTCTCTGTGTTAGCCACTAAGTCTTGTTTAAGTGTGGGCTTAAATTAACTTAAATGCTAAGTGCAAACCTGGTGGAGTGCCCTGCTGTAACAGCAGGTTCCACTAGGCTGTGCAGGGCATTTTAATCCTAAAATATGCCACCTCTGATTAGTCACTGATGCTAACAGCCACATCAGATTCAGGACTTAATTTAAAGTCACAAACAATTCAAGAACTTCACTTGGTAATGATTTCGGATCAAATCAACAGCATTAATCACTATCTAGTGTTTTAACAGGAAAAATCGTATAACTAAACATTTACTTAATTGATCCCAACATATACAATCAAGAACAAGCAAACGCCAAACAAGTCCGTGATTCATGGTTTTGGACACAACAGGAGACCAACAAATATGAACTAATTGGCTAGACGACCTTAATCACACTAAGCATACCATTCATTTTTCAATCAAAGAAACAACAAGAATCGACCAAATAAAAGGTCTTAAAGAGTAGAATAGCAAGCCTATTAGAAATTAACAAAACTGAAAAGCATCACGTAAATGAATACAATCATGAGGCTATTATGAGGCTAGGAGAAAGGAAAGAGGAAAAGATACCTCCTGAAATCAACAGTGGCTCCGGATCGACTTTGGACTTGAATTATGAAGCCAAATGGGCCTTAATCGGGGTGTTCTCGGTTGAGAACACCTAGATTAAGGTCCATTAGACCTCAATATCCTCTCAATTTCGACGAAGACCCCTTTTTTGGATTTTTAGGGTTTATGTGGCCGTCTTTGGGGCTCGACCAGTTCTGGCAAGATTCGAGCCGAACCAGGGCTAGTAGGGGTATGAGAGGGGTCATGGGAGGGCTTGGGGTGAGTTTGGGGTGGTTTGGGATAGAATTTCAAATCCCGACGACCTTCGATCCAATATTCGACGCGTTTGAGACAGATTCGAGACTAACGAAGGCCGGATTCAAGGAGAGGGAGGTGAGAAGAAGGGCTGGTGTAAATTTGGGGTGGTTTGGCCTACCGGAACCGCCGTGAGGCGATTTTCGGCAGGCGGAGCACGGTGATGGACGGCGGGAGTTTAATTCGTCTCTAAGAGAGACGATGAAGGTGAGGGGGGGTCTGGTTTATGGGGGCTAGGTAGGTCTTTTGGTATATATACTCGCGTGGGAAACGAATCCTGGCCGTTTGATCTGATGAGATCAACGGCCTGGATTATTTCACTTATCCAAACGATGCCGTTTGGGCATCATCGAAACCGGGTTGGTCTGTGGGTGGATTGGGCCGGGCAAACTCGGGTTATGGGGGTTAAGCATTGGCCGTTGGATCAACTGAATCGAACGGCCCAGATTGATGCCTCCTGAACGGACAGATAGGGGAGATCGTGGCCATTGGATCAATTTGAAATGAACGGCCACGATTGAGGATGAGTTGGACCGGACCAGAGATGACTCGATTGGGCCTGGTTTTGGACTAGGTTTTGGCCCAAATCTGATTTCCTAACACTAAACTCTATGTTGTATTATATATACACATATATATATATACACACACATATATATATATATATATATATATATATATATATATATATATATATATATATATATATATATATATATATATATATATATATATATATATAATCAGATCGACTTGTAACACCTATAATTAATTTTTAGTAACAATTAACATAATTAAATACCAAATCCTACAATTGTACGTTAAATGACAAGAAATGCGAAAATACCCTTTTTATGGTCTTTTTTTCATTTTCGTAAAAATAAACTTAACTATTTCTATGTACGGAACTAATCCTAAAAATATTAATGCAACATATTTGGTATATATTTTTTCATTTAATTTGAACAAATAGACATGGGCACACAAATGCGAACAATAAGAAAAAGAACACGTAATCCACAAATATTGCGAACAAACACAAACACTCTTTTATTTTGACACTTTGGGAGTAATTCTCGTATAGGGCAAAAATCACGTGCTCACAGCTGCCCCTCTTTGCGCGGAAACATGAAGAGTTTTCGTGCAAAGATAGTGAGCAAATACGAGCGATTTTTGCCCATTCGAGCACTCCGTGTGAAGCATTTCTAAAAAGATCTTGACCGAGCCTTTACTTCAGGAGGCCTCCTACATATCCTGGGCTAAACAGGAATCAGGTCAATGTAGTTCGGGAAGTTTTGGTAGCTGGGACTACCATGACTGTTGTGATCTTGCTGTTACTGCTGTTACTGCTGGCGCCACTGCTTAACTGATCCCCTTATTACACCACGCTGAACGAAAAATAAGAAGCTAGACTAAGTTACAGTATTGCAAGTTCTTATCTATCTTTTCAACTTGATCTTGCCATGTTCCTTGCCATCCCGCTGGCTTTGATGTTTCTTCACAGGCTTCTTCTCCTCTGCCAATTGTTGTCTCGGCCTGTCTTGATTGCCGAACTCCGACCATTAGTTCCTCCTTTGTGATCTTCGAACTATTCTCCTTCGAAATCTGAACCCATCTTTTCTGATCCTTGTTGCCTTCCTTCTGATTATGAACTTGGATTCATGCTGGGGATTTCCGTTATACTCAAACGCTCTCCCCAACCAAATTCGAACTAAATCGCCACTCCGTTCTTCAGGCGGGCTCCCTGACTTCAACTACAACTTTAAAAATAAATCGCCACTCCATTCTTCAGGCGGGCTCCCTGACTTCAACTACAATTTCAAAACTAAATCGACACTCCATTCTTCAGGCGGGCTCCCTGACTTCAACTACCACTTTAAAAATAGATCGCCACTCCATTCTTTAGGCGGGCTCCCTAACTTCAACTACAACTTCAAGATAAATCGCCACTCCATTCTTCAGGTCGGCTCCCTGACTTCAACTACAATTTTAAAACTAATTGCCACTCCATTCTCCAGGCGGGCTCCCTGACTTCAACTACCACTTTAAAAATAAATCGCCACTCCATTCTTCAGGCGGGCTCCCCGACTTCAACTACAACTTCAAGATAAATCGCCACTCCATTCTTCAGGCCGGCTCCCTGACTTCAACTACAATTTTAAAACTAATCGCCACTCCATTCTCCAGGCGGGCTCCCTGACTTCAACTACAATTTTAAAACTAATCGCCACTCCATTCTCCAGGCGGGCTCCCTGACTTTAACTACAAACTTAAAAATAAATCGCCACTCCATTCTTCAGGCGGGCTCCCTGACTTCAACTACAACTTTAAAATAAATCGCCACTCCATTCTTCAGGCGGGCTCCCTGACTTCAACTACAACTTCAAAATAAATCGCCACTCCATTCTTCAGGCGGGCTCCCTGACTTCAACTACAACTTCAAAATAAATCGCCACTCCATTCTTCAGGCGGGCTCCCTGACTTCAACTACAACTTTAAAATAAATCGCCACTCCATTCTTCAGGCGGGCTCCCTGACTTCAACTACAACTTTAAAATAAATCGCCACTCCATTCTTCAGGCGGGCTCCCTGACTTCAACTACAGCTCACTAATTTCATCCTATCCTCATCGCCTTCCTTTGCTTTTTGTACCATTTTTCTTCTTCCTGCATCGCCCCTCGGGCCACCTTTTCTTCTGAATTACCTTGTCTTGGAATTGCTTTCCCCCTGGGTCGTGTTACTTTTCCTTTGGCTGCCGGAGATATCTTCGGAACTGTTTACTCACCTACCGGAGATGATGCTGCTGGGGAAATCTCGAAGTTAGCGTTTCATTTTCCCAACAACTGCCGGGGATGATACCAGGCTCAAAGATCGCCCCCTCGTGTTGTTTGGCCTTTCTCATAACTATTATGTTCGGAAACTGGTATTTCCCAAAATCTCGTTATCCTTACCCCCCGGGTATTTGCTTTCAAGAAAATTTTCGTAATGGGAGAAAATTTTCTGCCCCAGTTTGATGACCTTCTACGTGGCATGCTTTTCCGCCGACGATCCCTCCTTTCCTGCTTTAAATCAAAGAAAAATTGTTAGTTTCAAAACGCAGCGAGTGGTCGTGCCACTCTTGTTGGGGTAATTTTCCTTTTCTCTTTCAGCTGCTTGGCCTCCCTCGAACTTTTGAGAGCGCCGTTGACACTTGCTGGGGATGATGCTCTTTCCACAGATGGTCTCTCATTTCTCCTTTTATTTCAACCTTCGGTTTGGTCCGACCCTTTTCAGCCGGTGATTTGTTGTGAGAAATCATCTTCCGGACGTGCTATATGTGTCCATCATACTCCATAATTCCTGTGAATCTTCCAATCAACCTGTCGTTCCAATCTTAATATCGGAACGCCTTTTGCCTTATTGCCTCGTTCCACGCCTATTCATTTTCATTGTACCGCTTTGGGAGACTTGGTAGTAAGCTTTGAAAAATTTTCGAAAACGAAAGAAAAGAAAAAGAATGCTGACCGCAAATGACAAAAGAAAAGGAAAAACTTTTCTGAACTCAAAATGGGAAAAACTTATCTGAATGTGTGACTGATCCAATGGTTATGCCGCGCCTTTGAGATTAATCTATCCAGTCTATTTGTGTCAATCACTTTCTGGTGGCTGCGTTTTGCTAGAAGCAAACGAATGTCCCGACCTTGTCTCATGCAGATACCTTATAACCCTCTTGCCTTGTCACCTTATAGTGCCCTTCAAAGGGTTTTCACTAATGAGATTCTCTCATTTCTCTCGACCTCCCGTCGCCTTAGGGTGCCTGTAAAGGTTTTCACCGTAAGACTCTCTCATTTTATTTCTCTCAATTTTCTTCGCCTCAAGGTGCCCGCGAGGGTTTTCACCGTTAAGGCTCTCTCATTTTGCTTTCTTTCCAGGCTGGGGTATTGCCCACGGGATTCCCTCTAAAGCATTATCCCTTTTCGGCTTGTGCATCCTGGATTCAATCGAGGATCGGAGTGTCGCTCTTGGCTTTCATTTGCATGACTTGGCATTTCTCAAATACTGATCGAGAGGTCTTTTTCGGGTCATTAATGTGGTTTTTGTGCGTGAGGCTAAAGAAAAGGGGTTTAACCTCAATGGTTAGCTCATTACAACTTTCGGAATCCACACCATCTTTTCAAATGAAACAATGACTTCTGCCCCCAGTTTTGTTGCTTGGGGAATCTTTGATTTTTATTTTATTATGACCGAGCCGTGTGGCGCCTACGTATCCTTCTTGAGGAATCAGGTCGAACGTAGTTCACTTTTTCTTGTGTCTTTTCTTTGTTTCTTTTTTTCTATTTTGTTACACATCTTCCTTGGTGATTCCGAAAGAGGGTATATGAAAGAATTATTAAGGCTCAAAGGGGAAAACAAAGGTTAAAGTGTTTGGGTAGTAGAAAAATTGCCTCTGTCATTTCATTCTCCGAAAAGTGCCAAAATACACACAAACGAAACCAAACGTTGACAAATACATTAAAGAATTACACATAATATCTCTTGACCGCATCAGAATTGATAGCCATATCAGTGCATCTTCCCTCAATATCAGTTAGACATAGCGCGCCGTTGGATAATACCCTAGTCACAACAAATGGTCCCCGCCAATTTGGAGCGAACTTGCCTTTCGCTTCGGCCTGATGTGGTAGAATTCTCTTCCGCACATGTTGTCCCACTTCAAATTTCCTGGGACGTACCTTCTTGTTATATGCTCTTGCCATTCTCTTTTGATACAATTGGCCATGACATACTACTGTCAATCTCTTTTCGTCGATCAAGCTCAATTGCTCTAATCGGGTTTTGACCCACTCATCATCGTCGATCTCGGCTTCAGCAACAATTCGGAGGGATGGAATTTCAACTTCTGCGGGTATTACTGCTTCAGTCCTGTACACCAACAAGTAAGGAGTTGCACCTACCGAAGTCCGGACGGTAGTGCGATAACCCAACAGTGCAAATGGTAACTTTTCATGCCATTGCCTAGACCCTTCTACCATCTTCCTCAATATCTTCTTTATATTCTTGTTTGTTGCCTCAACCGCACCATTTGCTTTGGGACGATATGGTGTGGAATTTCGGTGTGTAATCTTGAACTGTTGACATACCTCTTTCATCAATCCGCTGTTAAGATTTGCACCGTTATCTGTGATGATTATCTTTGGAATTCCAAACCTACAGATGATGTGGGAATGTACGAAGTCCACCACCGCCTTCTTAGTCACGGATTTGAAGGTTTTGGCCTCCACCCACTTGGTAAAATAATCGATCGTTACTAGAATGAACCTATGACCATTGGAAGCCGCAGGTTCTATAGGTCCGATAACATCCATACTGTGAGCACGTGATTTTTGCCTTACATGAAATACTCCCAAAAATTTAAAATATAATAATTTTTTGTGTTATTTGGAATATTTGTAGATTTTGCGTTAATTTTCCTTTTTGTGTTATTTGTACCTGAGTGTGCATGATTATTTGATCAAATTAGCAAAAATACAAAAAATATATATATGTTGTAATAGCATTGTGATTTTTTTTTTTTAGAAGTGTTAAGTTACTTACCTTATGAAAAATGATAAAATATTGTATTTTTGTTTTGTTAAAATGTCCAAATTGTGTGATTATTCTATGCCAATTACTATTTAGAATATATTGGATTTTTCTTTTAGTTAATTGTGTATTTTTATCTCTTTGAGTTCTAAGTTTTGGCTTTAATGGATTGGTCTTCCATAAGGAAAATGGACTGGGCCGTCCAAAATTGCAAACGAAATGGCCCAAAGAAAGGAGACCCACCCAGTCCAAACCAGATCAGCCTTAGAGAAGGCTATACGACGCCGTTCAGTGGCGTCTGATCTGAGCCGTTCATCCAGTCTCATCGAACGGTCCCAAGCTCCCCTCACAACCCACGCCCGCCCCGACCCAGTTAACCCAGACCGACCCAGTCCCCAATTAATCAAAACGATACCGTTTTGATAACCCAGGAGATCCTGGCCATTAATTATATATGATCCAACGGCCAGGATCAAGCCCCTACCTATGTATATATTCCTAACCTAGCACCCCATGCCCCAACCCCCCATCGTCTTCATCGTCTTAGAGATGATCAACGCCTGCCGTCCCCCGCCGCACCCCGCCTACCGGAAATCGCCTCACGGCGGTTCCGGTAGGCCAAACCTCCTCAAATTTTCACAAACTCTTCCCCTCACCTCCCTTTAAACGAATCCCTTAACCGTTAGTCTCGAATCATTCCCGAGCTCCTCGAATATTAGATCGAAGCTCACCGGAATTTGAAGTTCTACCCCAAACCACCCCAAACTCATGCCTCGCCCTCGCCAAACCTCCCTCATACCCCCACTAACCATGTTTTTGTTCGAATCAAGCCCTAACCCCTTAACCCCAAATCGAGCCCTCAAGAACCCTAGAATTGAGAAACTAGGGATTTCATTCGGATTGAAAGAAATTGAAGTTAATAAACTTTAATTGGAACGTTTTCGTTTGAAAACATTTCAATTAAAGTCTATTTGACTTCAAATGCAACACCACGACTCCTTTCGAATCCAAGTCGGCCAAGTTCCAATTCTTTGTTTTAAGGTATCTCTGTCTTTGTTTATTCGTCGTCTCAGTTTAATTGTTTCTAGTTTTCGTTTCTTTGTTGTTTTAATATTCCGCCAATTCTTTGTTTTCTTCATCTCTTTGGGACCTTTTTATTTGGTCGATTTTTGTTGTTTCTTCGATTGAAAATGAATGATATACTTAGTATGATTAAGGTCGTCGAGCTAACTAGTTCATATGGGTTGGTATCCTGTTGTGTCGAAACCATGAATCATGGATTTGTTGGGCTTTGTTTGTTCTTGATTGTGTACGTAGGATCAATTAAGTAGTTGTCGTCATTTAGTTATATGATTTTTCCTATTAAACACTGGATAGTGATTAATGTTGCTGATTTGATCCGAAAGCACTACCAAGTGAAGCTCTTGAATTGTTGTGACTTCAAATTAGGTCTGGAATCTGCTGAGGCTGTTAGCATTAGTGTAAGATGAATCAGAGTTAGAATATTTTAATACCCTGCACAACCTAGTGGAACCTGCTGTTACAGCAGGGCACTCCACCAGGTTTTGCACTCAGCATTTAACTAATTAAGCCCACACTTGACAAAACTTAGTGGCTAAACACAGGGGATAATGGGCTGGCAGAGCAGGGATGGGCAAGGGTTTGAGTGGATTTTTGCTGGTCCTTGGCTCTTAGAGAAGGGGTCTGTTTTGGTTATAAATAGGAGGTTGCAGAGAATAGGTAGCTCCTGGTTTTTTTTGCTTTAAAAAGAGTGGCATACATTAAGAAGAAGGGAGGCATAAATACACACACATATAGGCACTGTGTTACTGTTCCATTGAGGTTTGGCTACTGTTGTTGTTGCTGTTACTCAGTTTGTGAGAGAGGCTACTTGTTTGCTACTGTTGTTTGTCGAGATTGGAGGTGTTTGGTTGGTTGCTGTTGCTTCTGTTTGCTGTGGTGTTTGTTTTCTGTTGCTATTTTGTTTGTTCGAAGTCAGTTGTGTAACAACATTTGGGTGCACAAGTCCCCCAGGGTATTTCATAAGTATAGGGGTCTGTTTTGATTTGGAAATCTGGGCTGTTTGGTCTCTTTGAAGTGGTGGAGTTCTTGGTCTTTGATTTCTATCTCTGGAATCTGATTGCTGGGATTAGTTGGTTGCTGTTTGGTTACTGCTATACTGTTGATTGCCCACTTTGTTCACTGCTCACTCTTCTTTCTTCTTCCGTATTCCAGGTACACATCTCTGTCATTGTAGTGTCTTGGTTCGAAAAGAATGAAGCCTGAAGCTCCCTTTTAAGTCTGTTGAATACATATAGATGTCCAAAGTTCTTATGTTTGTTATGTTTTGTTATTCTTTAATTAAGTTTGTATTGCTGATTTTGGCTATGAAAAAATGTATCTAGATCAAAGATACACTATCATTGGATATGTACGTAAACCTGAATCATTCTGCTATATCTCTGTTCAATCTTCTCTATTCATGTGTGTAATCTCAAATCTGTTAATACTAGATCCTATGTTAAAAGTGAGATTAGCTATTTGTTTAAGCATAAAGTTTAAGGTGATTTGAACACCCGTGAGGAATGATATCTTGAACTTGCGAAAAATATATGACAGTGGCTCTTTCGAGGATTATTTGAATTCAAAGTAAGTTCTTTCCATATAATTGTCCACCATAGACTCAAACCTACTCACTTAATTAATTAATCGTATGTTTGCTCGAATTGGTTATAGTTGAGTAGGATTTTGTCACATTGTAGGAATTAGCGAGTTATTACTCAACTGAATGACGTAACTAGATTAAAGGAATCGGGGTGCATTTCATGTGACCCGACCCCAATTTTGAACAAGATTAAATAAAGCGTGTCAGGAACCACAGGCGCATTTCATGTGGTGTGGCTCGTAACAAGTTTTAAATAATTTGGAATCCACTCCTAAATAAATACAGCGGGATGTAGCTCGCTTTAGATTTGAATTAGAGGTGCGCCTCGCCCAATAGTTACACAAATCGCATGGCCCTCATAAAGGTACATATAAAATACTTAGATTTCGAGATGTGTCGTTTTCTTAGCGAATATCATGGCCTTCTCAAAAGTGTAAATAAGTAATCGCTCTAGGCGCGTATTTTAATTCTACCTTCTTAAATACGGGTGTGCATTTCATGCGACCCAAATCCAAATCCCAAAATGTTGAATAAGAATGTGTCGAGGATCCAGGTGCATTTCATGTGACGTGATTCGAAACATATTTTTAGGCAACTTTCTCTCTCGTAAATCATAAAATCAATAAAAGCGGTAAAGGGATATTAATTTGCACTAAATATATAACTGTAAAAAATAGATAAATAAGCCGAACACGACAGTTGAGCGACCGTGCTAGAACCACGGAATTCGGGAAAGCCTAATACCTTCTCCCGGGTTAACAGAATTCCTTATCCGGATTTCTGGTTCGCGGACTGTTAAATAGAGTCATTCTTTTCCTCGATTCGGGATTTAACCGGTGACTTGGGACACCATAAATCTCCCAAGTGGAGACTCTGAAATAATTAAATAAATCCCGTTTCGATTGTCCTTTAATTGGAAAAACTCACTTGCGCCCTCGCGGGTGCGGTAAAAAGGAGGTGTGACAGCTCTGGCGACTCTGCTGGGGAAACAAACCCAGAACCACTGGTTCAGGGTTTAAGAATTCGAGCTTTGAATAATTGTTGTATTTGGCTTATTTATTATCTCATTTTATTATATGTTTGTATTAATGTGCTAAATGTTGCTTTTACCGCTTTGATATTTTCTGAATTGTATATAAATTGTGCCGACACCCATTTTTCATCTTCTGAGTCTTTTGAAATATAATATCGGGCATTTGCTGGACATAGCCCGTTTTTCTCAAGATAGCCACCTTAGAACGAGGTTTGGATAAGTTGCAAAACCGGTGAAGCTTCTGTATTCCCAGGTTGCTACCTCCTCCTCGGCTCGAGTTGTCCGCTCGGGTAAGCCAGGTCTAGAACAATAAACCCATGTTTTTAAACCTAGAATAACAAAGCTTCATGCCGGATCCCTAGTAGGAACGTTTATTTGCATCATGTTGCATTTGACTTAGGGGACTCAACACAGGGGTTGGGTCCGTCTAGGACAGGTGACCTGAAATGAACAGACTATCCTGCTGCATCCTGTTTGTCTTGCGCATTTATCTGTTATAGACTTGCATGCTGACCGGCTTTAGATAAGGAAAATTAAAAAATTAAAAAAAAAAAAAATAGCCATCGTCTTTTTATGAATAAATAGATAATGTAGTTTGTTTCATTAAAACCGAACTACGTGGGTTTGATTCTCATTGGATGTGAGATACGTAGGCAACCTCTATCAGGTCCAACTTCACCTTTTGAAAAAATAGCCAAAATATCAAAACTAACTTTTTGTACTAAATAAGTCGGTGACGCTATTTTCAAAAATAGCCGAATGTTCCCGAAAGGGACGCCGGAAGGCTGATTTCATATAAACGGCCACCTTTGGGTCAATTTTGATTTCGATCAATTTACCCCCACAGCCTTAAAAAACCTTCGTCCCCGAGACGTTGAAAGGCCGTGATTGAAAAACTGATTTTTTATTTATTTATTTAGCAAAACGGAGTTGTTTTCCTTATTTAAACCACCTTAATAAATGTGCAGGATGAGCACGAATCAGAATAAGTCATTTTCAATCTTTAGCGAGGTCCCTCAGCAGCTCCATACGTGGTGGAACGATTTGGAAGACAGTAGCAAAAAGATAGTGGAGAGAATTTTGGGAGGTTTGGTTAATCTGTTGAATATCAAGCCAAGGAAAGACATCATCGAGGCATTGATATCTTTTTGGGATCCGACCCGCAACGTGTTCCGTTTTGTCGACTTTGAACTGACACCCACGCTAGAGGAGATTGCGGGCTATGCAGGGCTAAATGGGAAATTAAGAGGGCAATACCTGCTCTCACCAAGACCGGTATCTCCACATGGGTTTCTGGATTTGCTAAGCATTAGTCGGAAGGTGAAAAATGGTGATTTACTAGAAGGATGTTGCGATCTCCAATTCTTATACCAACGGTACGGCACTCCTCGGGGTTTTGAAGAGTTAAACCTTGGACTAACTCACGCAGGGAATAGAACCAAGTGGGAGGCCAGACGAATTCTAGCATTCATAACGACATTCTTGGGAGTCGTGATTTGTCCACGCGAAGATAAGAAAATAGAGATAAGTCTGGTCGGAATAGCCGACGTTGCAATAAAAAAGGATACCAGCACGGTGGTCCCTTTGGTTTTGTCCGAAATCTATCGAGCCTTGACTGTATGCCGAGAAGGGGCAATTTCTTCCAAGGATGCAATCTGTTACTCCAATTGTGGATGCAGGAACACCTCCATCACCGGACACAATACATGAACCATGGGTTGACCGGAAAAAACTGTATCAGGGGTTTTGAAGAACGGATGATGGGTGCTGTATTCCCTGAAGGCGTCGAGGCATGGCTTGCACGACTGAGCTCAATAGAAGCCGATCAGATCGAATGGGCGTTCGGGTGGTTACCCGATACCGAAGTAATATATATGGCAGCCGAGGAGTGTTATATCCTTCTGATGGGGATCCGCAGTGTCCAACCATATGTTCATCATCGTGTATTACGTCAACTAGGAAGGTTTCAGGTTATTCCTACCGATCAAGACCTGAGAAAGTACGCCATTGAGTTGAGACCAGGAGTCGTATTCCCCGAAGAGAAGATTAGAAAGCTGTGGCATGAATGCAGGTTCCTTGAGCCTAAAACCATGGTCCGGGAACTAGCTAAGGGTGAGGTGGACCCAAAGTACAATGTGTGGTTCGGGAAAAGATTTCAGATTCGTCGGAAATGTTCTAAAAGAGCCCATGTCCAACAGCTCACGAGAGATTCACAGGAGCAATGGAATTGGCTAGCAAAGGAGGAGGGGTACAGGACGAAGATTGGTAGGATAGAACAGCAGGTCCGGGACCTTCAATTCGAGAAGAACATGCAAGCTACCGCCGACGAAGGAGACAAAAAGAAGTTGGCACAAGAAAATGACTTCTTGAGAGCTCAAATCCAGCAAATGAAAAGGGATGCTGACAGACAGTTGAGGAGTCGGGCAGACGAAAAATTGATAAAGGGTTTGAGAAGCCAAGTCACCGATATCCAAAGAGAATTGGACGAGTCGAAGGCCCAAACAACGAGGATCCGTGCTAGCTGGAGAAAGGAGGCACATCAACATGCACTTCACCTACAACGGGTGGAGGAAGATTACACTGAGACCATCACTAGTCTAAGGGAGGCAAATGTTATCCTCAGGGAGCGGGTTTTCAAGCAAGCCCGAGATGCTAGAACAGACCTCGACCGTTGCCACAATTTGATGGCCCGAATGCAAGAACAAATAGACAGGCTCCTAGACCAAGTCACCAACAACGCTCAAAGATTGGGGGCAAAAAACCAACAGATAGAACGACTACTCAGAGAAAGGGACATGATCAAAGACAGAATTGGGGAAATCGGGCATTATGTCACCACGAAGTGCTTAGCTTGTGAACAAATGCCTCGCACCGACCTTTTTGCTTCAGTTATGGGTTATGTTCATCAGATCATGAGAGAGTTAAGGGGACTGCACAAGGACCTCACACCAAGGCCCGCGGCAAGGCCGAATGATGCCTCGCGGGCCCCCAGGAATTTTAGAGCATTAGATTTTTGATTAAAAGTGTATTTTTGAAATGTTGGGTCAAGCTAGTTGGCATTGTTATCTTTACTTTCCCGAGTCAAGCATTTCTTTTATTTTGCTGATTGTTGTAAGACGTGTTGTGTAACTGCAAGGTTTTATTTGATATAAAAGTTACTGAATTTTGCCACAATCTCGTTACCAGAACTACGCTCGATCTGATTCACGCGGGGATGTGATACGTAGGCAATCCACATAAGATTCGACCACCACTAAAAAGAAAGGAAAAGACACGAAGGTTAATAACAATAAGGCTTTCAAGGATAGTTCGAAAAAAAAGAGAAAAGAAAAAGAAAAGAAAAAGAAGAAAAAGAAAAAGGAAAAAAAAAAGAGAAAAGCTGAAATGACGCATGTTACGAGTGCATGTAGAAAGGGTGATTTGGTTAGGTGCATTACATCCAACGTGCTGTAACATATCTGTTAAACTCGGTAAACTAACAAGTTTGTTGCATTTCCAGAAAAGTTTAGCAGTTGGTTTGACAGAATATACTGGCCAGCCATCATTACCGTACCAGATCTAAAGGGCCAATTACAGCAAGTATGTCCAGTTCTGGTAAAAGTCTCGAGGAAGAGAAATTGGAGATGCAAATCATGAAAGAGGAGGTAGAACGGTTGAGACATCAGATAACAGAGATGCACCTAGCATGGGCTAGGGGACAGTCCTCGCCAAACCTCCCTACTCTCGCCTCAGCTCCGGAACATCCGCCCATCGATCCTTCGACAAGCGCCCCGATCTATCCATACTTTCAGGGGGAAAACCCATATGCCACCCACATTCCACCCGCCAAACCAAATCCTCCTCCAGCCACCCCTGTTTTTGTGGCACCTCCACCCGCTCCTCTGCAAAGGCCGGCCAGCGAGCCACATGTTCAGATCCACGACAACTCTTACTATCCTCCAGAGCCTACTTTTAGGGCTCCTGAACCACAATCACATACCCCTCACTGGGATAATCCGGCAGAACCGGAAAAGTACTTCCAAAGTTCAGAACATGAGGAAGTTATCAGAAAAGTTAAAAGCCTGGAGCAGTCCTTCAGGAACATGCACGGTTTGGGCAACCAGGTCAGTGTCGCTTACAAGGATCTGTGTCCATTCCCAGATGTCCAGTTGCCGACCGGGTTCAAAATGCCCAAGTTTGACCTATACGAGGGGCATGGTGATCCCGTAGCCCACCTCCGAGGGTTTTGTAGTAAAATGCGAGGAGCCGGAGGACGGGACGAGATTCTGATAGCTTACTTCGGTCAGAGTCTGGGAGGATCTGCGCTGGAGTGGTACACTAGACAAGACCCCAGCAGATGGTTTACGTGGGATGATTTGGCTCAAGCTTTTATCGGCCAGTTCCAGTACAATCTTGAAATAATCCCCGACCGCTTATCATTGCTAAAATTAGAGAAGAAGCCCGCTAAAAGTTTCAGGGAATTTGGTTTCCGCTGGAGGGAACAGGCAGCCAGGGTAGATCCGCCGACGAGAGAGAGCGAGATGGTGGATTACTTCTTGCAGACACTAGAGCCAACCTATTTCGGACATCTGGTGACGTCCGTGGGCAAATCATTCACCGAGGTGATAAAAATGGGGGCTATGATCGAGGAAGGCTTGAAAGCCAACAAGATCATGAGCTACTCAGCATTGAAAGCCACCACTCAGGCTATCCAAAGTGGCACTGGAGGAGTACTTGGGAAAAAGAGGAAAGAGGAAGTCGCGGCAGTCGAGTCCGGGACATGGTTCAGAAATAGAGGCCCTGCACCCCAATATAGCCCGCCCCAGCCTCACCACCAAAATTACTTCCATAATCCATACAACCACCCGCAACATTACTATCCAACACCTGATCCCCATTTTACTGTCCATCATGCACAGTCCTATTCTGCACCTCCCGTCCATGCACCGTGGCGTGCACCAAGCCCGCAAAGCAATTATCCACCCCCAAGAGCTTACAGAAACCCCTCGGGCGCGAGTTTTCGTCCGAACCAGGCATTCAAGGGCGACAGGGCGCCCAGGCCAAAGGCTTTCACTCCTTTGGGGGAATCTTACACCAGTCTGTTCCACCGGTTGAAGCAAGTAGGGTTGCTAAATCCGGTTGAAGCTAAGCTACCAAATCCTCTTCCAAAGAACCTGGACCATTCAGTAAATTGTGCCTACTGCTCAGGATGTCCGGGACACGATACGGAAAAGTGTTGGAGGTTGAAGACGGCCATCCAGGAGCTCATCGACACTCGCAGGATTGAGGTCCAGACTCCAACAGAGCCCAACATCAACCAAAACCCACTTCCAACTCATCATGAGACCAACATGATCGAGTTGGTACGGGTAGAAGAAGGAAAGGAGAAAGCCTCTCAGACTGTAATGATGATCAAGTCTAGCGGGTAGGAATGAGAAAGGGGCCGAGCCTTGATGAGCCATCCATTTGCAAGAAGGACTTACCAGGAGGGCCGGAAGCAGGAAAGGGAAGTATGAACGGAGTACCGGTGAGGCCGGGGGGAGTAAAAATAGTTGTACCAGGGGCAGCAACCAAGCCCGTCTTGACGGTAGCAGGCGTTCGAATGGATCCTTTCATCATCAAGCCAGCAATACAGTTGCCAATAACTGATAGCAGAGCTATTCCATGGAATTATGCTCGGATTACAACAACCTACAAAGGAAAGGAAGTGAAAGAGGAAGTTTGCGAAGCGCAAGGTTTGACCCGCTCGGGGAGATGTTTTGCCCCTGCGGAATTGAGGAAGAGCACTCCGGCGACATTGAAAAAGCCGGTAACTGATGAAGAGGCAGAAGAATTCCTGAAAAAGATGAAGCCGCATGACTATTCTATCTTAGAGCAGTTGAAGAAGACTCCTGCGCAAATATCATTGCTATCCTTGCTGATACATTCTGAAGAACATCGGCAAGCTTTGATGAAAGTTCTGAATGAGGCACACGTACCTGATAAAATCTCAGTGAGTCATTTGGAGAAGATCACCAATAGGATCTTCGAAGCGAATCGGATCACCTTCACCGACGATGAATTGCCCAAGGAGGGCACCGAGCACAACAAGGCTTTATATCTTACGGTAAATTGTGAAGAGTCGGTGGTTACCAAAGTCCTTGTCGATAATGGGTCCAGTGCTAACATTTGTCCTCTCTCTACACCGGACAAGTTGAAAGTGGACATCGGCAGGATACGCAAGAACATCATATGTGTTCGAGGGTTTGATGGAGGAGGCAAAGCGTCGGTTGGTGACATAGTGTTAATCTTGACAATTGGGCCAGTGGAGTTCACCATGGAATTCCAGGTGCTGGACATGGTGGTGTCATATAACCTTCTGATAGGGCGACCATGGATCCATGCCGCAAGAGCAGTTCCATCCAGCTTACACCAGCTCGTCAAGTTTGAGTGGGACCAACAGGAGATCGTCGTCCATGGAGAGAATGATCTACAACCAGGCACCATCGTCCCTTTTGTCGAGACAGAAGAAGATGTTGGGCCGTGGGTATACCAGATCTGCGATGTGGTATCCGCCTACCGAGTTCCAGAAGGGGAGTGCGTTCCCAATGACAGAATAATTACTGCCGACGTCATGGTGGCTCATGAAATGTTGAGACATGGTTTCATACCCGGCAAAGGTCTAGGTGCATCTCTGCAAGGAATCATACAACCGGTATCCGTGGTCGAAAACGTAGGAACCTTCGGCTTGGGATTCAAGCCAACATCAGAGGACATCCAGCAAGCCAAGAAGAATAAGCAGAAGACATGGGTGCTCTCGAAGCCGGTTCCACGCCTTTCCCAATCTTTCGTCAGGTCTGGAGTAAGAGGACATCCGACGACAAAGATTCTCGGTCTTATGGTTAGGCTAGACGAAGAGTTCTTAAGAAAGTTCGAGGACCTATTTGCAGATGTATGCATGCTCGAGGACGGCGAAGGATCCAGCCATGCCGAGATACAGTTTGTGGGGTCGAAAGCAAAATTGAATAATTGGAAGGCTACTCCTCTCCCTGTCCGGAAGGAGTCTTGGTAGTTTGTTTTGGATTGTGTTTTCTTTCGAAATTTTGTGTTGGGGGTTGTCCCCGGAGTAAAATCCAGTTGTTTTAGTTCATTTTGATTTAAGTTTGCAAGTTTGTTTTTCCTTGTATTGTTCCCATTAATGAAATTTGGTTCCCTTCGTGTCTAATTTTGTTTATTTTTCTTCTTTTTAACTTTTCTGAACAGCCTTCTTTCAACTGATCTTAATGATATGGCGTGCTTAAAGATTAATCAACCCAGCCTAGAAAGTCAATCGGGTTTGGAAATAATAACGCATGAAATAAGAAGTGACGAGAGTGAGTCAGAATACGGCGATGATGAAGCCGTAGAAGAAATCGGTGAAGAATTAAGTCACTTCGAGGAAAAACCCAAACCAAATTTAAATGATACCGAGGCCGTTAATCTGGGGAACGCGGATGACGTCAGAGAAACCAGAATAAGTGTCCATATTGAACCCAACCTGAGAGAAGAGTTGATCAAAACACTCATGGAGTTTAAAGACATTTTCGCATGGTCGTACGATGACATGCCAGGACTCAGCACTGATCTAGTGGTTCATAAATTACCCACCGATCCGGCATATCCTCCCGTCAAGTAAAAACTGCGGAAGTTCAAAACGGAGATGAGTGTAAAGATCAAGGAGGAAGTAACCAAGCAGTTGCAGGCGAAAGTCATTCGTGTCACTCGATACCCTGAATGGTTGGCTAACGTAGTACCGGTGCCAAAGAAAGACGGAAAGATCAGAGTATGCGCGGACTACCGCAATCTCAACAAGGCGAGCCCTGAGGATAATTTCTCACTTCCCAATATCCATATCCTGATTGATAATTGCGCTGGACGTGAAATCGGATCCTTTGTGGACTGTTATGCGGGGTATCATCAGATCCTGATGGATGAAGAGGACGCAGAAAAGACGGCTTTTATCACACCGTTGGGGACTTATTGCTACCGAGTGATGCCGTTCGGTTTGAAGAATGCAGGGGCAACCTACATGAGGGCAATGACTACGGTATTCCATGACATGATACACAAGGAAATTGAAGTGTACGTGGATGATGTGATCGTAAAATCCAGACGTCAAGAAGACCATGTTGCTGACCTCAGGAAGTTCTTTCAAAGACTTCGAAGATACGACATCAAGCTCAATCCGGCCAAATGCACATTCGGAGTTCCATCAGGAAAGTTGCTAGGATTCATCGTCAGCCGACGGGGCATTGAGTTGGACCCATCCAAAATCAAGTCCATTCAGGAGTTACCCCCGCCGAAGAATAAAACAGAGGTAATGAGTCTGTTGGGAAGGTTGAATTACATCAGTAGGTTTATCGCCCAGCTTACGGCAACCTGTGAACCCATATTCCATCTATTGAAGAAAGACGTTGCGATAAAATGGACGACAGAATGTCAGGAATCGTTTGACCAAATTAAAGGGTATCTGTCAAATCCACCCGTACTAGTTCCGCCTGAACCGGGCAGACCCCTGATTCTTTATCTGACGGTTTTGGAGAATTTGTTCGGCTGCGTACTGGGGCAGCATGATCCTACTGGCAGGAAGGAACGGGCCATTTACTACCTCAGTAAGAAATTCATAGTCCACGAGGACAAGTACACTCATTTAGAAAAGACATGTTGCGCTTTGACTTGGGTAGCCCAAAAGTTGAAACATTATTTGTCTTCTTACACCACTTACCTCATTTCGCGTTTGGATCCGTCGAAGTATATTTTCCAGAAACCTATGCCTACAGGGAGGTTGGCAAAATGGCAAATATTACTTACAGAGTTCGACATCATATACGTGACAAGGACGGCAATGAAAGCTCAAGCCCTAGCCGATCACTTAGCCGAGAATCCTGTTGACGACGGATACGAACCTTTGAGGACGTATTTTCCAGATGAAGAAGTATTGCAAATTGAGGGGTTAGAACTAACCAAGGATCCAGGGTGGAAGCTCTTCTTCGACGGAGCGGCGAACGCAAAAGGAGTCGGAGTAGGGGCTGTGCTCATCTCTGAAACAGGACATCATTATCCTGTCACTGCTCAACTACGTTTTCATTGTACCAATAATACGGCTGAGTACGAGGCATGTATCTTGGGGTTGCGATTAGCGGTGGACATGGATGTACAGGACGTCTTGGTCTTGGGGGACTCGGACCTTCTGGTACATCAGATTCAGGGAGAATGGGAAACCAGGGATTTAAAGCTTATCCCGTATCGTCAGTGTTTGCACTATCTGACCAAGCGCTTTCGATCAGTAAAATTCAGGCACATCCCAAGGATGCATAATGAGATTGCCGACGCTCTAGCTACTTTAGCATCAATGCTACATCACCCGGACAAGGTTTGTGTCGATCCGTTACATATTCAGGTCCGAAACCAACATGCTTATTGTAATATGATACAAGAAGAGATGGATGGCGAGCCATGGTTTCATGATGTCAAAGAGTACCTCAGGTTAGGAATATACCCAGAGCAGGCAACTGGAGATCAAAAGAGGGCTATTCGGCGGTTGGCGAACGGATTTTTCCTTAGTGGAGGGGTACTGTACAAAAGAACCCCAGATTTGGGATTGTTAAGATGTATAGATGCGAGTCAAGCCACAACAGTGATGACAGATATACACTCCGGAGTTTGTGGACCACACATGAGCGGGTATGTATTGGCAAAGAAGATTCTTCGAGCAGGATATTACTGGCTCACGATGGAGCGTGATTGTATAAGTTTCGTGCGAAGATGCCATCAGTGTCAGATACACGGAGATTTGATTCATTCTCCACCAACTGAATTGCATACAATGTCAGCACCATGGCCGTTTGTTGCATGGGGTATGGATGTTATTGGACCTATAGAGCCTGCGGCTTCCAATGGTCATAGGTTCATTCTGGTAACGATTGATTATTTTACCAAGTGGGTGGAGGCCAAAACATTCAAATCGGTGACCAAGAAGGCGGTGGTGGATTTCGTACATTCCCACATCATCTGCAGGTTTGGAATTCCAAAGATAATCATCACAGATAACGGTGCCAATCTTAACAGCGGATTGATGAAGGAGGTCTGCCAACAGTTCAAGATCACACACCGAAATTCCACACTGTATCGTCCCAAAGCAAATGGTGCGGTTGAGGCAGCAAACAAGAATATAAAGAAGATATTGAGGAAGATGGTAGAAGGGTCCAGGCTATGGCATGAAAAGTTACCGTTCGCACTGTTAGGTTATCACACTACCGTCCGGACTTCGGTAGGTGCAACTCCTTACTTGTTGGTGTATGGGACTGAAGCAGTAATACCAGCAGAAGTTGAAATCCCATCCCTCCGAATTGTCGCTGAAGCTGAGATTGATGACGACGAGTGGGTCAAAACCCGATTAGAGCAATTGAGCTTGATCGATGAAAAGAGATTGACAGCAGTATGTCACGGCCAATTGTATCAAAAGAGAATGGCGAGAGCATATAACAAGAAGGTACGTCCCAGGAAATTTGAAGTGGGACAACATGTGCTGAGGAGAGTTCTACCACATCAGGCCGAAGCGAAAGGCAAGTTCGCTCCAAACTGGCAGGGACCATTTGTGGTGACTAGAGTGTTATCCAACGGCGCTCTATGTCTAACTGATGTTGAGGGAAGATGCACCGATATGGCTATCAATTCTGATGCAGTCAAGAGATATTATGTGTAATTCTTTAATGCATTTGTCAACATTTGGTTTCGTTGGTGTGTATTTGGCATTTTTCGGAGAATGAAATGACAGAGGCAATTTTTCTACTACCCAAACACTTTAACCCTTGTTTTCCCCTTTGAGCCTTAATTATTCTTTCATATACCCTCTTTCGGAATCATCAAGGAAGATGTGTAACAAAATAGAAAAAGAAACAAAGGAAAAACACAAGAAAAAGTGAACTACGTTCGACCTGATTCCTCAAGAAGGATACGTAGGCGCCACACGGCTCGGTCATAATAAAATAAAAATCAAAGATCCCCCAAGCAACAAAACTGGGGCAGAAGTTATTGTTTCGTTTGAAAGATAGTGTGGATTCCGAAAGTTGTAATGAGCTAACCGTTGAGGTTGAACCCTTTTTCTTTAGCCTCACGCGCCGAAACCACATTAAAAACCAAAAAGACCTCTCGATCAGTATTTGAGAAATGCCAAGTCATGTGAATGAAAGCCAAAAGTGACATCCCGACCCTCGATTGAATCCAGGATGCACAAGCCGAAAGGGGATAACGCTCTAGAGGGAATCTCATGGGTGATACCCCACCACAGGGAAAGAAAGCGCGAATGAGAGAGTCTTAACGGTGAAAACCCTCGCGGGCACCTTAAGGCGAAGGAAGTTGAGAAGAATAAAATGAGAGAGTCTTACGGTGAAAACCTTTACGGGCACCTTAAGGCGACGGGAGATAGAGAGAAATGAGAGAATCTCATTAGTGAAAACCCTTCGAAGGGCACTGTGAGGTGACAGGACGAGATGGTTACAAGATGTCTGCATGAGACAAGGTTTGGACATCCGTTTACCTCTAGCAGAACGCGGCCGTCAGAAAGTGATTGACATGAATAGACTGGGTAGTTTAATCTCAAAGGCGCGGCATAACCATCGGATCAGTCACACATTCAGATAAGTTTTCCTATTTTTTGAGTTCAGAAAAGTTTTCCTTTTTCTTTTGTCATGTGCGGTCAGCATTCTTTTCTTTTCTTTCATTTTCGAAAATTGATTTTTCAAAGCTTACTACCAAGTCTCCCAAAGCAGTATAATGAAAATGAATAGGCGTGGAACGAGGCAATAAGGCAGAAGTCGTTCCGATAGTAAGATTGGGACGACAGGTTGATTGGAAGGTTCACAGGAATTACGGTGTATGATGGACACATGTGGCACGTCCGAAAGTTGATTTCAAGCAACAGATCACCAGCTAAAAAGAGTCGGATCGAACCAAAGATTGGAATAAAAGGAAAGATGAGAAACCGTTCGTGGAAAGAGCATCGTCCCAAGCAAGCGTCAACGTCGTCCTCAAAGTTCGAGAGAGGCCGAGCAGCTGAAAGAGAAAAGAAAATGGCCCCAACAAGAGTGGCACGACCACTCACTGCGTTTTGAAACTAACAATTTTTCTTTGATTTAAAGCAGGAAAAGAGGGTTCGTTGGCGGAAAAGCACACCATCCAGAAGTTTATCAAACTGGGGCAGAAAATTTTCTCCTGATGCGAAAATTTTCTTGAGAGCAGATACCCAGTAGATAAGATAGAAAGCAACACAAGATTTTGGAAACTACCCGTTCCGAGCAGAATAGTTTTGACAGAGGCCCGACAAGGTAAGGAAGTGATCTTTGAGCCGGTATCATCCCCAGCAATTGTTGGGAAAATGAAACACCGACTTCGAGATTCCCGCAGCAGTATTATATCCCATAATTTGTTCAAAGAAGCAAAGGCGTGAGTCCCAGAGGAGGTATGGGAAGAAAGAAGAGGAGAAGGGGTCCCCCGCCAGGATAATCCCCGGTCCATAACATTTCAATCCTGGCGAGTCCGAGAGAGAATGAGGGGTGAAGGAAACAAAGAATACTTCCTCAGCAGCATCATCCCCAGCAGGCGAGTAAACAGTTCCAAAAATATCCCCAGCAGCCAGAAGAAAAAGTAATACGACCCAGGGAAAGGCAATTCCAAGACAGGATAATTCAGAAGAGAAGGTGGTCCGAGAGGCAATGCAGGAAGAAGAAAATGGTACAAAAGGCAAAGGAAGGTAATCAAGATAGGATGAAATCAGTGAGTTGTAGTTGAAGTCAGGGAGCCCGCCTGAAGAATGGAGTGACGATTTTATTGTGAAGTGGTAGTCGAAGTCAGGGAGCCCGCCTGAAGAATGGAGTGGCGATTTTATTTTGAAGTTAGTAGTTGAAGTCAGGGAGCCCGCCTGAAGAATGGAGTGGTGATTTTATTGTGAAGTTGTAGTTGAAGTCAGGGAGCCCGCCTGGAGAATGGAGTGGCGATTTATTTTAAAAGTTGTAGTTGAAGTCAGGGAGCCCGCCTGAAGAATGGAGTGGCGATTTTATTGTGAAATTATAGTTGAAGTCAGGGAGCCCGCCTGGAGAATGGAGTGGCGATTTATTTTAAAAGTTGTAGTTGAAGTCAGGGAGCCCGCCTGAAGAATGGAGTGGCGATTTTATTGTGAAATTGTAGTCGAAGTCAGGGAGCCCGCCTGGAGAATGGAGTGGCGATTTATTTTAAAAAGTTGTAGTTGAAGTCAGGGTGCCCGCCTGAAGAATGGAGTGGCGATTTTATTTTGAAGTAATAGTTGTAATCTGGAAGCCCGCCTGGAGAGTGGAGTGGCGATTTTATTTTTGAAGTAATAGTTGAAATCAGGAAGCCCGCCTGGAGAATGGAGTGGCGATTTAGTTTCGAAGTTATAGTTGTAATCAGGAAGCCCGCCTGGAGAATGGAGTGGCGATTTTATTTTGAAGTTATAGTTGTAATCAGGAAGCCCGCCTGGAGAATGGAGTGGCGATTTTATTTTGAAGTTGTAATTGAAGTCAGGGAGCCCGCCTGAAGAATGGAGTGGCGATTTATTGTTGAAGTTGGTTGAGGAAAGCGGTAGAGCATAACGGAGATCCCCAGCGTGAATCCAAGTTCATAATCGAAAGGAAGGCAACAAGGATCAGAAAGACAGGTACAACTTCGAAGGAGAATAGTTCGAAGATTACAAAGGAAGGGACCAACGTTCGGAGTTCGGCAATCAAGATAGGCCGAAATAACAATTGTTAAGAAGAGAAGAAGTACGCGAAGAAACATCGAGGCCAGCAGGATGGCAAGGAACATGGCAAGATCAAGTTGAAAAGATAGATAAGAATTTGCAATACTGTAACTTAGTCTAGCTTCTTATTTTTTTGTTCAGTACGGTATAATAAGGAGATCAGTTGAGCAGTGGCAACAGCAGCAACAGCAGTAACAGCAAGATCACAGCAGTCATGGTAGTCCCAGCTACCAAAACTTCCCGAACTACATTGACTTGATTCCTGTTTAGCCCAGGATATGTAGGAGGCCTCCTGAAGTAAAGGCTCGGTCAAGATCTTTTTAGAAATGCTTCACAGGGAGTGCTCGAACGGGCAAAAATCGCTCGTATCCGCTCACTTATCTTTGCACAAAAATTCTTCGTGTTTCCGCGCAAAGAGGGGCAGCTGTGAGCACGTGATTTTTGCCTTACATGAAATACTCCCAAAAATTTAAAATAAAATAATTTTTTGTGTTATTTGGAATATTTGTAGATTTTGCGTTAATTTTCCTTTTTGTGTTATTTGTACCTGAGTGTGCATGATTATTTGATCAAATTAGCAAAAATACAAAAAATATATATATGTTGTAATAGCATTGGGATTTTTTTTTTAGAAGTGTTAAGTTACTTACCTTATGAAAAATGATAAAATATTGTATTTTTGTTTTGTTAAAATGTCCAAATTGTGTGATTATTTTATGCCAATTACTATTTAGAATATATTGGATTTTTCCTTTAGTTAATTGTGTATTTTTATCTTTTTGAGTTCTAAGTTTTGGCTTTAATGGATTGGTCTTCCATAAGGAAAATGGACTGGGCCGTCCAAAATTGCAAACGAAATGGCCCAAAGAAAGGAGACCCACCCAGTCCAAACCAGATCAGCCTTAGAGAAGGCTATACGACGCCATTCAGTGGCGTCTGATCTGAGCCGTTCATCCAGTCTCATCGAACGGTCCCAAGCTCCCCTCACAACCCACACCCGCCCCGACCCAGTTAACCCAGACCGACCCAGTCCCCAATTAATCAAAACGATACCGTTTTGATAACCCAGGAGATCCTGGCCATTAATTATATATGATCCAACGGCCAGGATCAAGCCCCTACCTATGTATATATTCCTAACCTAGCACCCCACGCCCCAAACCCCCCCTCGTCTTCATCGTCTTAGAGACGATCAACGCCTGCCGTCCCCCGCCGCACCCCGCCTACCGGAAATCGCCTCACGGCGGTTCCGGTAGGCCAAACCTCCTCAAATTTTCACCAACTCTTCCCCTCACCTCCCTTTAAACGAATCCCTTAACCGTTAGTCTCGAATCATTCCCGAGCTCCTCGAATATTAGATCGAAGCTCGCCGGAATTTGAAGTTCTACCCCAAACCACCCCAAACTCATGCCTCACCCTCGCCAAACCTCCCTCATACCCCCCACTAACCATGTTTTTGTTCGAATCAAGCCCTAACCCCTTAACCCCCAAATCGAGCCCTCAAGAACCCTAGAATTGAGAAACTAGGGATTTCATTCGGATTGAAAGAAATTGAAGTTAATAAACTTTAATTGGAACGTTTTCGTTTGAAAACATTTCAATTAAAGTCTATTTGACTTCAAATGCACAACCACAACTCCTTTCGAATCCAAGTCGGCCAAGTTCCAATTCTTTGTTTTAAGGTATCTCTGTCTTTGTTTATTCGTCGTCTCAGTTTAATTGTTTCTAGTTTTCGTTTCTTTGTTGTTTTAATATTCCGCCAATTCTCTGTTTTCTTCATCTCTTTGGGACCTTTTTATTTGGTCGATTTTTGTTGTTTCTTCGATTGAAAATGAATGATATACTTAGTATGATTAAGGTCGTCGAGCTAACTAGTTCATATGGGTTGGTATCCTGTTGTGTCGAAACCATGAATCACGGATTTGTTGGGCTTTGTTTGTTCTTGATTGTATACGTAGGATCAATTAAGTAGTTGTCGTCATTTAGTTATATGATTTTTCCTATTAAACACTGGATAGTGATTAATGTTGCTGATTTGATCCGAAAGCACTACCAAGTGAAGCTCTTGAATTGTTGTGACTTCAAATTAGGTCTGGAATCTGCTGAGGCTGTTAGCATTAGTGTAAGATGAATCAGAGTTAGAATATTTTAATACCCTGCACAACCTAGTGGAACCTGCTGTTACAGCAGGGCACTCCACCAGGTTTTGCACTCAGCATTTAACTAATTAAGCCCACACTTGACAAAACTTAGTGGCTAAACACAGGGGATAATGGGCTGGCAGAGCAGGGATGGGCAAGGGTTTGAGTGGATTTTTGCTGGTCCTTGGCTCTTAGAGAAGGGGTCTGTTTTGGTTATAAATAGGAGGTTGCAGAGAATAGGTAGCTCCTGGTTTTTTTTGCTTTAAAAAGAGTGGCATACATTAAGAAGAAGGGAGGCATAAATACACACACATATAGGCACTGTGTTACTGTTCCATTGAGGTTTGGCTACTGTTGTTGTTGCTGTTACTCAGTTTGTGAGAGAGGCTACTTGTTTGCTACTGTTGTTTGTCGAGATTGGAGGTGTTTGGTTGGTTGCTGTTGCTTCTGTTTGCTGTGGTGTTTGTTTTCTGTTGCTATTTTGTTTGTTCGAAGTCAGTTGTGTAACAACATTTGGGTGCACAAGTCCCCCAGGGTATTTCATAAGTATAGGGGTCTGTTTTGATTTGGAAATATGGGCTGTTGGTCTCTTTGAAGTGGTGGAGTTCTTGGTCTTTGATTTCTATCTCTGGAATCTGATTGCTGGGATTAGTTGGTTGCTGTTTGGTTACTGATATACTGTTGATTGCCCACTTTGTTCACTGCTCACTCTTCTTTCTTCTTCCGTATTCCAGGTACACATCTCTGTCATTGTAGTGTCTTGGTTCGAAAAGAATGAAGCCTGAAGCTCCCTTTTAAGTCTGTTGAATACATATAGATGTCCAAAGTTCTTATGTTTGTTATGTTTTGTTATTCTTTAATTAAGTTTGTATTGCTGATTCTGGCTATGAAAAAATGTATCTAGATCAAAGATACACTATCATCGGATATGTACGTAAACCTGAATCATTCTGCTATATCTCTGTTCAATCTTCTCTATTCATGTGTGTAATCTCAAATCTGTTAATACTAGATCCTATGTTAAAAGTGAGATTAGCTATTTGTTTAAGCAGAAAGTTTAAGGTGATTTGAACACCCGTGAGGAATGATATCTTGAACTTGCGAAAAATATATGACAGTGGCTCTTCGAGGATTATTTGAATTCAAAGTAAGTTCTTTCCATATAATTGTCCACCATAGACTCAAACCTACTCACTTAATTAATTAATCGTATGTTTGCTCGAATTGGTTATAGTTGAGTAGGATTTTGTCACATTGTAGGAATTAGCGAGTTATTACTCAACTGAATGACGTAACTAGATTAAAGGAATCGGGGGTGCATTTCATGTGACCCGACCCCAATTTTGAACAAGATTAAATAAAGCATGTCAGGAACCACAGGCGCATTTCATGTGATGTGGCTCGTAACAAGTTTTAAATAATTTGGAATCAACTCCTAAATAAATACAACGGGATGTAGCTCGCTTTAGATTTGAATTAGAGGTGCGCCTCGCCCAATAGTTACACAAATCGCAAGGCCCTTATAAAGGTACATATAAAATACTTAGATTTCGAGATGGGTCATTTTCTTAGCGAATATCATGGCCTTCTCAAAAGTGTAAATAAGTAATCGCTCTAGGCGCGTATTTTAATTCTACCTTCTTAAATACGGGTGTGCATTTCATGCGACCCAAATCCAAATCCCAAAATGTTGAATAAGAATGTGTCGAGGATCCGGGTGCATTTCATGTGACGTGATTCGAAACATATTTTTAGGCAACTTTCTCTCTCGTAAATCATAATAATAATAAAAGCGGTAAAGGGATATTAATTTGCACTAAGTATATGACTGTAAAAATCAGATAAATGAGCCGAACACAACAGTTGAGCGACCGTGCTAGAACCACGGAATTCGGGAATGCCTAATACCTTCTCCCGGGTTAATAGAATTCATTATCCAGATTTCCGGTTCGCGGACCGTTAAATAGAGTCATTCTTTTCCTCGATTCGGGATTTAACCGGTGACTTGGGACACCATAAATCTCCCAAGTGGCGACTCTGAAATAATTGAAATAAATCCCATCTCGATTGTCCTTTAATTGGAAAAACTCTTTGCATCCTCGCGGGTGCGGAAAAAAGAGGTGTGACAGCTCTGGCGACTCTGCTGGGGAAGTTCTTTAGAATTGTATGCAATTCAGTCGGTGGAGAATGAATCAAATCTCTGTGTATCTGACACTGATGGCATCTTCGCACGAAACTTATACAATCACGCTCCATAGTGAGCCAGTAATATCCCGCTCGAAGAATCTTCTTTGCCAATACATACCCGCTCATGTGTGGTCCACAAACTCCCGAGTGTATATCTGTCATCACTGTTGTGGCTTGATTTGCATCTATACATCTTAACAATCCCAAATCCGGGGTTCTTTTGTACAGCACCCCTCCACTAAGGAAAAATCCGTTCGCCAACCGCCGAATAGCCCGCTTTTGATCTCTAGTTGCTTGCTCTGGGTATACTTCCTAACCTGAGGTACTCTTTAACATCATGAAACCATGGCTCACCATCCATCTCTTCTTCTATCATATTACAATAAGCATGTTGATTCCGAACTTGAATATGTAACGGATCGACACGAACCTTGTCCGGGTGATGTAGCATTGATGCCAAAGTAGCCAAAGCATCGGCAACCTCGTTATGCATCCTTGGGATGTGCTTGAATTCCACTGATCGAAAACGTTTGGTTAGATCATGCAAACATTGACGATACGGGATAAGCTTTAAATCTCCGGTTTCCCATTCTCCCTGAATCTGATGTACCAGAAGGTCCGAGTCCCCCAAGACCAAGACGTCCTGTACATCCATGTCCACCGCTAATCGCAACCCCAGGATACATGCCTCGTACTCAGCCATATTATTGGTACAATGAAAATGCAGTTGAGCAGTAACAGGATAATGATGTCCTGTTTTAGAGATGAGCACAACCCCTACTCCGACTCTTTTTGCATTCGCCGCTCCGTCGAAGAAAAGCTTCCACCCGGGATCCTCGGTTAATTCCAACCCATCAATTTGCAGTACTTCTTCGTCCGGAAAATACGTCCTCAAAGGTTCGTATCCGTCATCAACAGGATTTTCAGCCAAGTGATCGGCTAGGGCTTGAGCTTTCATAGCCGTCCTTGTCACGTATATGATGTCGAACTCTGTAAGTAATATTTGCCATTTTGCCAACCTCCCCGTAGGCATAGGTTTTTGGAAAATATACTTCAATGGATCCAAACGCGAAATGAGGTAGGTGGTGTAAGAAGACAAATAATGTTTCAGCTTTTGGGCTACCCAGGTCAAGGCGCAACATGTCTTTTCCAAACGAGTGTACTTAACCTCGTGGACCGTGAACTTCTTACTGAGGTAGTAAATGGCCCGTTCCTTTCTGCCAGTAAGATCGTGCTGCCCCAGCACGCAGCCGAACGAATTCTCCAAGACCGTTAGATAGAGGATCAGGGGTCTACCCGGTTCAGGCGGAACTAGTACGGGTGGGTTTGACAGATACCCTTTGATTTGGTCAAACGCTTCCTGACATTCTGTCGTCCATTCTATCGCAGCGTCTTTCTTCAACAGACGGAATATGGGTTCACAAGTTGCCGTAAGCTGAGCGATAAACCTGCTAATGTAATTCAACCTTCCCAACAGACTCATTACCTCCGTTTTATTCTTCGGCGGGGGTAACTCCTGAATGGACTTGATTTTGGATGGGTCCAACTCAATGCCCCGTCGGCTGACGATGAATCCTAGCAATTTTCCTGATGGAACTCCGAATGCGCATTTAGCCGGATTGAGCTTGATATCATATCTTCGAAGTCTTTGAAAGAACTTTCTGAGGTCGGCAACGTGGTCTTCTTGACGTCTAGATTTTATGATCACATCATCCACGTACACTTCAATTTCCTTGTGTATCATGTCATGGAATACCGTAGTCATCGCCCTCATGTATGTTGCCCCTTCGTTCTTCAAACCGAACGGCATCACCCGGTAGCAATAAGTCCCCCACGGCGTGATAAAAGCCGTTTTTTCTGCGTCCTCTTCATCCATCAAGATCTGATGATACCCCGCATAACAGTCCACAAAGGATCCGATTTCACGCCCGGCGCAATTATCAATCAGGATATGGATATTGGGAAGCGGGAAATTATCCTTAGGACTCGCCTTGTTGAGGTTGCGGTAGTCCACACATACTCTAATCTTTCCGTCTTTCTTTGGAACCGGTACTACATTAGCCAACCATTCAGGGTATCGAGTGACACGAATGACTTTCGCCTGCAACTGCTTGGTTACTTCCTCCTTGATCTTTACACTCATCTCCGTCTTGAATTTCCGCAGTTTTTGCTTGACGGGAGGATATGCCGGATCAGTGGGTAATTTATGAACCACTAGATCAGTGCTGAGTCCTGGCATGTCGTCGTACGACCATGCGAAAATGTCTTTAAACTCCATGAGTGTTTTGATCAACTCTTCTCTCAGGTTGGGTTCAATATGGACACTTATTCTGGTTTCTTTGACGTCATCTGTGTTCCCCAGATTAACGGCCTCAGTATCATTTAAATTTGGTTTGGGTTTTTCCTCGAAGTTGACTTAATTCTTCACCGATTTCTTCTACGGCTTCATCATCGCCGTATTCCGATTCACTCTCGTCACTTCTTATTTCATGTGTTATTATTTCCAAACCCGATTGACTTTCTAGACTAGGTTGATTAATCTTTAAGCATGCCATATCATTAAGATCAGTTGAAAGCAGGCTGTTCAGAAAAGTAAAAAGAAGGAAAATAAACAAAATTAGACACGAAGGGAACAAAGTTTCATTAACGGGAACAGTACAAGGAAAAACAAACTTGCAAACTCAAATCAAAATGAACTAAAACAAACGGATTTTACTCCGGGGACAACCCTCAACACAAAATTTCGAAAGAACACAATCCAAAACAAACTACCAAGACTCCTTCCGGACAGGGAGAGGAGTAGCCTTCCAATTATTCAATTTTGCTTTCGATCCCACAAACTGTATCTCGGCATGGCTGGATCCTTCGCCATCCTCGAGCATGCATACATCTGCGAATAGGTCCTCGAACTTTCTTAAGAACTCTTCGTCCGGCCTAACCATAGGACTGGGAACCTTTGTCGTCGGATGTCCTCTTACTCCGGACTTGACAAAAGATCGGGAAAGGCGTGGAACAGGCTTTGGGAGCACCCATGTCTTCTGATTATTCCTCTTGGCTCGCTGGATGTCCTCTGATGTTGGCTTGAATCCCAAACCGAAGGTTCCCATGCTTTCGACCACAGATACCGGTTGTATGATTCCTTGCAGAGATGCACCTAGACCTTTGCCGGGTATGAAACCGTGTCTCAACATTTCATGAGCCACCATGACGTTTGCAGTAATTATTCTGTCATTGGGAATGCATTCCCCTTCTGGAACTCGGTTGGCGGATACCACATCGCAGATCTGGTATACCCACGGCCCAACATCTTCTTCCGTCTCAACAAAGGGGACGATGGTGCCTGGTTGTAGATCATTCTCTCCATGGACGACGATCTCCCGTTGGTCCCACTCAAACTTGACGAGTTGGTGTAGGCTGGATGGAACTGCTCTTGCGGCATGGATCCACGGTCGCCCTATCATAAGGTTATATGACACTACCATGTCCAGCACTTGGAATTCCATGGTGAACTCCACTGGTCCAATTGTCAAGATTAACACTATGTCCCCGACCGACGCCTTGCCTCCTCCATCAAACCCTCGAACACATATGTTGTTCTTGCGTATCCCGCCGATGTCCACTTTCAACTTGTTTAGTGTAGAGAGAGGACAAATGTTAGCACTGGATCCATTATCGACTAGGACTTTGGTAACCACCGACTCCTCACACTTTACCGTAAGATATAAAGCCTTATCGTGCTCAGTGCCTTCCTCGGGCAATTCATCATCGGTGAAAGTGATCCGATTCACTTCGAAGATCCGATTGGTGATCTTCTCCAAATGACTCACCGAGATTTTATCAGGTACGTGGGCCTCATTCAGAACTTTCATCAAAGCTTGCCGATGTTCTTCAGAATGTATCAGCAAGGATAGCAATGAGATTTGCGCGGGGGTCTTCTTCAGCTGTTCTAGGACAGAATAATCATGTAGCTTCATCTTTTTCAGGAATTCTTCTGCCTCTTCGTCAGTCACCGGCTTTTTCAGTGTTGCCGGAGCAGTCTTCCTCAACTCCACGGGGGCAAAACATCTCCCCGAGCGGGTCAAACCTTGCGCTTCGCAAACTTCCTCTTTAACTTCCTTTCCTTTGTAGGTTGTCGTAACCCGATCATAATTCCATGGAATAGCTCTGCTATCAGCTATTGGCAACTGTATTGCTGGCTTGACGATGAAAGGATCCATTCGAACACCTGCTACCGTCAAGACGGGTTTGGTTGCTACCCCTGGTACAACTATTTTTGCTTCCCCCGGTCTCACCGGCACTTTGTTCACGCTTCCCTTTTCTGCTTCCGACCCTCCTGGTATGTCCTTCTTGCAACTGAGTGACTCATCAAGGCTTGGCCCTTTTCTCATCCCTACCCCGCTAGACTTGATCATCATTACAGTCTGAGAGGTTTTCTCCTTTCCTTCTTCTACCCGTACCAACTCGATCATGTTGGTCTCATGATGAGTTGGAAGTGGATTTTGGTTAATGTTGGGCTCTGTTGGGGTCTGGACCTCAATCCTGCGAGTGTCGATGAGCTCCTGGATGGCTGTTTTCAACCTCCAACATTTTTCCGTGTCGTGTCCCGAACATCTTGAGCAGTATGCACAATTTACTGAATGGTCCAGATTCTTTGGAAGAGGGTTTGGTAGCTTAGCTTCAACCGGATTTAGCAACCCTACTTGCTTCAAACGGTGGAACAGACTGGTGTAAGACTCCCCCAAGGGAGTGAAAGTCTTTGGCCTTGGCGCCCGGTCGCCCTTGAATGCTTGGTTCCGGCGAAAGCCCGCACCCGTGGGATTTCTATAGGCTCTTGGGGGTGGGTAATTGTTCTGTGGATTTGGTGCACGCCATGGTGCCTGGACGGGAGGTGCGGAATATGACTGAGCGTGACGGACGGTAAAATGGGGATCATGTGCTGGATAGTAGTGTTGCGGGTAGTTATACGGATTGTGGAAGTTATTTTGGTGGTGGGGCTGTGGTGGATTATATTGGGGTGCGGGGCCTTTGTTTCTGAACCATGCTCCGGAATCGACTGTCGCGACCTCTTCTTTCCTCTTTTTTCCAAGCACTCCTCCGGTGCCACTTTGAATAGCTTGGGTGGTGGCTTTCAATGCTGAGTAGCTCATGATCTTGTTGGCTTTCAAGCCTTCCTCGATCATAGCCTCCATCTTTATCACCTCAGTGAATGACTTGCCCACGGACGTCACCAGATGTCCGAAATAGGTTGGCTCCAGTGTCTGCAAGAAGTAATCCACCATCTCGTTCTCTCTCATAGGCGGATCTACCCTTGCTGCCTGTTCCCTCCAGCGGAAACCAAATTCTTTGAAACTTTCAGCGGGTTTCTTCTCTAATTTTAGCAATGATAAGCGGTCGGGGACTATTTCAAGATTGTACTGGAACTGGCCGATAAATGCTTGAGCCAAATCATCCCACGTAAACCATCTGCTGGGGTCCTGTCTAGTGTACCACTCCAGCGCAGATCCTCCCAGACTCTGTCCAAAGTAAGCTATCAGAATCTCGTCTCGTCCTCCGGCCCCTCGCATTTTACTACAAAACCCTCGAAGATGGGCTACCGGATCACCATGCCCCTCGTATAGGTCAAACTTGGGCATTTTGAACCCGGCTGGCAACTGGACATCTGGGAATGGACACAGATCCTTGTAAGCGACACTGACCTGGTTGCCCAAACCGTGCATATTCCTGAAGGACTGCTCCATGCTTTTAACTTTTCTAATAACTTCCTCATGTTCCGAACTTTGGAAGTGCTTTTCCGGTTCTGCCGGGTTATCCCAGTGAGGGGTGTGTGTATGCGGTTCAGGAGCCCTAAAAGTAGGCTCTGGAGGATAGTAAGAGTTGTCGTGGATCTGAACATGCGGCTCGCCGGACGGCCTTTGTAGAGTAGCAGGTGGAGGTGCCATAAAAACAGGGGTGACCGGAGGAGGATTTGGTTTGGCTGGTGGAGTGTGGGTGGCATAAGGGTTTTCCCCCTGAAAGTATGGATAGATCGGGGCGCTTGTCGAAGAATCGATGGGTGGATGTTCTGGAGATGAGGCGAGAGTAGGGAGGTTTGGTGAGGACTGTCCCCTAGCCCAGGCTAGGTGCATCTCTGTTATCTGATGTCTCAACCGTTCTACCTCCTCTTTCATGATCTGTATCTCTGATTTCTCTTCCTCGAGACTTTTACCGGAACTAGACATGCTTGCTGGAATTGGCCCTTTAGATCTAGTACGGTAATGGTGACTGGCCAGTATATTCTGTCAAATCAACTGCTAAACTTTTCTGGAAATTGACAAACTTGTTAGTTTACCGAGTTTAACAGATATGTTATAGCACGTTGGATGCAATGCACCCAACCAAATAACCCTTTCTACATGTGCTCATAACATGCGTCATTCCAGTTTTTCTCTTTTTCTCTTTTTCTTTTTTTTTCTTCTTTTTTCTTTTCTCTTTTTCAACTATCCTTGAAAGCCTTATTGTTATTAGCCTTCGTATTCTTTTCCTTTCTTTTTAGTGGTGGTCGAATCTTATGTGGATTGCCTACGTATCACGTCCCCGCGTGAATCAGACCGAGCGTAGTTCTGGTAACAAGATTGTGGAGAAATTCTGGAATCCTCATAATAATAATAAAAAAACATGTCTTACAATAATCAACAACGAAAAAAAATGCTTGACTCAACAAAACATAAAATACTGAAAATGTCCACAAAAGTAGAAAAATACATATTTTAATCAATAGCCTAATGCTCTTAAACCCCTGGGGGCCCGCGGGGCATCGTCCGGCCTTGCCGCGGGTCTTGGTGTGAGGTCCCTGTGCAGTCTCCTTAACTCTCTCATGATCCGATGAACATAGTCCATAATCGAAGCAAAGAGGGCGGCGCGGGGCATTTGTTCACAAGCCAAACACTTCATGGTGACATAATGCCCGATCTCTCCAATTATGTCTTTGATCATGTCCCTTTCTCTGAGTAGTTGTTCTATCCGCTGGTTCTTCGCCCCCAATCTTCGAGCATTGTTGGTGACCTGATCTAAGAGCCTATCCACTTGTTCTTGCAGTCGGGCCATCAAATTGTGGCAACGGTCGAGGTCTGCCCTTGCATCCCGGGCTTGTTTGAAGACCCGTTCCCTGAGGATAACATTTGCTTCTCTTAGATTGGTGATGACCTTAGTATAATCTTTTTCCACTTGCTGTATATGAAGTGCCTGCTGATGTGCCTCCCTCTTCCAGCTAGTACGGATCCTCATTGTTTGGGCCTTTGACTCTTCTAATTCTTTTTGGACATCTGTGACTTGATTTTTTAAACTCCTTATCAATTTTTCGTCCGACCGACTCCTCAATTGTCTGTCAGCATCCCTTTTCATTTGCTGGATTTGAGCTCTCAAAAAGTCATTTTCTTGCGCCAACTTCTTTTTATCTCCTTCGTCGGCGGCAGCTTGCATATTCTTCTCGAATTGGAGGTCCCGGACCTGCTGTTCTATCCTACCAATCTTCGTCCTGTACCCTTCCTCCCTTGCTAGCCAATTCCATTGCTCCTGTGAATCTTCCGTGAACTGTTGGACATGGGCTCTTTTAGAACATTTCCGACGAATCTAAAATCTTTTCCCGAACCACACATTGTACTTTGGATCCACCTCACCCTTAGCTAGTTCCCGAACCATGGTTTTAGGCTCAAGGAATCTACATTCATGCCACAACTTTCTAATCTTCTCTTCGGGGAATACGACTCCTGGGCTCAGCTCAATGGCGTGCTTTCTCAGATCTTGATCGGTAGGAATAACCTGAAACCTTCCTAGTTGACGCAATACACGATGAGGAACATATGGTTGGACACTGCGGATCCCCATCAGAAGAATATAACACTCCTCGCCTGCCATATATATTACTTCAGTATCGGGTAACCACCCGAACGCCCATTCAACCTGATCGGCTTCTATTGAGCTTAGTTGTGCAAGCCATGCCTCGATGCCTTCAGGGAATACATCACCTATCATCCGTTCTTCAAAACCCCTAATACAGGTTTTCCCAATCAACCCATGGTTCATGTATTGTGTCCGGTGATGGAGGTGTTCTTGCATCCATAATTGGAGTAACAGATTGCATCCTTGGAAGAAATTGCCCCCTTCTCGGCATACAATCAAGGCTCGATAGATTTCGGACAAAACCAAAGGGACTACCGTGCTGGTAGCCTTTTTGATTGCAACATCGGCTATTCCTACAAGACTTATCTCTATTTTCTTATCTTCGCGTGGACAAATCACAATCCCCAAGAATGTCGTTACGAATGCTAGAATTCGTCTGGCCTCCCACTTGGTTCTATTCCCTGCGTGCGTTAGTCCAAGGTTTGACTCTTCAAAACCCCGAGGAGAGCCGTACCGTTGGTATAAGAATTGGAGATCGCAACATCCTTCTAGCAAATCATTATTTTTCACCTTCCGACTAATGCTTAGCAAATCCAGAAACCCATGTGGAGATACCGGTCTTGGTGAGAGCAGGTATTGCCCTCTTAATTTCCCATTTAGTCCTGCATAGCCCGCAATCTCCTCTAACGTGGGCGTCAGTTCAAAGTCAACAAAACGAACACATTGCGGGTCGGATCCCAGAAAGATACCAGTGCATTGATGATGTCTTTCCTTGGCTCGATATTCAACAGATTAACCAAACCTCCCAAAATTCTCTCCACTATCTTTTTGCTACTATCTTCCAAATCGTTCCACCACATGTGGAGCTGCCGAGGGACCTCGCTAAAGATTGAAAATGACTTATTCTGATTCGTGCTCATCCTGCACATTTATTAAGGTGATTTAAATAAGAAAAACAACTTTGTTTTGCTAAATAATAAAAAAAAATCAGTTTTCAATCACGGCCTTTCAACGTCTCGGGGACGAAGATTTTTTAAGGCTGTGGGGGTAAATTGATCGAAATCAAAAATTGACCCAAAAGTGGCCGTTTATATGAAATCAGCCTTCCGGCGTCCCTTTCGGGAACATTCGGCTATTTTTGAAAACAGCGTGGTGAAGTTGGACCTGATAAAGGTTGCCTACGTATCTCACATCCAATAAGAATCAAACCCACGTAGTTCGGTTTTAAATAAAACAAACTACTTTATTTATTTAATCATTTTACTAAAAAAAGACAAGTAAACTAATTTTTTTTTTAATTTTCCTTATCTAAAACCGATCAGCATGCAAGTCTATAACAGATAAATGTGTAAGACAAACAGGATGCAGCAGGATGGTCTTTTCATTTCAGGTCACCTGTCCTAGACGGACCCAACCCCTGTGTTGAGTCCCCTAAGCCAAATGCAACATGATGCAAATAAACGTTCCTACTAGGGATCCGGCATGAAGCTTTGTTATTCTAGGTTCAAAAACCTGGGTTTATTGTTCTAGACCTGGCTTACCCGAGCGGACAACTCGAGCCGAGGAGGAGGCAGCAACCCGGGAATACAGAAGCTTCACCGGTTTTGCAACTTATCCAAACCTCGTTCTAAAGTGGGAATTAGACACTATACATAAAAGAAGTCACACGAAGTGCACCCTTCTTCATGATTTAGAAGACTCAGAGAGGAGATTGGTTTCGGTACAATTTATATGTACAGCTCACAAAATATCAAAGCAGTAAAAACAATATTTAGCACATTAATACAAACATGTAATAAAATTAGATAATAAATAAGCCAAATACAACAATTATTCCGAGCTCGAATTCTAAAAAAGATCCCCAGTGGAGTCGCCAGAGTTGTCACACCTCTTTTTTACGCACCCGTGGGGGCACGAGATATAAAAGAGAGTTTTTCCAATTAAAGGACAACCAAAACGGGGTTCATTTATCGAGAGATTCGGAGTCGCCACTTGGGAGATTTATGGTGTCCCAAGTCACCGGTTTGAAACCCGAATTGAGGAAAGGTTTGACTCTATTTAACGGTCCGCGAACCAGAAATCCGGATAAGGAATTCTGTTAACCCGGGAGAAAGTGTTAGGCATTCCCGAATTCCGTGGTTCTAGCACGGTCGCTTAACTGTCCTATTCGACTTATTTATCTGATTTTTTACAGTTATATACTTAATGAAAATCAATATCCCTTTACCGCTTTCATTATTATTATTATTTACGAAAAAAAAGAATGTTGCCTAAAAATATGTTTCGAATCACGTCACATGAAATGCACCCGGATCCTCGACACATTCTTATTCAACATTTTAGGATTTGGATTTGGGTCGCATGAAATGCACACCCGTATTTAAGAAAGTAAAATTATTAAAATACGCGCCTAGAGCGATTACTTATTTACATTTTTGGAGAAGGCCATGAAATTCGCTAAGAAACGGCACATCTCGAAATCTAAATATTTTACATATACATTTATGAGGGCCCCGCGATTTGTATAATTTTGTTAGGCGAGGCACACCTTTAATTTAAAAGCGAACTACATTCCACTATATCTATTTAAGAGTTAATTCACGATTATTTAAAACCTGTTGCAAGCCACACTACATGAAATGCACCTGTGGTTCCTGACACGCTTTATTCAACCTTGTTCACAATCGGAGTCAGGTCGCATGAAATGCACCCCCGATTCCTTTAATCTAGTACGTCATTCAGTTGAATAATAACGCACCATTCTCTACAATGCGGCAAAATCCTACTCAACTATAAATGATTCGAGTAAACGTACGCCTAACCAACTAAGTGAGTAGATTCGAGACTATGGTGGCCAAATATATAAAAACAAACTTACTTTGAATTCAAAGAATCCTCAAAGAGCCACTGGCACATATTTTTTAAGATATCATTCCTCACGGGTGTTCAAATCACCTTAAACTTCTACTTAAACAGAAGATTAATCTCCATTTTTAACACAAGATCGAATATTATCAGTTTTGGAAATCTCACATCATGAATAGAGAAGATTAAACGTAGATACAGCAGGAATAATTCAGGTTTCTGTACATATCCAATGATAGTGTATCTTTGATCTAAATGCATTTTTTCACAACCAAAACCAGTAAGACAAACTTAATTATATGCACTCATACAAACATAAGAACTTTGGACAACTATATGTATTCAACAGATTTAAAAAGGGAGCTTCAGGCTTCATTCCTTTTCGAACCAAGAAGCTACAATGACAGAGATGTGTACCTGGAATATGGAAAAAGAAGGAAGAGTGAGCAGTGAAAACAGTGTGGCAATCTGCAGTTCAGCAGCAATCACAGCAACCCAAATAATCCCAGCAAACAGACTCCAAGAAAAGAAATCAATGACAGAAAGCTCGAATACTTCAAAGAAAACCACAACAAAGAATTCCCAATCAAACAAACCCCTACACCTCTGAAATGCCCCAGAAAACTTGTGCACCCTACTGATTGAACCCCAATTGACTTCAAACAACAACCCAAATACCCAAAGTTCTGCCTATTATTAAGGTCCAAGTGTATAACAGAAACACAGAAGACCAACTCTCTTTTGGTTTTAGAATCAACTCAAAATAGAACTCAAACTGGAAACTCTCATGTATGTATTCTATATACTCTCTTCTCTGTATTTCAGACTGCTATGCTTAAAAAGACTCTTACTCTAATGTCTGCTGTTTTCGAAAGAAAAAGAGAAGGTCCCTTTTTGTCCAGAAGAAAAAGATCCTTTTAATCTGTTCAAACCTTATACTTATAGTTGAAAAACAATGAAACTCTAAGGTACAATAATCAGAAGACCCACTCTCTGCCCATACTCTTCTCTGCTAGCCCATTATATTCTCTGTGTTAGCCACTAAGTCTTGTTTAAGTGTGGGCTTAAATTAACTTAAATGCTAAGTGCAAACCTGGTGGAGTGCCCTGCTGTAACAGCAGGTTCCACTAGGCTGTGCAGGGCATTTTAATCCTAAAATATTCCACCTCTGATTAATCACTGATGCTAACAGCCACATCAGATTCAGGACTTAATTTAAAGTCACAAACAATTCAAGAACTTCACTTGGTAATGATTTCGGATCAAATCAACAACATTAATCACTATCCAGTGTTTTAACAGGAAAAATCGTATAACTAAGCGACGACATTTACTTAATTGATCCCAACATATACAATCAAGAACAAGCAAACGCCAAACAAGTCCGTGATTCATGGTTTTGGACACAACAGGAGACCAACAAATATGAACTAATTGGCTTGACGACCTTAATCACACTAAGCATACCATTCATTTTTCAATCAAAGAAACAAGAAGAATCGACCAAATAAAAGGTCTTAAAGAGTAGAATAGAAAGCCTATTAGAAATTAACAAAACTAAAAAGCATCACGTAAATGAATACAATCATGAGGCTATTATGAGGCTAGGAGAAAGGAAAGAGGAAAAGATACCTCCTGAAATCAACAGTGGCTCCGGATCGACTTTGGACTTGAATTATGAAGCCAAATGGGCCTTAATCGGGGTGTTCTCGGTTGAGAACACCTAGATTAAGGTCCATTAGACCTCAATATCCTCTCAATTTCGACGAAGACCCCTTTTTTGGATTTTTAGGGTTTATTTGGCCGTCTTTGGGGCTCGACCAGTTCTGGCAAGATTCGAGCCGAACCAGGGCTAGTAGGGGTATGAGAGGGGTCATGGGAGGGCTTGGGGTGAGTTTGGGGTGGTTTGGGATAGAATTTCAAATCCCGGCGACCTTCGATCCAATATTCGACGCGTTTGAGACAGATTCGAGACTAACGAAGGCCGGATTCGAGGAGAGGGAGGTGAGAAGAAGGGCTGGTGTAAATTTGGGGTGGTTTGGCCTACCGGAACCGTCGTGAGGCGATTTTCGGCAGGCGGAGCACGGTGATGGACGGCGGGAGTTTAATTCGTCTCTAAGAGAGACGATGAAGGTGAGGGGGGGTCTGGTTTAGGGGGCTGGGTAGGTCTTTTGGTATATATACTCGCGTGGGAAACGAATCCTGGTCGTTTGATCTGATGAGATCAACGGCCTGGATTATTTCACTTATCCAAACGATGCCGTTTGGGCATCATCGAAACCGGGTTGGTCTGTGGGTGGATTGGTCCGGGCAAACTCGGGTTATGGGGGTTAAGCATTGGCCGTTAGATCAACTGAATCGAACGGCCCAGATTGATGCCTCCTGAACGGACAGATAGGGGAGATCGTGGCCATTGGATCAATTTGAAATGAACGGCCACGATTGAGGATGAGTTGGACTGGACCAGAGATGACTCGATTGGGCCTGGTTTTGGACTAGGTTTTGGCCCAAATATGAGTTGGACTGGACCAAAGATGACTCGATTGGGCCTGGTTTTGGACTAGGTTTTGGCCCAAATCTGATTTCCTAACACTAAACTCTATGTTGTATTATATATACATATATATATATATAATCAGATCGACTTGTAACACCTATAATTAATTTTTAGTAACAATTAACATAATTAAATACCAAATCCTACAATTGTACGTTAAATGACAAGAAATGCGAAAATACCCTTTTTATGGTCTTTTTTTCATTTTCGTAAAAATAAACTTAGCTATTTCTATGTACGGAACTAATCCTAAAAATATTAATGCAACATATTTGGTATATATTTTTTCATTTAATTTGAACAAATAGACATGGGCACACAAATGCGAACAATAAGAAAAAGAACACGTAATCCACAAATATTGCGAACAAACACAAAGACTCTTTTATTTTGACACTTTGGGAGTAATTCTCGTATAGGGCAAAAATCACGTGCTCACATTAATGATGGTCCTTTTAAAGTAAAGTTAAAAGGTGGTGCACTTTACTTTGTGACCTTCATTGATGATCATTCTCGTAAGCTCTATGTGTATCCTTGAAATCTAAAGATCAAGCATTTGGCGTATTTAAGGAATTTCAGGCCTTAACTGAGAGACAGACGGGGATGAAATTAAAATGTATTTGCACCGATAATGGTGATGAACATTGTGGTCCCTTTGATAAATATTGCAAGGAACAAGGAATTCGTCATCAGAAAACTCCGCCCAAAATGCCTTAATTGAACGGTTTGGCAGAGAGGATGAATAGAACTCTAGTTGAGAGAGTTAGATGCTTACTTTCATAGGCTAAACTTCCAAATACATTTTGGACGGAAGCACTTAACATTGTTGCCTATGTTATCAATTTGTCTCCTGCTGTTTCTTTGGATGGTGATGTCCCAGACAGAGTTTGGTTTGCCAAAGATATTTCTTATGACCACCTGAGAGTTTTTAGGTGTAAAGCTTGTGTGCATATTCCTACAGATGAGAGATCGAAGCTGGATGTCAAAACTAAGCAGTGCATTTTTATCGGTTATGGTCAAGATGAGTTTGGGTATCTTTTTTATGATCTAGCTGATAAGAATCTTATTAGAAGTCATGATACAATATTCTTTGAAGACCAAACTATTGAAGATATTGACTGTAACGACCCGGCCCGTCGTTACGGGAATTTACCACCCCGTCATGTTGCAATTATATGTTTTATGCTTTTATATCAGTGTTAGAGCCTATCGGGTGAGTTAGGAGTGAATTGAATTGAAAATAAAGCAAATAGCATGTTTGAAGGAAGTTTGAATATGGAAAGTCAACCTAGAGTTGACTATCGAGTTAGAGTGCTCGGAATCAGATTCTGATGATTCGACTAGTTACGGGGGATCATTTATGACTTAGGAGAGCAATCGGAATTGAATTTGGAGGCCCGGTGTAGTTTTAGGCTTGGATTGGCTAAGGTTGAATTTTGGCGAAATCCGAACGGTAGGTGAGATTTTGATCCGGGGGTCGGAATGGAATTCTGACAATTGCAGTAGCTCCGTTAGGTAATTTTGGAGGTGCATGCAAAATTTCAGGTCATTCGGAGGTCGTTTGGCCGGGTTTTTGATCGAATGTCGATTTCGGAAGTTTTGAAGAAACTTAGGCTTGAATCTGTGCGTAATTGCTGATTTTGATGTTTAGGATGGTGTTTTTATGATTGAAACAGGTTTGAATCGTGTTATGGAGTATGTTGGTAGTTTTCGTTGGGGTCCCGGGGGCCTCGGGATGAATTCGGGGGTCCAAACGGACCATTTTGAGCCAAAAAGGGGCTGCTGGATTTGCTGCAATAAAATTTCAGGTTATTGTTCTCTGCGATCGCGGCCATTGCCACGCGATCGCGTATTGTATCGAGATGAGGCTGGGAGATTGCTCTTCGCGATCGCAGGAGTAGTGATGCGATCGCGTGAGGTTGAGTGTTGGTGCATCGCGATCGCGGGTCGGTCGATGCGATCGCGTAAGGTCGTGTTCTTGAGCAGTGCGATCGCGACCCCTTTGATGCGATCGCATAGGGTCGCTGAGTTGAGCACTGCGATTGCGTCCAGGCTCACGCGATCACGTAGAGGAAAGTTGGCAGCCAGGTTTTTGTGCATCGCGATCGCACGCCCAGTGCTGCGATCGCGTAGAATAAACGGCCCAGGTAGTGAGTTTAAGTCCAGAAACATTTCATTTCGGGTTCATTTGCAAAACCCTCCATTGTTGAGCTCTAGAGTGAGAAAGTGACGGGAAATAGCTGGGAGATCATCGGGATATTGTCGGAGGTAAGTTTCGTGGTTTAATTACATGCCTTTATCATGAAATCATGGATTATTTCTATGAAAATGGAGGATTAAATGTGGGTTTAAGCCTAGGCCTAAATTGTAGAAAAATGCCGATTTGAGCGGGCATATGGAGTCCGAAATTGGTAAATTTGATATGCCTACACTCGTATTGAGACGAGGGTTCCGAATATGTAACTTTTATAATTTTTCGAGAAGCGCACCAAAAGTCGGATTTTGACAACTTTGTGGGTTTTGGTGTAAACCGAGTTATTTCGATTGGGTTTTGTCTAATTAGCCTATTTTGATATATTTATGCTGATTTGTGCTAGTTTGGACGTGCGTGGATGCCGGTTCGAGGAGCTAAGGCGTCGCGGGCATGAGCTTTCGTCGGTTCGAGGTGGGTAATACTTGTAAATGATGTCCTAAGGGTTAGTAAACCCCGGACTTGCACATCTTAGTGCTGTGTTGAGGTGACTTGCACGCCGGATAACGGGCGTGGGGTAGATCACCATTGGGGATTGTGACTTGGTCCGTCCCGCGTAATAAATAATAACACCTAATTGTTGAAATGAATTGGACAAATTATCATGTTTGGGCTTCGTGCCAATTATTTGAGTCCTTCAGGGATTGGTATCACTGTTTTGATAACACTGTGCATATTTTATTCTAAATTTAAGTTTTAAAATGGTATTTTTGCTATTCAGCATTTTTATAAGGTTATGAAAAACTTGAACAAGGTCTTAATAACATTTTTAGCTGTGAGCTAATATGATATTGTTGCCGTAGGGCTTTCTTGATTAATTGTTGGACTGATTGGGGCCGAGGGCCATATGTTAGGGCATGACATTTCATGTGAGCATATGCATACACATGCATGAATCGGACTGCACGCCGCAGTGGTATACGGATCGGGCTGCGCGCCGCAGCAGGTGTGATATTAATACTGTGCTTGGGCTGAAGGAGCCCCTCCGGAGTCTGAACCCCCACAGTGAGCACGGGTACCCAAATTGGATCGGGCTACACGCCGTAGCGGTCATATGCATTGCATGGCATACATACATTGGTTTACGTGTACTACGTGGCATAACATTCAACACTCATACATTACTGGCACACATGCATTAGTTGCCTTATTGACCAGATCTCCTAGTGTAAATTGATAAGGAGTGCTGAGCCCGAGGGGCTGATTTGAGTGCGGACTTGCACTGTTTGAGATTGTATCCAGGTATTGGTATAATATTATGAAAGAAAGTAGCTAAAAATTGAGATTTTTAATAATCTACTCACATATGCTAGAAAGGGATAAAAAGATAGTTCTGTATTGTGTAGCATGAGATAGTGCCTATCGTGGTTTTCTTCCCTTCAGCGTTATTTACTTTTATTACTGCTGAGTTGGAAGTACTCACACCCGACTCCCTGCACCTTGTGTGCAGATCCAGGTACATCACAGCAGGGCTGATTCTATTGCGGCTCGGGAGTGCTTTCGGACAGTCGAGGTAGCTGCCAGCGTTCGCAGGACCTGATTCTCCAGTTTGTCTATATTTTTGTTCCGACCATCCCACACTTGTGTACAATTATATTCGCTATTTACACTTTGTATACTCTGTAGAGGCTCATGACTCTTGACCCTTCGGTCTATGGGAGTTTGTATGTGTTGGGACTAGTTCCCCGTTTTTGATATATATGTCACTGTTATTTTACAAGTGTTATGCTTAAATGGGATAAGGTGATCTCATAGCTCTATGATTGTTGTTGATTGGTCGGGCTGGCCTAGCAGTGTGCTGGGCGCCATCATGGCCGGATTTGGGGTCGTGACAAGTTGGTATCAGAGCCTAGGTTTACTAGGCCTCATGAGTCTTGAGCCGGTTAGTAGAGTCTTGTGGATCGGTACGGGGACGCCTGTACTTATCCTCGGGAGGCCGCGAACCTTTAGGAAACACTTCACATTTCTTGGAATTCTTATCGTGCGTACTTGATTCAGCTTGAGATATGCTTTTGAAATTCCTTCCGTGCGTCTGTGTACGCATCGAGCGCTCAGTAATATAAGTGCCTTATGTGTAGTGGAACGAGTTCAAACTCAGGAAGACTAAAATGATTATGCTATGTGTATCCTGGTGGAAGGTATTGTGTTGAAATGCTAAATTGAGGCGAGATAGGTGGATTGGTTCTCATGTGTAATTGAAAGGTAGTTGATATGTGTTATGATTCGAGCAGGTACAATGCATGTTCATGTACCAAATATGATAATATGATTTGTGTAGTATTGAGACTAATGTTGTCGATATGCATTGTGATGTCTTGTCGAGTTGTGAATGTATTGCTAGGATGGTTTTGGTGATTCTCTGGCAGGTGGATAGGCCAATTTACAAAGGGAACTCTGCCGAAATTTTTGGAAAATTTGGGACTTAGAAAAGATTTTGTCACCTAAAGAGGGGCGTAACTGTTGTGTGTGAATGAATGCAAGAATTGCAAAAGAGTTAATATTTCTGATGATTCGAATCTCCGCCGAAGCTTGTAAATGACTTGAGTTTAATCTAACTAGAACTTTGTGGCATCATTTGAGTAAGAATGCTATGAGTAGCTAGAAGTGCCTTGATGTATGGCTTCGAGCTAAGTTGGGGAGGTTGTTATTGATTAACTAATTGCACTGTTGTGTGTTGTGTTGGCTCTGTCTCTAGGTATGTTGGGAAATTTCGATAAGGGTTATGGTGCTACGTAGATGTGAAGAAATACTAGGATGTTGTGAACTTATGTTGGTAAAGAATGTTCGGTGTATAGAAAAGAAAGATAGCTAATTGTATCTGTATGTAATCATGTTTTGCGGTGTCAGAGTTTTAGCAAGGCACGAGTGGTTCTGTTCCATAAGACAGTTGAATTACAGCTGAATAAGGGTGAGTGACACCCAAGAATAGTCCTGTGGTGTTCCAGATTTTTGCTTGTAACAATAAGGTGTCTTAAGATTATGTATGTGGATAAAGATGGTGTTTTCGTTAGAAAGGATCAAGACTTGTGTTATATTATGTGAATGATGGGATTATATGTAATTCGTATTGGAAGGTAATGATAACGAATTCAAATCGCAAGAGGTTCTTCAAAATAAAGTATCGTAGGATGTGATCCTTCTGGGAAATATTGAGAGAGTATTCAGTGGCCTATATGACTTAGACCGTGTGGTCTTATGTACGAGTCTCGTGTGGACTGAGTTGTTGTGTTATGGTGCTACAGTAATGGCTAATATTAAATCAAAGATGAATCAGAAAGGAAACTGGGTAAATGGAACAACTTGTTAATAAACCGAAGCGGTATGATAAGGAATACGACTAACTATTGGTATGTGATTGAAGTAATGAGTCTTGCAGATATTGTGCAACAAAGCCTTTGAGTGATGACAATTGTGTAACTCGATATGGGTATAAGGACTCAGTCCTGGCAGTTAAACTTATGCAACGAATGGGAAGAAATAGTTTGTGATGTGTTTTATCATGGTTTGAAAATGAGTATATTCCTGTCGGTATACAAAGCGTGGAATGTGTAATGAGTTTTTCTTCTATATGGGATCGCGAAAGTCCTTGACTAGTAGAGTGCGCCGATGTTGAGGCGGAGGAAAGGGGTATGAATTTCCATGTCGCCTTAGTGTAATATGGTATATTCTAGGTTTTGAGATCAGTTCATAATATATGAGAAGTCAATAAAATTATTGAGCAGCGCAGACAGCTGCAGGTGAATTAAGAATAGATCTTTCTAATAATTTAAGAAAATGATACTGCTATTCTATTAACTTGGCGGGGAATATGATCCAAAAAGGACAAGGTAATGTAAACTGATAATATCCAGTGGTATGGTGGTATTCTCTTATTGGATCGACTATAATAATTGAGTCATTGATGGCATAGTGAAATTTCTGAATGGCTTTCGTGGTATGAATGGACGCTTGATGTGCGTTATGTATATGTACGATGGAATACGGAATCAGGCATAGTGATTCATGTGTTATATATGTGTAGGAGACTTGAAGTTCTCGTTAATTCGCCTATGCGGTGGTTGTATATCATGTGCATCAGCACTGTTTTGTGATTATTGGAAATCGGAAGCCCTAGAGGCTCTCTCTTGACTTGATAAGACGAATTCGGATTATGATACTTGATTGCTGACTGGTTGTCATGGGTCAGATTGTCTAGACTAATGTGATATAGACTATGTTGGAAAATGGCACAAATTGCGTAGCAGAGAGCATCAGAGTATGCTCCAACAGAGTAGTTGTACCCAGGACCAGCGGACGGCTGGTAGGCATAGCTTTGTCAGTTGGACCTTAGTGGCGGATGTCGGTGTAGAAGTATCTACCATTGATTAGTTCTGGTATTGAGGAACTTTGTCGGATGCATTTCTTGTGGCCAAACTTGAGGCTATATATGTTTATTATGATGAGCAACTTGACTCGACACGTATTTATTTGGCGAGGGTTACTTGGATCGATATGCATTTCCTTTTGCAAGATGTATGCGTGGATCGGGTGGCACACCGCCACGGGTTATTTGGATTGGGTGGCACGCCGCCACAGGTATGGTATCTGGATCGGGTGGCACGCCGCCACGGGTATGTCATTGGAGCGGGTTGCACGCCGCAACAGTATATTGTGACAATATAGTTAGTTATAAGCTACCTGGTATACAATACTTCCTCGCTTCTGAGGTAAAGACCGTTTTGAGTATCGCTTGGAGAATGGAACATCGGTTATGCTCTTTCAGGATTTGATAGCATACGTTAATTGTTTCACCGTGGGTGAGGTTGATTACGTGGGTTCAAGACCTAGATCTGTGCGTGGCTAACCGTTTTGAGCTTAGTGGCTTGAGGTGCTTCATGAGTAATAATGTTGGGGTAGAATCACGAATCGTGGCAAGGCCACGTGATGTTATGACCTCTCGAGGAGGATTCAGGTACTTTATTTCTATAATGCGAGACGCGATCTCAGTTCTATATTATGATGGCACAGAGGGATTAAATTGCAGCTCTATTTGCTGGAGACAGCTGTCATGAATTGAGCTGTCATGATTCGAGTGTGTGCATACGTTTCTATTGGAGCCTATGTTGTACTCGTTGTGGCTTAGGCCGGTGTTGAGGTGTCTTATCACCAGTGCGGTGTGTTATAATCGAAATGACTGTTTGAGTCATTAATGAATACGAGCATATTGGATCTTAGCTTGTTAGAAAGGTAAAAATTGAGGTTTGACTCCGAGACCTATGGTGGTACCAGTTTTAAAAGGGAAATGGATTCACGAATGGTTGACCTGAGAGATGGGTTCGGTATATCGCGTGCTTCAGCTGTCGGGGGCAGGATATGTAGGTGTTGGAATAAGACTCTATCTAATGAAAGAGGTTTTCAGCAAGTATTCGGTTATTGTGGCCAGTTGTTGTGATTAGAGACTATCGTCTCGAGTGATGGGGTTGTCAATACATCATATGATCTCACCCGGAGTAGTGAATATGGGTTATTGCAGTGGATTCGAGTGTATCCTGAGTATAGGCATGGGATTTGCATTTGGCATATGATTTCGGAAAGTGCAATGTGATTTATGGTTCAGATGGTCTGTGAAATTTTGACTATATGGTGTTTTCGGACTTATGTGAGATAGGGTGTCGTATGATCGCCCGAATATATGCTGGGTAATGTAATACAGCTATTGAGTTGCATCTAGTACCACTCTGGTACGCTCGAGGACGAGCGTTTGTTTAAGTTGGGGAGAATGTAACGACCCGGCCCGTTGTTACGGGAATTTACCACCCCGTCATGTTGCAATTATATGTTTTATGCTTTTATATCAGTGTTAGAGCCTATCGGGTGAGTTAGGAGTGAATTGAATTGAAAATGAAGCAAATAGCATGTTTGAAGGAAGTTTGAATATGGAAAGTCAACCTAGAGTTGACTATCGAGTTAGAGTGCTCGGAATCAGATTCTGATGATTCGACTAGTTTCGGGGGATCATTTATGACTTAGGAGAGCAATCGGAATTGAATTTGGAGGCCCGGTGTAGTTTTAGGCTTGGATTGGCTAAGATTGAATTTTGGAGAAATCCGAACGGTAGGTGAGATTTTGATCCGGGGGTCGGAATGGAATTCCAACAGTTGTAGTAGCTCCGTTAGGTGATTTTGGAGGTGGCTGCAAAATTTCAGGTCATTCGGAGATCGTTTGGTCGGGTTTTTGATCGAATTTCGATTTCGGAAGTTTTGAAGAAACTTAGGCTTGAATCTGTGCGTAATTGCTGATTTTGATGTTTAGGATGGTGTTTTTATGATTGGAACAAGTTTGAATCGTGTTATGGAGTATGTTGGTAGTTTTCGTTGGGGTCCCGGGGGCCTCGGGATGAATTCGGGGGTCCAAACGGACCATTTTGAGCCAAAAAGGGGCTGCTGGATTTGCTGCAATAAAATTTTAGGTTATTGTTCTCTGCGATCGCGACCATTGCCACGCGATCGCGTAGTGTATCGAGATGAGGCTGGGAGATTGCTCTTCGCGATCGCAGGAGTAGTGATGCGATCGCGTAAGGTTGAGTGTTGGTGCATCGCGATCGCGGGTCGGTCGATGCGATCGCGTAAGGTCGTGTTCTTGAGCAGTGCGATCGCGACCCCTTTGATGCGATCGCGTAGGGTCGCTGAGTTGAGCACTGCGATCGCATCCAGGCTCACGCGATCGCGTAGAGGAAAGTTGGCAGCCAGGTTTTTGTGCATCACGATCGCACGCCCAGTGCTGCGATCGCGTAGAGTAAACGGCCCAGGCAGTGAGTTTAAGTCCAGAAACATTTCATTTCGGGTTCATTTGCAAAACCCTCCATTGTTGAGCTCTAGAGTGAGAAAGTGACGGGAAATAGCTGGGAAATCATCGGGATATTGTCGGAGGTAAGTTTCGTGGTTTAATTACACGCCTTTATCATGAAATCATGGATTATTTCTATGAAAATGGAGGATTAAATGTGGGTTTAAGCCTAGGCCTAAATTGTAGAAAAATGCCGATTTGAGCAGGCATATGGAGTCCGAATTTGGTAAATTTGATATGCCTAGACTCTTATTGAGACGAGGGTTCCGAATATGTAACTTTTATAATTTTTCGAGAAGCGCACCAAAAGTCGAATTTTGACAACTTTGTGGGTTTTGGTGTAAACCGAGTTATTTCGATTGGGTTTTGTCTAATTAGCCTATTTTGATATATTTATGCTGATTTGTGCTAGTTTGGATGTGCGTGGATGCCGGTTCGAGGAGCTAAGGCGTCGCGGGCATGAGCTTTCGTCGGTTCGAGGTGGGTAATACTTGTAAATGATGTCCTGAGGGTTAGTAAACCCCGGACTTGCACATCTTAGTGCTGTGTCGAGGTGACTTGCACGCCGGATAACGGGCGTGGGGTAGAACACCATTGGGGATTGTGACTTGGTCCGTCCCGCATAATAAATAATAACACCTAATTATTGAAATGAATTGGACTAATTATCATGTTTGGGCTTCGTGCTAATTATTTGAGTCCTTCAGGGATTGGTATCACTGTTTTGATAACACTGTGCATATTTTATTCTAAATTTAAGTTTTAAAATGGTTTTTTTGCTATTCAACATTTTTATAAGGTTATGAAAAACTTGAACAAGGTCTTAATAACATTTTTAGTTGTGAGCTAATATGATATTGTTGCCCGTAGGGCTTTCTTGATTATTTGTTAGACTGATTGGGGCCGAGGGCCATATGTTAGGGCATGACATTTTATGTGAGCATATGCATACACATGCATGGATCGGACTGCATGCCGCAGTGGTATACGGATCGGGCTGCGCGCCGCAGCAGGTGTGATATTAATATTGTGCTTGGGCTGTAGGAGCCCCTCCGGAGTCTGAACCCCCACAGTGAGCACGGGTACCCAAATTGGATCGGGCTATACGCCGTAGCGGTCATATGCATTGCATGGCATACATACATTGGTTTACGTGTACTACGTGGCATAATATTCAGCACTCATACATTACTGACACACATGCATTAGTTTCCTTATTGACCAGATCTCCTGGTGTAAATTGATAAGGAGTGCTGAGCCCGAGGGGCTGATTTGAGTGCGGACTTGCACTGCTTGAGATTGTATCCAGGTATTGGTATAATATTATGAAAGAAAGTAGCTAAAAATTGTGATTTTTAATAATCTACTCACATATGCTAGAAAGGGATAAAAAGATAGTTTTGTATTGTGTAGCATGAGATACTGCCTATCGTGGTTTTCTTCCCTTCAGTATTATTTACTTTTATTACTGTTGAGTTGGAAGTACTCACACCCGACTCCCTGCACCTTGTGTGCAGATCCAGGTACATTACAGCAGAGCTGATTCCATTGCGGCTCGGGAGTGCTTTTGGACAATCGAGGTAGCTGCCAACGTTCGCAGGACCTGATTCTCCAGTTTGTCTATATTTTGTTCTGACCATCCCACACTTGTGTACAATTATATTCGCTATTTACACTTTGTATACTCTGTAGAGGCTCATGACCTTGACCCTTCGGTCTATGGGAGTTTGTATGTGTTGGGACTAGTTCCCCATTTTCGATATATATGTCACTGTTATTTTACAAGTGTTATGCTTAAATGGGATAAGGTGAGCTCATAGCTCTATGATTGTTGTTGATTGGTCGGGCTGGCCTAGCAGTGTGATGGGCGCCATCACGATCGGATTTGGGGTCATGACATTGACAAAGCTGAGAAGATAGATTCTCAAAGTAATGAGAGCTTATTTGATATTGACCCAGTTTCAATTGCTAAGGTACCTATTGCACATGAAGGAACCCAAGACAACAATAGAGATAGTGATCAAGATCAAAATGATCATCGTGGTGTAGATGTTACGGATGCTCCAGTTGATGAAGTTTTGGTTGATCGGCAACCAATTCCTGCATAGGTAACTACTTCAAATGCTCCCGAAACATCTCTTAGAAGATCTACAAGGGAGAAGCAAAAATCCATGCGATATCCTCCTGATGAGTATGTACTGTTGACTGACATGGGAGAACATGAGAATTATGATGAAGCCATGCAAGATAATTACAAAGATCATTGGATCAAAGCCATGGAAGATGAGATGAAGTCACTCCATGAGAATGGCACTTATGAGTTAGTGAAATTGCCGAAAGGTAAGAGAGATTTATCTAACAAATGGATATTGAGAATAAAGCAAGATAACCATACCTCTGCGCTTAGATGCAACGCAAGGTTAGTTGTTAAAGATTTTGGCCAGAAGAAGGGACTTGACTTTGATGAAATTTTCCCCTGTTGTGAAGATGTCTTCTATTCGTGTGATTTTAGGCTTAGCCGCAAGTGTAGATTTAGAGGTTGAGCAGATGGATGTCAAGACTGTTTTTCTTCATGGTGATTTAGATGAGGAGATTTATATGGAGCAACTTGAGAGTTTTGTAACTAAGGGAAAAGAAAATTATGTCTGCAAATTAAAAAAGAGTCTGTATGGATTGAAACAAGCTCCAAGGCAACGGTATTTGAAGTTTGAATCTGTCATTGAAGAACAATGGCACAAGAAAACTTCTTTAGACCACTGTGTATTCTTCCATAAGTTCTCTGATGATGATTTTATTATTTTATTGCTTTATGTGGATGACATGCTTATTGTTGGCAAGAATAAATCCAGAATCGTAGTCCTTAAGAAGCAATTGAGCAAATCGTTTGCGATGAAGGACTTGGGGCCAGCAAAGAAAATCTTGGGCATTCAAATCCACCAACACAGAGATAGAAATGAGTTATTTATGTCCCAAAAGCAATACATTGAGAAGGTACTCAAGAGGTTCAAATGACAGATGCAAAAGTGGTTAGTACTCTTTTTTCTAAACACTTCAAATTGAGTATTAGTCAGAGTCCATCCACTGATGAAGAGAAAAATGAGATGTCTTGTATTCCTTACTCTTCTACCGTTAGTATCTTGATGTATGCTATGGTTTGCACTAGACCAGATATTGCATATGTCATTGGTACTGTTAATAGATTCCTTTCTAATCCTGAAAAAAGAACATTAGGATGTAGTAAAATAGATATTAAGGTATTTGAAAGGTACTGCAGATTGGAAGCTGTGCTTTGATAATGGCAAGCCTGAACTTGTTTGTTACATAGACTCTAATTTAGGAGGCAATCTTGATAATTCAAGATCCACTTTTGGTTATTTGATCACTTTTGCAGGGGGGCTATTTTTTGGCAATCTATCCATCACATAAGTCAAATACATTGCTGTCACAGAAGGTGCCAAAGAACTATTATGGATGAAGGAGTTTATTAATGATCTTGGCTTTGAGCAGCCACGTTACATCTTATTTTGTGATAATCAGAGTGTTATCTGTCTCACCAAGCACTCCACTTTTCATTCTAAGACCAAATATATAAATATAAAGTATCATTGGATAAGAATGGCCTTGGAAGAGAAATTATTTAAGACTGAGAAGATACACACTGATGAAAATCCTTCGGATATGCTGACAAAGACGGTGGTTGCAGATAAACATGAATATTGTAGAAAATTGGCATGCATGAAGCCTGTCAATAGCTCCTTTACTTGAAGACACATTTGGCCCCTTGTCTGGAGGCAAAGTTTGTTGGGCACATGCCCATATTGTCCAGCCAAAGGCCTAATGGCCTAATCTTATTCTCTTTTGGTTTTCAATTCTATTTCAAATTGGATTCGGTTTATTCCTATTTTAAGTGGGTTTTGGCTTTAAGAGAAAGCACCACTCATGATCTTATACATATGACAACCTTGGAGAATTATTCTATGCTCATTGATACAAGTCTTTGAAATACTTAAGCACATAAAAGTGGTTTAGAGAGAGCTTTCATCAAGAGAGAAGAGTGAAGAGAGAAGAAAAATAGTTTTCTTTTGCTGCATATTTTTATTCCGACCAGCCAATATTCAAATCACGTTTTCCGATTCGTTAATAGTTGGATCGGGCTAAAATTTTGACCGAGTGTTTGTAACATCTTGGTCTTGGATGTGAACAGTGGAGATCGGATTTGGAGGCTCGTAGCATAGGATTTTGTGCCTCGAACATCAATTTTATTTTGTGGATTATACTCTTTCTTCAATTGATTAGTTGTTGCTCTTGTTGTTCAGTGTTTGACCCTTGTTGTGTAGCCAATTTGAAGAACACTGTAACCCTCTTATTGTTATAGTGGAGCTTTTTGAATCTTTGTAATCCCATGGTTTTTACCTTCGATTTGAAAGGTTTTCCACGTTAAAATTTGATGTTCTTTATCTTCTTCATTTTCGTGTTTGCCTCTTTCTTAACACAACAACGTACTCGTGTAAGTTTCATAGTGGAAGTCATAGTTGATGCAATAAGCATTATTTAGGATTTTAACTTAATTAAGGAGTTAACAGTAGATTATTTTTGGGAAATGATACTGTTTGGTCGTTCTTAAAAAATATATTTATTTTGCATATATATATATATATATATATATATATATATATATATATATATATATATATATATATATATATATATATTCAGCTATTAAATATAAATAATTTTTTGCATATGCTAAAATTGAATTTATATTTTGTGCATTTGTGCATTCACATTAACCTAGTTAGGAATCTAGATTCTAGAAGACCGGTCCATTCAGGAAGTAGTTAACAACTGGTGCAAGTAGCTATAGAATTAAATGTGTAATGCATGTGCACAATCGCCAATTGGACAAAACATTATTACTGTTTACGCCCTTATATTTCTACATTATGTCCACAAATGGTCCATCTGAGACGTTGCTACACTTCTAGAAAAGAAAAAAGAATTGTGGCTACACGGCTCGGTGTGTCACTTTCACTTCACCACGTGAAATACTTTCCCGAGAGAAACTTGAGATGTGAGTTCATTTTAAAATTAACTGAAAATGGCTAAATACCTCCCTGAATTTTATAATAAGGTTTATATAAAATTCTTATTAAAATTTTGATTCATATCTAATTTTACTGTTATATTATTGGTCCAAATACCTCATGGATTTTAAACGGAGCCAAATAAGCTCCTGAACTTTACGATAAGGTATATATAACTCTCATTTTTTAACAAAATATTTTTTTTGTAAAAATAAATTTGTAAATCTGAAAATAATTTTTTGAAAAAATAAAATATTTTGTTAAAAAAAATTTTTTTTCCTGTTTTTGTACAAAAAAAAAACAATTTTTATAAATTTATTTTTACAGTTTTTACAAAAAGAAAATTCTTTAAAAAACTGTAAAATGAAAAAAAAATATTTTTCAAAAGCAAAAATGATTTGTTGAAAATATGTTATTCAATTTTTAAAAAATGAATATATTTTGTTAAAAACTGAAAATGTTCTAATTCCTCTGTTTTTTTTTTTTCAATTACAAAAAAAAAGTATTTTGTTACAAAAACGATTTTTGCAATTTTTTTAAAATTTCACAAAAAGATATTTCTTTTTCTTTTGGAAATGTTCTAATTTCCTTTTGTAAAACTTTAAAAAAAATTGTAAAAATCATTTTTTTAACAAAACATTTTGTTGTAAAAACTTAAAAAATATAAAAACAGTGAAATTAGAACATTTTCAGTTTTTAAAAAATATTTCTTTTTTAAAAACTGAATAAAATATTTTCAATAAATTATTTTCGCTTTTGAAAAATATTTTTTACTTCATTCTTTAGTTTTTTTAAATATTTTTTTTAAAAAGTGGAAAAACAAATTTATTAAAACTATTTTATTGTTGTTGTAAAAACACGGAAAAAAATTATTTTTTAACAAAATATTTTCGTTTTTTTTTAAGAATTGAAGAAATTATTTTCAATAAATTATTTTTAGTTTTTTACAAATATGTATCTGGGCCAATAATATAACGGGCCAAAGTTTTAACAACGATTATATTATACCTTAAGTTCATGGATATGTGGACCTTTTCCGTAAAATTAATAACTAGCATAAAGCTTTTCATTCTCAAACATAATGGAAAATCTGATATTGTATTTTGTAACATACAAAACTGACCACAAAGGGTAATTCAGAATACAACATTACTATAATTCAAGAAACTCAAACAAAAGCCAGTGACTCAACATGTGTATAGGCATCAAAGCAATCATACCGTGCACCACCAATAAAAACTCTGAAAGAATCAGGCTTTATATCAGCCAACTCTTTGACTATCCCACTCTGTATCTCATACAAAATAATTTTCCCCGGAATTGAAATCAACAGTCTTGCCCTGTTTTCCTCATTTTCTATAAAACAGAGCACAGTAAATGCATATGGAAAGTTATAATCTTCAGGAGGATACATTTCTTGATTCACCATAGCTGGATACAAACTGGTCAAAAATTCCAAATTAACACGATACTTTACAACCCACTGAGAATAATCACTCTTCAACTCCAAAACATCAAACTCAATATCTTGAGGCTTATGAATTTCAATCAGATGCAAATGTCCACCCGATTCACCAAAATACTCAATATTCCTGTACCACTGACCTTCTGGAATTTGAGTACTAGGCATTGATTTAAATTTACAACTATCAATTTCAAAACACAAAAACGGGCCTGTTTGACTAAACCAGTGTATAGCACCTTTCCAAAAAACTCCACGATAGCAACATAATTCCACATTACCATTACAGTGTTCAGTTGAATGCCTCCAAATCCCAGAAACTGATGAATACACTGAGAAACGAAGTTGATTTTCAGATACAGACAACCAAACACAAACAACATCGTAACCACCAGATCTTTTGGGGTCAAATGCTATGTTCATGCTTTTCACTACCATTCCCTCTGGCACTGGAATAAATCTATGATGACCTGTAGTAAGATTATAAACGTAAAACTCGGGTTTTGCATCGTCTGATTTAAAACCGAGACATAAAAGTCCATTACAAGAACTAATATTACTCAGAACTTTGCCATCACGTGCATCGGATAAACGGTCGTAAATCCGACACATTGCAGACAGGCGTTCTTCGTGAAGACTAAGGAAATCGTAGTTCGGGTGTCGGCACAAGAAAACACCGACGGTGGAAGCAGAGGAGGCAGCATTCCTACGGGTGTGGAGGCGACGGAAATAGGTACCGGAAATAAGGGAAAACCAGTGTTTCGAGACACATTGGAAACGAAGTAGAGATTTTGGGGGTAAGCGTAGGAATATTTCAGTTAACAGATCTTCACTGCCGGCGATTTGCTCCGACGAAGGCGAGGTTTCGGAGGAAACTGGCAAATAATGCTGCTTTAGCTGTTGGTTGTAACTCCGGGAGTGGGTAAGGGTCAGTTTTATTGGAGCACTGGTACCGCCGTATGAGATACAGTCGCCGGAAACCATGGTCGGATTTTTTTCTTCTGGAAACTCTATGAATTGAAGTGTATTTGGACACTCTATATTAAGACCAAGTGACCAGCAGTCTTGAGGTCTTTGTCCCCACAACTTGAAAGAGAGAGGAGAAGACTTGTTAGATAGAGCTAATAATGCAACTTTATTTGTGACCATAGGAATATTTTATTAATTTTACTATTGGATGGAGACATAGAGTTGATAATCACATGAGCAACTTTATTTGTGAACGTAAATTATGGTACATGTATTATCAAAATTAATACTATTAAGAAAAAATAAGAGAAAGAAGAAATAGAATATATAATTCCGAATTCACAATTTGCTTGTGTGTTCTTAAGAAATTTTAAACCCCTCATAGTTGCCAAGGTAATGGATTAAATCCTCCCAGGATAAAACAGAATAACCTTCCTGCGACTGTGGCAATACAAGAAGCAGGATACCAACGAACTCAAAGAGCGGAGCGAATTACACTTACAATTTTTAAGGAACAAAAAAGCTCAAGAATTTTTGGATTAATGAACTTGCAGAGAGAGGGAAAGTAATTTATTGGTTTCTGAATTTCTGAATATCTAGAATGGAAGCCATGCCTGAATTTATAGGCAATTGTTAGCTTTGTGAAAAGGTATGGTGCCTCTTCATGGTGTCTGTTCATTGTGAATAGACACCTGATAGGAAGATACGTTCTTTCAACGTTATTTATTAAACTAGGTCAACTAGTTTAACCAAATAAACCGGGCCAAATTTTGAAGCCCAATCCAGTCCATTTAATTTTCCACTATTACCCAATTCACACTACTCATCTTTAAAGCTCAATGGCTTAAAAGTCCAACAACCCCCCACATGAATGGGGAATGGCTATATAGAGAGAAAAAAAACATATATGGAAATTGTGTGATTCGCAAGAAAAGATCGATCGTGTCTGGATAAGTAGGTTTCCCTTTGAACTTTCCATAGTGAACATATGTCGGATATACTCGGTCAATCGGTAGATTTGATATTTTTGAACCGTCAAACTTTGGTGTATACCTAGACAACCATATGTCACACAATCGACCCTTAACCGTCTTTTGGTTCTCATTATTGTGTTCGTTTCAGTCATGAACACCGCCTGGTCTCATAAGTGCGTAGAGAATTGACCTTACAGAATTCTCCTTGAAGCGGCTTACACTTCACACTTACATAGGTGATTCCTAAACATGTAATCCTTTAGATTGATACTATTTGATAGATACCTCATCAAACTTAGGTAATCATTAAAGAACGTGTAAAGTTCTATCCTTGTTACTGAACATTGTCTTCATCACGAGAATGGACCAAATATTTTATTTTGACAATGTTGAACCGGTCAATCACAACTTTGTTTGAGCTCCTTGAACCTAGATCTCGGAACATCCAAAATTCTAGGTAGAGTTACCGCCATGTTGACTTGTCCTCGGCCATAGTCCCATTCCCTTAGATGATTTCTCAACTCCCTCTCTAGTTAAGCCTTTTGTAAGCGGATCCGCAACATTATTCTTTGATCTTACATAATCAATAGTGGTAATTCCACTAGAAAGTAGTTGTCTAACGGTATTATGTCTTCGCCGTATATGACGAGACTTTCCGTTATACATAACGCTCACTGCCCGTCCTATTGCAGCCTAACTATCGCAATGTATGCAAATAGGAGCCAAAGGTTTTGGCCAGAACGGAATGCCTTCTAAAAAATTCCGAAGCCATTCAACTTCTTCACCGGCTTTATCCAATGCTATAAACTCTAATTCCATTGTAGAGCGAGCAATACACGTCTGTTTAGAAGACTTCCAAGATACTGCTCCTCCACCAACAGTAAACACATATCCACTTGTGGACTTTGTTTCTATTGAGCCGGTTATCCAATTTGGATCACTATATCCTTCGGTAACTGCAGGATATTTATTGTAGTGCAAAGCGTAGTCTTGAGTATACTCCAAGTATCCCAGAACTCGTTCATTGCCACCCAGTGATGTTTGTTGGGATTACTTGTGAATCGACTAAGTTTACTTATCGCACAAGCTATATCAGGTCGTGTATAGTTCATGATGTACATTAAGCTACCCAACACACGAGCATACTCCAATTGAGATGTACTTTCACCTTTATTCTTCATAAGATGATGGTTTAAGGCAATTGGAGTCCTTGCACTTCTAAATTCCAAATGTTTGAATTTTTCAAGTACCATTTTCACGTAATGTGATTGAGAGAAAGCTAGACCTTGAGGAGTCCTTTGGATTTTAATTCCTAGAATTATATCGGCAACTCCTAAGTCTTTCATATCAAACTTACTAGCAAGCATGCGCTTAGTAGTTTGAATGTCGGCAACGTCTTTGCTCATTATTAGCATATCATCAACATATAAGCAAACAATGAGTATATGATTTGGAACGTTTTTAATGTAAACACATTTATCACATTCATTAATATTAAATCCATTTGACAACATTGTTTGGTCAAATTTCGCATGCCATTGCTTGGGTGCTTGTTTTAGTCCATAAAGGGACTTAACAAGTCGACACACCTTATTTTCTTTTCCCGGAACCACAAACCCCTCGGGTTGGTCCATGTAGATTTCTTCCTCTAAATCACCATTTAAGAAGGCATTTTTCACATCCATTTGATGGATTTGAAGATCATACAAGGCGACTAACGGATTAGCATCCGAATAGATGTAATTCTTGTTACCGGTGAGTATGTGTCAAAATAGTCAAGACCTTCTCGTTGTCTAAATCCTTTGACGACAAGTCTTGCCTTGTATTTGTCAATAGTACCATCGACTTTTATTTTCTTCTTGAAAATCCACTTAGAACCCAACGTTATATTACCTGGAGGAAGATCAACCAATTCCCAAGTATGGTTGCTCAATATGGATTCTATTTCACTGACAGGTTCTTTCCAATATTGTGCCTCTGAGGAAGGCATTGCTTCCTTGAAGATACGAGGCTCATTTTCTAACAGAAAAGTCAAAAAATCTGGACCTAATGAAGTAGATGTCCTTTGACATTTACTTCTTCTCGGATTTTCTTCATTAGGCATACCATCTGTTATTTCCTCCCGAGGTCGTTTTGACTTTTGGAAGGTCACTTCACTTTCCTTTTTATACGGATAAATAGTTTCAAAGAATTCAGCATTATCTGATTCTATTATCGTATTAATGTGAATATCAGGATTTCTGATTTATGAACCAGAAAACGATATGCCTTGCTATTGGTTACATATCCAATAAATACATAATCAACCGTTTTTTGACCTATCTTAACCCTTTTAGGTTTAGGAACTTGTACCTTAGCTAAACACCCACACACTTTGAAGTATTTCAAGCTAGGCTTTCTTCCTTTCCACTTTTCATAAGGAATGGATTATGTTTTACTATAAGGTACACGGTTGATTATCCGGTTAGCTGTAAGTATAGCTTCCCCCCACAAGTTCTATGGTAAGCCAGAACTTATTAGCAATGCATTCATCATCTCCTTCAACGTTCGATTCTTCCTCTCCGCAATTCCATTAGATTGTGGAGAGTAAGAGGCAGTTGTTTGGTGAATAATGCCATTTTTCAAACATATTTCTTCAAAAGGAGATTCATATTCGCCACACCTATCACTTCTTATCATTTTGATCTTTTTGTTTAGTTGCATTTCAACTTCACTCTTGTATTGCTTGAAAGCATCAATTGCCTCATCTTTACTATTAAGTAAATAAACATAGCAGTATCTCGTGCTATCGTCAATAAAAGTAATAAAATACTTTTTTCCACCGCGACATGGTGTTGACTTAATGTCGCAAATATCCGTGTGAATTAAGTCTAAAGGACTTGAATTCCTTTCAACGGACTTATAAGGATGCTTAGCATACTTTGATTCCACACATATTTGACATTTAGAATTAATGCAATCAAATTTTGGCAATACTTCTAGATTTATCATTTTTCGCAATGTTTTGAAGTTTACGTGACCTAAACGCGCATGCCATAAAGTGTTTGACTCAAGCAAGTAAGAAGAAGCATTCACTTTATTGATTGGAACTGCTATTACACTTAGCTTGAAAAGGCCCTCACTTAGGTAACCTTTTCCAACATACAAATCGTTCTTACTAATTACAACACTATTAGAAACAAAAATACATTTGAATCCATTCTTGACAAGAAGTAAGGTAGACACAAGATTCTTGCGAATTTCTGGAACATGGAGGACTTGGTTTAAAGTCACTATTTTTCCAGACGTCATCTTCAATGAAATCTTGCCAACTCCTTCAATTTTGGCCGTAGATGAATTTCCCATGAAGATAGTCTCGTCGGGACCTGCGGGGACATAAGAAGAAAATAATTCCTTGTTAGCACAAACATGGCGGGTGGCTCCAGAATCTATCCACCACTCTTTCGGATTTCCTACCAAGTTGCATTCGGACAACATGGCACACAAGTCTTCCATTTCATCTTCAACCATGTTGGCTTGATTTTTTTTCTTCATATCATTCTTTGGCGCACGACAATCTGCCGCTTTATGCCCAATTTTTCCACAGTTATGGCAATTACCCTTGAACTTCTTCTTGCTTGGGTAATTCTTTGGTCCAGAAGCTTTCTTCCTCTTCTTATTTTGTGGTGCCTCCTCAACAATGTTTTCCCCCACAATTGTCGAGTTTCCACGTGACTTCTTTTTAGCATTTTTGTTGTCCTCTTATATCCTCAAACGAACAATCAAGTCTTCTAGAGTCATCTCTTTCCGTTTGTGTTTATGATAATTCTTAAAATCCTTCCACAACGGAGGTAGCTTCTCAATGAAAGAAGCAACTTGAAAGGCCTCATTAATGACCATACCTTCAATAACAAATTCAGAGTTAATAATAAGATAAATCTTATTAATAGAATTATTGATTCGGGTCATACCTTCAGCAAGGAGGTCATGTACAATGATAGTTCTTGGACTTGTGTTATGACCGACCTAGTGTCAATCATCTTGAAATCCAGGAACCTTGCAGCCACGAACTTCTTAAGTCCTGCATCCTCGGTCTTTTACTTTTTCTCAAGTGCATTCCATAACGCTTTTGAAGTTTCCATGACACTATAGACATTGTACAAATCATCTTCCAAACAACTCAAAATGTAATTTTTGCATAAGAAATCAGAATGTTTTCATGCTTCAGTTACAACAAGTCGTTCATTGTCCGAAGTATCCTCAGCCATGACCGGAGGATCCTCCTTGATAAAACGTTGCAAACTCAACGTAGTAAGATAGAAGAGCATCTTCATTTGCCAGTGTTTGAAGTCAATACCAGAAAACTTTCTGGGTTTTTCTGCCGGTGCCATAGCATGGGCCGGAGTAGAACAGCTTAACGATGCAGCCACACTCGTCATAGTAGCACCCGTTCCCGCAACATTTCCATTAGTTTGGTTTTTATTCGTCATATTTCTGTAAAGTCAAAAACAATACAGAACTTTATTAAATCGGTGAAGTTTTTATATCTTCAAACTGAATATCAAACCAAACATACAACACGTAACAATGGTGAAGTTTTTATATACTTCAAACCCGTACGTTTATTATTCCGGCAAAGTTTTTATGTACTTTAAACCGGAGAGAAACAATTAATGGAATAGAAAGCAACAAGGCTTTAGTCTCCAAATTAATGCAAAATAATGCCGGAAAAAAAAAACTTGCGGTAGAAATTAATACTGCAAAATTAAATTAAATTGCTACTGCTTTCAACACCAAACGTTGCTTCAATAATTTTAAAATTATAACCAATCAGAAACAAGAACTACTAAAACCAAAGTAGTTACTCTTTTCTTTTATTTTTAAACAAATTACAAATTTAAGCGGCACTACTTGTTTCTTTATCAATCGACGTTATTCTATTTCATAAGAAGTTAGGTAACGATCAGCCAAACTTTTATTTATTGATTTGTTCTCAATTTCTAGCAAATACACATTATAATAAACAATAAAATTCCTTAAGATGTTAGGCCACGTGTATTATCAAAATCAACACTGTTAAGGAAAAATAAGAGGAAGAAGAAATAGAATATATAATTCCGAGTTCACAATTTGCTTGTGTGTTCTTAAGGAATTTTAACCCCCTCACAGTTGCCAAGGTAATGGATTAAATCCTCCCAGGATAAAACGGAATAACCTTCCTGCTACTGTGGCAATACAAGAAGCAGGATACCAACGAACTCAAAGAGCGGAGCGAATCACACTTACAATTTTCAAGGAACAAGAAAGCTCAAGAATTTTTGGATTAATGAACTTGTAGAGAGAGGGAAAGTAATTTGTTGGTTTCTGAATTTCTGAATGTCTAGAATGGAAGTCATGCCTGAATTTATAGGCAATTGTTGGCTTTGTGAAAAGGTATGGTGCCTCTTCATGGTGTCTGTTCATTGTGAATAGACACCCGATAGGAAGATACGTTCTTTCAACGTTATTTATTAACTGGGTCAACTAGTTTAACCAAATAAATCGGGCTAAATTTTGAAGCCCAATCCAGTCCATTTAATTTCCCACCATTATCCAATTCACACTACTCATCTTTAAAGCACAATGGCTTAAAAGTCCAACAAATTCGCTACAAACTACATACTGTATATTTTTGCTGATTTGGTCAATTTCACAATGAACCTAGAAGCGATCTTCTCGCTTTGGTATAGAGCAAAGGTGTTAAACGCGCGGGCTGGGACGGGTTGGTCAAAATATTGCCAACCGGTACGGGTTTGGGGCGGGTTGGTAATGCGTTGAGGTTAACGGGTTAGTAGCGGGCTTAGAATTTTCGGGTTATATAGGGCCCGTACAGGTTCGGGCGGGTCGGGATTTTTAATTTTTTTTTTGGCAACTTTCGAGTCGACGGAAGTCCAGTAATGAAATCCGTGGTAATCGTCTCCCACTGTCACGACCCGAATTTTTCCCCAACATCGGGATCGTGATGGCGCCTACTCGTGGTAGCTAGGCAAGCCACCGTATTCATACTATCCTGTTTTTAACACAATTTTAATTAAATAAATGCGGAATACTTTATCGAAATGGATATAACAAATCACAAAGTGAAAATTATACCGAAATCCTCTACCCAAGACGTGGAGTCACCAACTCACAAACTACTATGGAATACTACACATAAAAGTCTGAAGGAAATATAACATAATACTGTTTGTCTCGGAACAACGAGACTACAGCTATTAACATAAATAGAGAAAGAGACGCCGGGCCTGCGGACGTCCGCAAGCTACCTCGGTCTCAAATGTGATCAACTCCCACGCAATCTATTTACTGCTGCTGCTGCTCCTGATCGTAACCTGGACCTGTGCAAAAACGCACAGAAGTGTAGCATCAGCACAACCGACCCCATGTGCTGGTAAGTGCCTGGCCTATCCCGGCGAAGTAGTGACAAGCCTAGGACCAGACACCCACGTAAACCTGTGCAATTCAATATATATATATGTACCACAAAATAACAAGAATTAATCAAGTATTGACACCATAAGGAATATCTTAAAGAATTCAACAATTAACCACAGTTAATAATTTCACAATGAAACACAAAGTGTAATGTAAACACAAATAATATCAATTCAAGGAATAGCAAACAGTTGCACGACATCACCCTTCGTGCTTTTACTCTCATCCTCACATCCATAGTACGGCATGATCCTTCGTACATGGTTCAATAATAGAGCACGGCATGATCCTTCGTGCGTAATCAATAATAGGGCACGGCATGATCCTTCGTGCATAATCAATAATAAACATGGCACGGCATGATCCTTCGTGCATAATCAATAATAAACATGGCACGACATGATCCTTCGTGCATAATCAATAATAAACATGGCACGGCATGATCCTTCGTGCATAATCAATAATAAACAGGGCACGGCATGATCCTTCGTGCATAATCAATAATAAACATGGCACGGCATCACCCTTCGTGCATTATCTCTCTTCCTCACCCAAATAACAATCACAGTTAAGGGCAAAGAAAGAAACAACAATTCATAAATCGTCCCATCAAGGGCAATCAATAATTATCTTCACAACAAGTCCCAACAAGGGAGAACAATAACAATTCATCTGTAATATATCTCAAAATAATTATTTTCCAACGACTCACGGTCATACTAGACGCCAATGTATGGATGCTCGTCACCACAGCCCATACACCGCACTCGATCACATAACACATAACACATAATCCTATTCCCTCAAGCTAGGATAGAACAAACACTTACCTCGAATGTTTATGAACAATCAAATCCGTGGAAATATCTTTTCTTTCAATTTGGCTCCAATCCAACCGTATCTATACACAATTGATTTAATATCATCAATTCTACTCAACAAACTAATTCTTAATACCAAATAACACTTTTTCAACATTCTGCCATGAATAGTAAATTTCAACCCCGGGCCCACATGGTCGGAATTCGGGGTTATGACTAAAATCCGGTTACCCATTCCCCCATGAGTTCATATATATGATTTGTTTCAAAATCGGACCTCAATTCGAGGTCCAATTCCCCAATTTATGAAAAACCCTATTTTCTAACAAAAACAAGAATTTTACCATGAAAACATTTGATTTCTAATGAAAAACATGTTTAATGATGTTAGGAATTGAAAGAATTAAGTAAAAAGTGACTTACAATCGATTTGATGAAGAAGAAATCCTTGAAGAGTCGCAAATGGGCGTTTTGGTTTTGTGAAAAATGAAGAAATGATTGAAATTCGTGTTTTTCAGGTCTCTGTGTTCGCATTTGCGAACATGGGTTCGCAATTGCGAACCCCGACCAATTTCTGGAGTTTGAAAAATAAGCTAAGGGTGGAAAGTTCGCATTTGCGAACTTTTGTTCGCATTTGCGAAGCCAAGGCATACTGGGAGGTTCGCATTTGCGACATAATGTTCGCATTTGCGAACAAGGCTCCTTCGCATTTGCGAAGAAGGCTTCGCATTTGCGAAGCATGGCTTAGCAATGAAGGCATCGCATTTGCGAAGAATGCTTCGCATTTGCGAAGCATGGCTTGGCAGTGAAGGCCTCGCATTTGCGAGGTTATGTTCGCAATTGCGAACCCAAGCCTTCCTGGACGCCCTTCGCATTTGCGATCAAGGGTTCGCATTTGCGAACCCCTTGGTCTGTCACCTTCGCAATTGCGAAAAATACTTCGCATTTGCGAAGCCAACAGCTGGGTGAAAAACCAGCAGTGCAAAAATTCAGAAATTTAACCAACGGCCTATCAAATTTTTACCCGAGCCCCCCGGGCTCCAAACCAAACATGTACACAACCTCAGAAACACATTATGGACTTGTTCGTGCGATCATATCGCCAATATCACTTCGTTTTAATCAAATCGAGCCTCAAACTCATGATTTTCATACTTTTGATTTTCAAAACTTCTTAACTTGGAACTCAAGGTCCAAAACATCTCAAACGACATCCAAATGTCACCAAACTTTACGGAAATCACATATATAATATTTAAGACTTGTACCGGGCGTCGGAACCAAAATACGAGCCCGATACCAAGGTCTATTAATTCATTTCCTTTAACAATTACATCAAAAACAATTTCATAGAAAAATTCATAACTTGGGCTCTAGGCCTCAGAATTCGACTCCGGACGCATGTCCAAGTCCCATATTTTCCTACGGACCTCTCGGGACCATCCAATCTCGGTCCGGATCCGTTTACCAAAAATGTTGACCGAAGTCAACCATATCAATATTAATATCATTTTTATCCAAATTTCTCATAGAATTCATATTTTCTATCACAAAATCTTTCGGCTACATGCTCGGATCGTGCACGTAAATCGAGGCAACATAGAATGAGGTTTTCAAGGCCTCGAAAGCTCGAAATGATTAATAAAATAAGTGATGACCCTTTGGGTCGTCACAATCTCCACCTCTAAAACAATCGTTCGTCCTCGAACGGACAAAAGAAAGAAGTACCTGAGTCAGGAAACAAGTGTGGGTAACGGCTCCGCATATCAGACTCGGACTCCCAGGTCGATGCCTCAGGAGGCTGACCTCTCCACTGAACACGCACAGAAGGATAACTCTTCGACCTCAACTATCGAACCTGCCGGTCTAGAATGGCCACCGGCTCCTCCTCATAGGATAAATCGTTGTCCAATTGGACAGTACTCAAATTTAACACATGTGTGGGATCGCCGTGGTATCTCCGAAGCATAGATACATGAAAAATCGGATGCACGACTGATAAGCTAGGCGGTAGAGCTAGTTTGTAAGCCACCCCTCCCACTCGGTCCAGAATCTCAAATGGGCCAATATACCTAGGGCCGAGCTTGCCCTTCTTCCCAAACCTCATCACGCCCTTCATAGGCGACACTCGGAGCAATACTCGTTCACCAACCATGAAATCTACATCTCGAACCTTACGATCCGCATAAGTCTTTTGCCTAGACCGAGCTGAACGCAATCTCTCCCGAATAGTCTTGACCTTATCTAAGGCCTCCTGAACTAAGTCCGTACCCAACAACCGAGCCTCTCCCGGTTCAAACCATCCAACCGGTGATCGACATCGCCTACCATACAACGCCTCATACGGAGCCATCCGGATGCTAGATTGGTAGCCGTTATTGTAGGCGAACTCGCTAATGGTAGAAACCGATCCCACGAGCCTCCGAAATCAATAACACGAGGCTCGAAGCATGTCCTCGAGCATCTAAATAGTCCTCTCGGACCGACCATCCGTCCGAGGATGAAATGCCGTACTCAATTGAACCTGAGTGCCTAACTCCCGCCGGACCGCTCTCCGAACCGCGAGGTAAACCGCGTACCCCGATCGGAGATAATAGATATCGGCACCCCATGGAGACGAACAATCTCCCTAATGTCAACCTCCGCTAACCTCTCCGACGAGTAGGAGACAGATACTGGAATAAAGTGTGCTGATTTGGTCAACCTATCAACAATGACCCAAATAGCATCAAATTTCCTCCGAGTCAAAGGAAGTCTAGTAACGAAGTCCATAGTGATCCGCTCCCATTTCCACTCGGGAATTTCAATCCTCTGGAATACACCACCAGGTCTCTGGTGCTCATATTTCACCTGCTGACAATTTAGACACCGAGCGACATACGCAACGATATCTTTCTTCATTCTGCGCCACCAATAGTGTTGCCGTAAGTCCTGGTACATCTTCGCGGCGCCCGGGTGAATAGAATACCGCGAACTGTGGGCCTCTGCTAAGATCAACTCTCGAATTCCTTCGACATTGGGCACACAAACTCGACCCTGCAATTTCAATACCCCATCATCATCTAGATTTACCTGTGTGGCACCTCCCCGCTGTACCGTATCTCTCAACTCACGCAAATGAGGATCATCAAATTGCCTCTCACGGATACGCTCTAATAAAGAAGAACGAGCGACCGTGCGGGCTAACACCCTGCTAGGCTCAGAAATGTCTAATCTCACGAACCGGTTGGCTAAGGCCTGAACATCTAGAGCTAATGGTCTCTGACTGACCGGAATATATGCAAGACTACCCATGTTGGCTGACTTCCTACTCAAAGCGTCAGCCACCACGTTTGCTTTTTCCCTGATGATATAAAAAGGTGACATCATAATTTTTCCGCAATACCAGCCACCTTCTCTGCCTCAAATTCAACTCTTTTGTTTAAACAAATATCGAAGACTCTTATGATCGGTGTATACTTCACATACTACACCATACAAATATTGCCTCCAGATCTTCAATGCGTGAATAATCGCCGCAAATTCTAGATCATGCCCTGGGTAATTCTTTTCAGGCATCTTTAACTGCCTCGAAGCATAGGCAATAACCTTGCCATCCTACATTAACACCGCACCAAGCCCAATACGGGAAGCATCACAATAATCAGTATAAGGTCCCGTACGTGTGGGTAAAATCAATACCGGTGTTGTGGTCAAGGCTGTCTTGAGCTTTTGTAAGCTCGCCTCACATTCATCTGACCATTCAAATTGAACACCTTTCTGTGTCAATCTGGTCAGTGGGGTTGCAATAGATGAAAACCCCTCGCCGATAATAACCCGCTAATCCCAAGAAACTCCAAATCTCTGTGGCTGATGTTAGTCTAGGTCAGTCCTTGACTGCCTCAATCTTCTTCGGATCAACCTAAATACCTGCTGCCGTCACAATATGACCCAGGAAATGCAATTGAACTTAGCCAAAATTCACACTTCAAAATTTTTGCATATAGTTGGCTATCTTTCAGAGTCTGCAAAGTCACTCTGAGATGTTGCGCATGCTCCTCATGACTGCAGGAGTATGTCAATATGGAAACAATGAAGACTACAACGAACAAGTCTAAATAAGGCACGAACACACTCATGCGTATGCACATATCCATGACTCTGAAGTCTGGCCATAAGAGTTATTATTAAATTACAACATTGTCAATTAACCCCGTTATCAAATACCTTATTCTACAAATCCCACTTTACTCAGAATGAGGTATGGTGACCTCGTGATTATTTTCCCGAATTAATGCGTCATATTTATCCTTACCTGGTGCTCGTCTTAAAGGCTAAGCTCAACGGTTTCAAAATAGAAATGGCCAATATGAATAGAAACTATACAAGAATTGTCAAATAGTCCTAACGGACATGACTCTTATTTACGAATGCGATACAAAAGTATTAATTCATAAAAGAAGAATTTTAAACACATAAACTCTTACTACCAGGACCCAGTCCTCATATGATATCCACCGCAGCTTGAAGCTCGGCTTAGAAATATTTCACATTATGCCAAAAATTGGAGGATCTCATCCTCAACTCTGAATCAGAGTGCTTGCACATCATATAATCTGAAATTTTTCATTTCATTTCTTTCTTCCTTTCAATAATTGTCCGTCAAAGATAATCACGACATAAAATGAACCCCCATACCGATAGGGCACACAATTAACGATTAAAATTAGTTATTCCGAGAATTATATCAAAACATACTGTAATAAGTAATATAAAGTCACTCTTAGTCTCATGGATATTTAGTGACTAACACCTAATAATAGGGATGTCTATCCTCATGTAATATCTCAACGGGAGTATTTCCTTAAGTAGTATGATTACGATGCTCGCTCATGAATGGAGCATGTTAAAAGGACTCGCCTAAATTTTCTTTCAAAAACCAAATTAAATTAAGGGAAAAATTATTCTGTCTATAACAATCTGAATTATACGTGTGATGACCACATTTGGTGTAGTGACCTCCCTCATATCATAAAAATTATATCAATGGCTGGGTCTCCACCTCTAGGATTTTCACCTCCACCTCTAACATCATAACCTCTACATCTGGCTGGCCATGTAGGATAATTATTAACTGCAATGGAGCGTGTAGCCCGAGTGCTTTCCTAAAATTGTATTTCTCCAATATTCCACATTCACAGCAATTCCTTTAAGGATCAGTTAACTTATTGCTCATGGCAATATATATTCGGACACAGTCATTGTGACCTGGTACAACCGTTCAGATCGCACATACCACATATTGCAGAGAATCTCGGGGTGACGTCTTCATAACATTTTCAAAAAAAAATAAAGTTTAGTAGATAGCGTTGCATTGGCCGGCTTTCCCTCTTGGTAATCTTGTCACAAACATTGATGGCCAATTTCCTCTTTTGCTATGTTGGCTTAACACTGTTGAGCTACCCCGTTTACTCACAAACTCTTCGTTATTCTTCTGGGGCGATTTCTTACCCCATGAAATGAACCAACCTTAAATATGTATAAGTTATTTAGAGGACCTTTCTATACCATATATATATAGTCCAATAACTCACCATATTTGTCCTTCACAACTCCAACACATCGACCGGACGTCAAGGTCCGTTGAAACCCAACACGATTTATTAGGTGATCTCCCGATATAATTGCGTCTTCCGTTGGGACCATAACTTGTGTGGTAAATACATTATCTTCCCACTACTTCTGTGTGCCTTCCGTAGCACAGTAAAATGAACTCCTCGCATTCGACTATTCCCACGTTCTATAATTCCTCATAAGAACTGTCAAGCACAATCTCGTGGGTTCTCAAAAGATGCACCGCTGAAGGTAGCAGCGAAGACTTTGGTGAAACTTGTCCTCCGTAAAACTTTTGAAGGAATAGTTGATCTATCACCAGCCCGTGCCATTGTTCGGCTGGATAAGCGGTACGTGACTACGCCATTCGTGGGAAGACAAGAGTGGAAATTTAACTTAACACTTTGAAGAACAAATTCGCACGATAAGAAAGAACAAATGAGAGACACTTTCCTAACTCAATAGACTCTGGAGGACAAGTACAGACGTCTCCGTACCTACCTCTCAAACTCTACTAAGCTTGTTCGTGAGTGGTGAGACCTATGTAACCTAGAGCTCTGATACCAACTTGTCACGACCCGGATTTTCCCCCAACATCGGGATCGTGATGGCGCCTACTCGTGGTAGCTAGGCAAGCCACCGTATTCATACTATCCTGTTTTTAACACAATTTTAATTAAATAAATGCGGAATACTTTATCGAAATGGATATAACAAATCACAAAGTGAAAATTATACCGAAATCCTCTACCCAAGACGTGGAGTCACCAACTCACAAACTACTATGGAATACTACACATAAAAGTCTGAAGGAAATATAACATAATACTGTTTGTCTCGGAACAATGAGACTACAGCTATTAACATAAATAAAGAAAGAGACGTCGGGCCTGCGGACGTCTGCAAGCTACCTCGGTCTCAAATGTGATCAATTCCCCTGCAATCTATTTACTGCTGTTGTTGCTCCTGATCGTAACCTGGACCTGTGCAAAAACGCACAGAAGTGTAGCATCAGCACAACCGACCCCATGTGCTGGTAAGTGCCTGGCCTATCCCGGCGAAGTAGTGACAAGCCTAGGACCAGACACCCACATAAACCTGTGCAATTCAATATATATATATGTACCACAAAATAACAAGAATTAATCAAGTATTGACACCATAAGGAATATCTTAAAGAATTCAACAATTAACCACAGTTAATAATTTCACAATGAAACACAAAGTGTAATGTAAACACAAATAATATCAATTCAAGGAATAGCAAACAGTTGCACGGCGCATCACCCTTCGTGCTTTTACTCTCATCCTCACATCCATAGTACGGCATGATCCTTCGTACATGGTTCAATAATAGGGCACGGCATGATCCTTCGTGCGTAATCAATAATAGGGCACGGCATGATCCTTCGTGCATAATCAATAATAAACATGGCACGGCATGATCCTTCGTGCATAATCAATAATAAACATGGCACGGCATGATCCTTCGTGCATAATCAATAATAAACATGGCACGGCATGATCCTTCGTGCATAATCAATAATAAACATGGCACGGCATGATCCTTCGTGCATAATCAATAATAAACATGGCACGGCATCACCCTTCGTGCATTATCTCTCTTCCTCACCCAAATAACAATCACAGCTAAGGGCAAAGAAAGAAACAGCAATTCATAAACCGTCCCATCAAGGGCAATCAATAATTATCTTCACAACAAGTCCCAACAAGGGAGAACAATAACAATTCATCCGTAATATATCTCAAAATAATCATTTTCCAACGACTCACGGTCATACTAGACGCCAGTGTATGGATGCTCGTCACCACAGCCCATACACCGCACTCGATCACATAACACATAACACATAATCCTATTCCCTCAAGCTAGGATAGAACAAACACTTACCTCGAATGTTTATGAACAATCAAATCCGTGGAAATATCTTTTCTTTCAATTTGGCTCCAATCCAACCGTATCTATACACAATTGATTTAATATCATCAATTCTACTCAACAAACTAATTCTTAATACCAAATAACACTTTTTCAACATTCTGCCATGAATAGTAAATTTCAACCCCGGGCCCACATGGTCGGAATTCGGGGTTATGACTAAAATCCGGTTACCCATTCCCCCACGAGTTCATATATATGATTTGTTTCAAAATCGGACCTCAATTCGAGGTCCAATTCCCCAATTTATGAAAAACCCTATTTTCTAACAAAAACAAGAATTTTACCATGAAAACATTTGATTTCTAATGAAAAACATGTTTAATGATGTTAGGAATTGAAAGAATTAAGTAAAAAGTGACTTACAATCGATTTGATGAAGAAGAAATCCTTGAAGAGTCGCAAATAGGCGTTTTGGTTTTGTGAAAAATGAAGAAATGACTGAAATTCGTGTTTTTCAGGTCTCTGTGTTCGCATTTGCGAACATGGGTTCGCAATTGCGAACCCCGACCAATTTCTGGAGTTTGAAAAATAAGCTAAGGGTGGAAAGTTCGCATTTGCGAACTTTTGTTCGCATTTGCGAAGCCAAGGCATACTGGGAGGTTCGCATTTGCGACATAATGTTCGCATTTGCGAAAAAGGCTCCTTCGCATTTGCGAAGAAGGCTTCGCATTTGCGAAGTATGGCTTAGCAGTGAAGGCATCGCATTTGCGAAGAATGCTTCGCATTTGCGAAGCATGGCTTGGCAGTGAAGGCCTCGCATTTGCGAGGTTATGTTCGCAATTGCGAACCCAAGCCTTCCTGGACGCCCTTCGCATTTGCGATCAAGGGTTCGCATTTGCGAACCCTGCCTTGGTCTGTCATCTTCGCAATTGCGAAAAATACTTCGCATTTGCGAAGCCAACAGCTGGGTGAAAAACCAGCAGTGCAAAAATTCAAAAATTTAACCAACGGCCTATCAAATCTTTACCCGAGCCCCCGGCTCCAAACCAAACATGTACACAACCTCAAAAACACATTATGGACTTGTTCGTGCGATCATATCGCCAATATCACTTCGTTTTAATCAAATCGAGCCTCAAACTCATGATTTTCATACTTTTGATTTTCAAAACTTCTTAACTTGGAACTCAAGGTCCAAAACATCTCAAACGACATCCAAATGTCACCAAACTTTACGGAAATCACATATATAATATTTAAGACTTGTACCGGGCGTCGGAACCAAAATACGAGCCCGATACCAAGGTCTATTAATTTATTTCCTTTAATAATTGCATCAAAAACAATTTCACATAAAAATTCATAACTTGGGCTCTAGGCCTCATAATTCGACTCCGGACACATGTCCAAGTCCCATATTTTCCTACGGACCTCTCGGGACCATCCAATCTCGGGTCCGGATCCGTTTACCAAAAATGTTGACCGAAGTCAACCATATCAATATTAATATCATTTTTATCCAAATTTCTCATAGAATTCATATTTTCTATCACAAAATCTTTCCGGCTACATGCTCGGATCGTGCACGTAAATCAAGGCAACATAGAATGAGGTTTTCAAGGCCTCGAAGCTCGAAATTATTAATAAAATAAGTGATGACCCTTTGGGTCGTCACACCCATTAAGCCCTTAACGGGTTTTGACGGCTTCGGGTACCCGTTTGGCAAAAACTTAACGTTACTACCCCGTCCAACCCGCACACACACGCACAATAACGGGCTGGACCGGGCTGACTCGGGTTGAAATGGGCTGTTAGCGGGTCAGTCCGGCCCGATTAACACCTTTAGTATAGAGCTGCAAAAGCCTCAACGGAAAACTTTTTTATTTTCTTTCAAAAAGCAATTTGTCGAAGGGGACTAGGCATTACCTACGCGAAGGGGTGTATATGGATTGGGTTGGTTAAGTTTTTATCAAAATCGAACCAAACCAACTATATCGATTTGAATTAGTTTGGTTTTGTCGGGTTTTTTGGGTTTTCAAATTTTCGCATTTTTTTGTTAAATAAATATTATTTCAATCTTACTTTGTTAAAATTATAGATGAGTCTTTGATAAATGAATATATATTTAGTAAAACGGAAAAAATTAAAACATATATGATGTATTAATATATTCTAATGAGAGAATTTTTTTATTAACACATGATAGTTATTTTCTTAGTCGTCTAATAATAATTTTTTTTAACTTACACTTTCAAGGTCGATACACGAGAGGATCCCAAATATTTCTACATTTTCTAAAGAAAATTCACTATAAAGTCTTACAAATATAAATAAAATTTATATATTTATATGACGGTATGGTTCGGATTTTTTAATTCAATACCAAACCAAGTCAAACCAAACCTAATCAGGGTTTTTTATCGGTTTTGATATGGTTCGATTTGAACACCCCTACCTACACGTACATTTGGGAGCCTGAATATCAAGTCTTACAATTTGATAAGAAATGCTATGGAATTTAGAATGGTAACCCAAAACAAATTGGCAATAAAGTTGAGGTATGAAGGTGGCTCATATGTAAGTATACTTGAGTCCCTCTTTGACTCAGAATGAGGGAAGCTGTCATTTGTTTGTGTAAATGTACCGGTTGCCCTAACTATGGCTTAGAGAAGCCAATTTGTCCAACAATTTGATTAGCCTCTCTGAAACAATTGTTGGTGAAAATCCCTTGCTTATTAATGAGCTTCCTAAATTCTTGGACATTTTCTTTGATTCTCCATGGAACCGACCAGCTGCCAGACATATAATTTTGCACCAATTTGCAATCAAGTTTCTCAGAGTGTAACGACCCGGCCCGTCGTTACGGGAATTTCCACCCCGTTACCTTGTATTTGCATATCTTATGCTTTTATAACAGTATTAGAGTATATCGGGTGAGTTAGGAGTGATTTGGATTGAAAATGAAACAAATAGCATGTTTGAAGAAAGCTTGAATATGAGAAGTCAACCAAGAGTTGACTATTGAGTTAGAGTGCTCGGAACTGGATTCCGATGATTCGACTAGTTCCGGGGGATCATTTATGACTTAGGAGAACAATCGAAATTGAATTCGGAGGTCCGGTGTAGTTTTAGGCTTGAATTGGCGAAGGTTGAATTTTGGCGAAAACTGGATGGTAGGTGATATTTTGATCCGGGGTTTGGAATGGAATTCCGACAATTTCTGTAGCTTCGTTATGTGATTTTGGATATGTCTGCAAATTTTTAGGTCATTCGGACATCGTTTGATTGGGTTTTGGATTGAATGTTAGTTTTGAAAGCTTTGAAGAAACTTAGGCTTGAATTCGTGTGTAAATGGTGATTTTGATGTTTAGCATGGTGTTTTTATGATTGGAACAAGTCCGTATCATGTTTTGGAGTACGTTGGTGGTTTTCGTTGGGGTCCGGGGGCCTCGGGATGATTTCGGACCATCAACCGGGCATTTGGACTTGGCAAAAATCTGCAGAAAAACTGCAGGTTCTGCCCAGGCCTTTAAGCCTTCGCGTTCGCGTGGCAAGGGCCGCGTTCGCGAAGGCCAAGCTAATCAGTGCATCGCGTTCGCGAGGAGGGGAGCCGCGTTCGCGTAGGCCAGGGATCGTGTGCATCGCGTTCGCGTTCCAGCAGTCGCGTTCGCGTAGGTGTGTGAGGGTAAGGCTTCGCGTTCGCGGGAGGAGTATCGCGAACGCGTAGAAGGATTTTGGGCGCTGGGAGTTTGAGCATCGCGAACGCGTGAATGGCGTCGCGTTGGCGAAGGGTAGCTGGAAGTTGGGCATCGCGAACGCGTGGAGGGCGTCGCGTTCGCGAAGGGTAAGTGAGGGCTGTTCATCGCGAACGCATGGGAGCTCACGCGAACGCGAAGAGCAAAAAGCTCTGGCAGTGAATAAAATCCAGAAGCAGAGGGGTTACGGGTTTACACCCCCAAAACACAATTTTGAGCCCTAGAGAGAAGAAAACTCGAGGAAATCACCGAGAAGTCATCGGGTATTCGTCGGAGGTAAGATTCTTGACTCAAAAACATCATTTTATGGTAGAATTAACATCAATCTTCATGAAATTGGGTTGAAATCTTGAAGAAATGTGGTCTAAATGTTGAAAACGGGATTTTTGGATTTGGAAGGCCATTTGAACTCCGATTTCGATAAATTTTATATGCACGGACTCGTGGCAAGATGAGGGTCGCGTTGGTACTAATTTCGAAATTTTCCAAGCAGTGGGCCCGGGGTCGGGTTTTACCAACTTGGTGTATTTATGCGAATTTCATGTAAATTGAAATGGGTTATGATTATTTGACCCGTATTTGATATAATTATTGTGGTTTGACTAGATTCCACGCACGGGGGAGCTAAATTCAAAGGAAAGGGCATTGCGGACGAGTCTACGACCGGCTAGAGGTGAGTAGTTTGTGTATATGGTAGCCTGAGGGTTCGAAACCCCGGCTTAGCACATTGTGACACTAATAGGGCGTGGCTCGCACACCGTGGCAGGTGCGGGATTGATTGTGATTGGGGATTGAGACTTGGTCCATCCCGAAGGTGAATAATATGTTGTTAGTGTTGGAAATACACTGTATTTGCTATATTTGTGGGCTGTAAGCCTTGTTTGGGGCCTTGTGCCGATCTGTAGTGTCCTTAGAGGACAATATTTATGTGATAGCTATAATTGCTTAAATCACTGATCTCAGTCCTGGAAATTGAAATCACCCTTTTGAAATGCTAAGTCACCCGCTTTTTGCAAAATTAATAACGTTTAAGTATTTTTCATAAATTATGAATTGAAAACTGGAATTTAAGGAAAATGAACTGTTTTGTGACTTAATTGCCTATTTGTGGACTGAGCATGGGATCGGGATGCACGCCGCAGTGGTTGATATGAGGATCGGGCTGCACGCCGCAGCAGTATTGTGCTTGGGCTGTAGGAGCCCCTCCGGAGTCTGTACACACCCCCAGTGAGCGCCGTCGACGTTAAATTGGATCGGGCTACACGCCGTAGTGGTTATGTGCATTGCATTGCATCTTTATTTATTTAATTACTCTGTGGTAGCTGAATTGTACTGTTGATGCTAGTTCATAGGAGATTCGAACTGTAGTGTAGCTTCATATTATGGTAGTCTGTGGATTTCTTATTTTCAGCTGCTTTCATATATTTATTACTCACCGAGTACTTAGTACTTACCCCTACTCCCTGCACCTTTTGTGTGCAGACTCAGGTACTCAGGAGCAGTAGACAGGCATTTCCAGCGTTTGCAGTGTCATATCGAGTTGCTGAGGTAGCTGCCTACGTTCGCAGAACCTAGCTTCTCCTCTCCTTTCCAGTTGTTATTTTGTATTTTGTATTCGGACTTGAGTATTTCTATACAGTACTCTCTATTCCTGTTGGGTTTTGTTAGAGGCTCTAGACTTGTGACTCCGGATCTTTGGGAGTGTCAGCTTTTGTTCATTATTATTGTTATTGGAGTTCTTAAACTCATATATTCTTCTTGGGTTGTCCATTTGGGGACTGGTATTGTGTGATAATTAAATTGTTGGTCTGGCTGGCCTAGCTTGATTGTTGGGCGCCATCACGACCGGATTTGGGTCGTGACAAGTTGGTATCAAAGCCTAGGTTATTAGGACTCGCGAGTCATGAGCCGGTTTAGTAGGCTTTCGCGGATCGGTACGTAGACGTCCGTATCTATCCTCGGAGGGCTACGGAAACTTTAGGAAAAACCTCATTTTCTTGGATTCATATCGTGCGATTTGTGTTATCATGAAATTAAATTTTTCCATATTCTATTCTCTTGCAGATGGCGAGAACACGAGCTAACGGACGTGGCGGACGACCACCATTGGCACCCGGAGGCCGTGGTCGTGGTAGAGGTAGGGCAGCAGTGCCAGTGCCTGCTGACCCACCAGCTGACCAGACTCAAGGTCAGATTCCTACACCAGTGGCCCAAACTCAGGACCAGATTCCAGCGGCAGACGCTCCGACAACTCAGGTTCAGGTACCGGCAGTGCCCATTGTCATACCGGGTCTTCAGGAGACCTTGGCTCAGATCTTATCAGTGTGCACAGGCTTGGCTCAGGTAGTTGTAGCTACTGCTGTAGTATCTTCTTCATAGGCAGGGGGAGGGAATCAGACCCCCGTGGCTCATACACCCGAGCCAGTTCAGCCAGTTGCGCCCATTGCACCAGCTCCTACTTATATGGTTCTAGTTATGCCCGACGATGAGCAGCGTCGTTTGGAGAGATTTGAGAGGCTACAACCTCCGACATTCAGTGGTGCTGAGGGCGAGGACGCCCGGGGTTTTCTTGACAGATGTCAGCGCATGCTTCGCACCGCGGGTATTCTAGAGTCCAGCGGTGTTTCATTCACCACTTTTCAGTTCACAGGTGCAGCATTTCAGTGGTGGGAGGATTTCGAGAGGCGTAGGCCCGCTGGGGTAGTGCCCCTCACTTGGCAGCAGTTCTCCATGGTATTTTTGGAGAAGTACGTGCCTCGGTCTTAGAGAGAGGAGCTGCGACGTCAGTTCGAGTGGTTGAAGCAGGGGGAGAGATGACGGTTAATCAGTACGAGATGAGATTCACACGGTTGGCCCGTCATGCCATGTGGATGGTTCCTACGGACAAAGAGAGGATTCGGAGATTTATCGATGGCCTTATTTATCCCATTCGCATATTGATGACCGGGAGAGAGTTTCGGCAGCTACCTTTGAGGAGGTGGTTGATGCTGCCCGTCATATTGAGACGGATCGCCGCAGATAGCGGGAGGAGAGAGAGGCTAAGAAGCCTCGTGGTTCGGCGGCTTCGGTAGTTCTCCGTCCAGGGCCAACCCCGAGTATAGCGAGGGTCGTTCTTTCGTGTCTCATCATTCCGGACGTGCGGAGTCTAGTGGGGTTTCATCGGATTGTGGTCGTCGTGGCCATCGGGGTTATCGGGGTCGGCGGAGCCGTCGGCAGAGTCGACCGCACCGAGTGCTCTTCCGGCTCGAGCTCGCTCTCCGTTTCCTCAACACGGGGTTCATCCGTAGCGAGGGTCCTCGGCGGCCCCTTCTTCCATCTTCGGGCCGTTGTTTTGAGTGTGGTGATTTGGGCCATATCGAGAGAGAGTGTCCTCGGTGGCTTCGTAAGCGGTCTCGGCGAGAGGGATCGGCCTTCGTTTTCTGCTCCTGTTTCTTCGGCGCCAGCACGGTCGGCTAGGACTGGTGGCCAGGTATCGAGAGGTCGCCCTAGGGGTGAGGATCGTACTTGGTGGAGGCCAGGCTGGTTTCTATTCTCTTCCGGATAGGAAGGATGCTAGTGCTTCGGATGCGGTCATTTCGGGTATTATCTCAGTCTGCCACAGGGGATGCTTCCGTCTTATTTGATCCCGGATCCACCTATTCTTATGTCTCTACTTATTTTGCACATCATTTGGGTATGACCCGTGGTATTCTTGCTTTGCCCGTATATGTGTCTACCCCAGTGGGGGATACTGTTGTTGTGGATCAGGTATATCGATCCTGTATTATTACTATTGGGGGTCTGGAGACCCGAGTTGATCTATTACTACTGGGCTGGAGACCCGAGTTGATTTATTACTACTGGGCATGGTAGATTTCGATGTAATTCTAGGCATGGATTGGCTATCTCCTTACCATGCGATTATGGACTGTCATGCTAAGACAGTCACACTGGCTATTCCAGGTAATCCGAGGATCGAGTGGCGTGGCTTGACTGATTATGTGTCCGACAGGGTGATTTCTTATATAAAGGCCCAACGAATGATTGGCAAGGGTTGTTTATGTTATTTGGCCTTCATTAGAAATGTTGAGGCCGAGACACCCAGTCTTGATTCGGTCCCCATTGTGAGGGAGTTTCTGGATGTATTTCCAACAGACCTGCCGGGCATGCCGCCTGACAGAGATATCGACTTTGGTATTGACTTGGTGCCGGGCACTCAGCCCATTTCTATTCCTCCCTATCGCATGGCACCAGCGGAGTTAAAAGAATTGAAGGAACACAGCTTCAGGAACTCTTAGATAAGGGTTTCATTCGTCCGAGTGTGTCACCTTGGGGTGCACCGGTGTTGTTCGTGAAGAAGAAAGATGGCACAATGAGAATGTGCATTGATTGCAGGCAGCTGAATAAGGTAACAGTGAAGAATACGTACCCATTGCCTCGTATTGAAGACCTATTTGATCAGCTCTAGGGAGCTAGTGTATTTTCTAAGATTGATCTTCGATCGGGCTATCATCAGTTGAAGATCAGGGACTCAGATATTATGAAGACAGCGTTCGGGACGCGATATGGGCACTACGAGTTCCTGGTGATGTCTTTCGGGTTGACTAATGCCCCAGCTGCATTCATGCACTTGATGAATAGTGTATTTCGGCCGTACCTTGATTCTTTTGTGATTGTGTTTATTGATGATATTCGGGTGTATTCACGCAGCCAGGAGGAGCATGCATAGCACTTGAGGGTGGTATTGCAGAGGTTAAGAGAAGAGAAGCTCTATGCGAAATTCACTAAGTGTAAGTTCTGGCTTGATACTGTGGGTTTTCTGGGACATGTAGTGTCTAGTGATGGTATTCGGGTTGATCCGCAGAAGGTTGAGGCAGTGCAGAATTGGCCCAGACCTTCCTCAGCTACAGAGATTCGGAGTTTTCTCGGCTTGGCAGGACTAAGTTGACACAGAAGAATGCTCCATTTGTGTGGTCTGATGAATGTGAGGAGAGTTTTCAGAAGCTCAAGGAGGCTTTGACCACGGCTCCAGTACTTGTGTTACCATCGGCCTCAAGGTCATATACGGTGTATTGTGATGCTTCTAGAGTTGGACTCGGTTGTGTGTTGATGCAGGAGGGTAGAGTTATTGCATATGCTTCTCGTCAGCTAAAGCCCCACGAGAAGAACTACCCTGTTCATGATTTGGAGTTAGTTGCTATTGTTCATGCCTTGAAGATTTGGAGGCATTACCTATATGGTGTATCTTGTGATGTATATACAGACCACCACAACCTTCAGCATTTGTTTAAGCAGAAAGATCTAAATTTGAGGCAGCGGAGATGGCTTGAGTTGCTTAAAGACTATGATTTTACTATCTTGTATCATCCCGGAAAAGCCAATGTAGTGGCTGATGCATTGAGCCGGAAGGCTATTAGTATGGGCAGGTTTGGCGTATATTCCAGTTGGGGAGAGACCCCTAGCAGTTGATGTTCAGGCGTTAGCTAATCGGATGGTAAGGCTGGATATTTCTGAGCCCAATCGGGTGATGGCTTGTGTAGTAGCTCGTTCTTCTTTATATGATCGTATTCGAGAGCGCCAGTATGATGATCCACACTTACTTGTCCTTAAGGATAGAGTTCAGCATGATGATGCCAGAGATGTCACTATTGATAGTGATGGTGTATTGCGGATGCAGGGCCGGATATGCGTGCCCAATGTTGATGGCCTTCGTGAGTTGATATTGGAGGAGGCCCAAAGCTCGCGGTATTCTATTCATCCAGGAGCCGCGAAGATGAATCGGGATTTGAAGCAGCATTACCGGTGGAGAAAGATGAAGAAAGATATTGTGAGCCATGTGGCTCGGTGTCTAAACTGTCAGTAGGTCAAGTATGAGCATCAGAGACCTGGTGGTGTATTCCAGCGTATTGATATTCCTGAGTGGAAGTGGGAAAGGATTACTATGGACTTTGTTAGTGGACTCCCTCGGACGGCGAGGAAGTTTGATTCAGTTTGGGTGGTGGTGGATAGGTTGACCAAGTCAGCTCACTTCATCCCAGTGTGTACTACTTATTCCTCGGAGCGGTTGGCAGAGATATTCATCCGTGAGATAGTGAGATTGCATGGAGTTCCCATTTCTATTATATCAGACAGAGGTACCCAGTTCACTTCTCAGTTCTGGAGGACATTTCAGCGAGAGTTGGGTTCACAGGTAGAGCTGAGCACAACATTTCATCCACAGACGGATGGGCAGTCCGAGCGTACTATTCAGATATTGGAGGACATGTTGTGTGCTTGTGTCATTGATTTTGGTGGTTCATGGGCTGATTATTTGCCTTTGGCGGAGTTTGCTTATAATAATAGCTATCAGGTCCAGCATTCAGATGGCACCGTATGAAGCTTTATATGGGAGACGGTGTAGGTCTCCGGTCGGTTGGTTCGAGCCCGGCGAGGCTAGGTTGTTGGGGACAGAGTTAGTCCAAGATGCCTTAGACAAGGTGAAGGTGATTCAGGAGAGACTTCGCACAGCTCAGTCGCGTCAGAAGAGTTATGCAGACCGGAAGGTCCGAGATGTGTCTTATTCGGTAGGTGAGAAGGTGTTGCTGAAGGTTTCGCCTATGAAGGGTGTTATGAGGTTTGGAAAGAAAGGAAAGTTGAGCCCAAGGTTCATTGGACCTTTTGAGGTGCTTAGGAAAGTTGGGGAGGTGGCTTATATGCTTGCTTTGCCACCCGGTTTGTCGGGAGTTCACCCGGTGTTCCATGTATCTATGCTCCGGAAGTATGTCGGAGACCCGTCTCATGTGTTGGACTTCAGCACGATACAGCTAGATGAGGATTTGACTTATGATGTGGAGCCAATAGCCATTTTGGGTCGTCAGGTTCGTAAGCTGAGATCCAAGGACATAGCTTTAGTGAAAGTGCAGTGGAGAGGTCGTCCCGTAGAGGAAGCAACTTGGGAGACCGAGCAGGCTTAATTGTCCAACAAATTCGCTACAAACTACATACTGTATATCTTTGCTGATTTGGTCAATTTCACAATGAACCTAGAAGCGATCTTCTCGCTTTGGTATAGAGCAAAGGTGTTAAACGCGCGGGCTGGGACGGGTTGGTCAAAAAAATTGCCAACCGGTACGGGTTTGGGGCGGGTTGGTAACGCGTTGAGGTTAACGGGTTAGTAGCGGGCTTAGAATTTTCGGGTTATATAGGGCCCGTACGGGTTCGGGCGGGTCGGGATTTTTAATTTTTTTTTTTGGCAACGATCAACGGTCAGATTTAATTTTAAAAAAAAAATCAACGGGTTAACGGGCTGTCGCGGGCTGAGGCCCATTAAGCCCTTAACGGGTTTTGACGGCTTCGAGTACCCGTTTGGCAAAAACTTAACGTTACTACCCCGTCCAACCCGCACACACACGCACAATAACGGGCTGGACCGGGCTGACTCGGGTTGAAATGGGCTGTTAGCGGGTCAGTCCGGCCCGATTAACACCTTTAGTATAGAGCTGCAAAAGCCTCAACGGAAAACTTTTTCATTTTCTTTCAAAAAGCAGTTTGTCGAAGGGGACTAGGCATTACCTACGCGAAGGGGTGTATATGGATTGGGTTGGTTAAGTTTTTATCAAAATCGAACCAAACCAACTATATCGATTTGAATTAGTTTGGTTTTGTCGGGTTTTTTGGGTTTTCAAATTTTCGCATTTTTTGTTAAATAAATATTATTTCAATCTTACTTTGTTAAAATTATAGATGAGTCTTTGATAAATGAATATATATTTAGTAATATGGAAAAAATTAAAACAATTAATATATTCTAATGAGAGAATTTTTTTATTAACACATGATAGTTATTTTCTTAGTCGTCTAATAATAATTTTTTTTAACTTACACTTTCAAGGTCGATACACGAGAGGATCCCAAATATTTCTACATTTTCTAAAGAAAATTCACTATAAAGTCTTACAAATATAAATAAAATTTATATATTTATATGACGGTATGGTTCGGCTTTTTTAATTCAATACCAAACCAAGTCAAACCAAACCTAATCAGGGTTTTTTATCGGTTTTGATATGGTTCGATTTGAACACCCCTACCTACACGTACATTTGGGAGCCTGAATATCAAGTCTTACAATTTGATAAGAAATGCTATGGAATTTAGAATGGTAACCCAAAACAAATTGGCAACAAAGTTGAGGTATGAAGGTGGCTCATATGTAAGTATACTTGAGTCCCTCTTTGACTCAGAATGAGGGAAGCTGCCATCTGTTTGTGTAAATGTACCGGTTACCCTAACTATGGCTTAGAGAAGCCAATTTGTCCAACAATTTGATTAGCCTCTCTGAAACAATGGTTGGTCAAAATCTCTTGCTTATTAATGAGCTTCCTAAATTCTTGGACATTTTCTTTGATTCTCCATGGAACCGACCAGCTGCCAGACATATAATTTTGCACCAATATGCAATCAAGTTTCTCAGAGTGTAACGACCCGGCCCGTCGTTACGGGAATTTCTACCTTGTTACCTTGCATTTGCATATCTTATGCTTTTATAACAGTATTAGAGTATATCGGGTGAGTTAGGAGTGATTTGGATTGAAAATGAAACAAATAGCATGTTTGAAGAAAGCTTGAATATGAGAAGTCAACCAAGAGTTGACTATTGAGTTAGAGTGCTCGGAACTGGATTCCGATGATTCGACTAGTTCCGGGGGATCATTTATGACTTAGGAGAGCAATCAGAATTGAATTCGGAGGTCCGGTGTAGTTTTAGGCTTGAATTGGCGAAGGTTGAATTTTGGCGAAAACTGGATGGTAGGTGATATTTTGATCCGGGGTTTGGAATGGAATTCCGACAATTTCTGTAGCTTCGTTATGTGATTTTGGATGTGTCTGCAAATTTTCAGGTCATTCGGACATCGTTTGATTGGGTTTTGGATTGAATGTTAGTTTTGAAAGCTTTGAAGAAACTTAGGCTTGAATTCGTGTGTAAATGGTGATTTTGATGTTTAGCATGGTGTTTTTATGATTGGAACAAGTCCGTATCATGTTTTGGAGTACGTTGGTGGTTTTCATTGGGGTCCCGGGGGCCTCGGAATGATTTTGGACCATCAACCGGGCATTTGGACTTGGCAAAAATCTGCAGAAAAACTGCAGGTTCTGCCCAGGCCTTTAAGCCTTCGCGTTCGCGTGGCAAGGGCCGCGTTCGCGAAGGCCAAGCTTATCAGTGCATCGCATTCGCGGGAAGGGGAGCCGCGTTCGCGTGGGCCAGGGATCGTGTGCATCGCGTTCGTGTTCCAGCAGTCGCGTTCGCGTAGGTGTGTGAGGGTAAGGCTTCGCGTTCGCGGGAGGAGTATCGCGAACGCGTAGAAGGATTTTGGGCGCAGGGAGTTTGAGCATCGCGAACGCGTGAATGGCGTTGCGTTCGCGAAGGGTAGCTGGAATTTGGGCATCGCGAACGCGTGGAGGGCGTCGCGTTCGCGAAGGGTAAGTGAGGGCTGTTCATCGCGAACGCGTGGGAGCTCACGCGAACGCGAAGAGCAAAAAGCTCTGGCAGTGAATAAAATCCAGAAGTAGAGGGGTTACGGGTTTACACCCCCAAAACATAATTTTGAGCCCTAGAGAGAAGAAAACTCGAGGAAATCACTGAGAAGTCATCGGGTATTCGTCGGAGGTAAGATTCTTGACCCAAAAACATCTTTTTATGGTAGAATTAACATCAATCTTCATGAAATTGGGTTGAAATCTTGAAGAAATGTGGCCTAAATGTTGAAAACGGGATTTTTGGATTTGGAAGGCCATTTGAACTCCGATTTCGATAAATTTTATATGCACGGACTTGTGGCGAGATGAGGGTCGCGTTGGTACTAATTTCGAAATTTTCCGAGCAGTGGGCCCGGGGTCAGGTTTTACCAACTTGGTGTATTTATGCGAATTTCATGTAAATTGAAATGGGTTATGATTATTTGACCCGTATTTGATATAATTATTGTGGTTTGACTAGATTCCACGCACGAGGGAGCTAAATTCAAAGGAAAGTGCATCGCGGACGAGTCTACGACCGGCTAGAGGTGAGTAGTGGCTTAGCACATTGTGACGCTAGTAGGGCGTGGCTCGCACACCGTGGCAGGTGCGGGATTGATTGTGATTGGGGATAGAGACTTGGTCCATCCCGGAAGTGAATAATATGTTGTTAGTGTTGGAAATACACTATATTTGATATATTTGTGGGTTGTAAGCCTTGTTTGGGGCCTTGTGCCGACCTGTAGTGTCCTTAGAGGACAATATTTATGTGATAGCTATAATTGCTTAAATCACTGATCTCAGTCCTGGAAATTGAAATCACCCTTTTGAAATGCTAAGTCACCGGCTTTTTGCAAAATTAATAACGTTTAAGTATTTTTCATAAATTATGAATTGAAAACTGGAATTTAAGGAAAATGAACTGTTTTGTGACTTAATTGCCTATTTGTGGACTGAGCATGGGATCGGGCTGCACGCCGCAGTGGTTAATATGAGGATCGGGCTACACACTACAGCAGTATTGCGCTTGGGCTGTAGGAGCCCCTCCAGAGTCTGTACACACCCCCAGTGAGCGCCGTCGATGTTAAATTGGATCGGGCTACACGCCGTAGTGGTTATGTGCATTGCATTGCATCTTTATTTGTTGAATTACTCCGTGGTAGCTGAATTGTACTGTTGATGCTAGTTCGTAGGAGATTCGAACTGTAGTGTAGCTTCATATTGTGGTAATCTGTGGATTTCTTGCTTTCAGCTACTTGTATATATTTATCACTCACTGAGTACTTAGTACTCACCCCTACTCCTGGTGACGTCCAATTCCACCGCTAAAAAGCAATTGACACGGTCGTACGCAATATATTAACCCAACAATGAGTCGGGGTCGAATCCCACAAAGAATAATGTACGCTATATATTAACCCAACTATGAGTCGGGGTCGAGTATTTCTATACAGTACTCGCTATTCCTGTTGGGTTTGTTAGAGGCTCTAGACTTGTGACTCCGGATCTTTGGGAGTGTCAGTACTTTTGTTCATTATTATTATTATTGGAGTTCTTAAACTCATATATTCTTCTTGGGTTGTCCATTTGGGGACTGGTATTGTGTGATAATTAAATTGTTGGTCTGGCTGGCCTAGCTTGATTGTTGGGCGCCATCACGACCGGATTTGGGGCGTGACATAGAGGTACACCCATGTGTAAGATATATATATCAAGTTTGCCTCTCATAGTAGTTGGGCATATTGTCCACTGTTGAATAGATGTTGAGCAGTCTCTTCCTTAGGTTGCATATTTATACCTGTACAACAACAACAATTGCAAACAATAATTTTTTTAATCCTATCATCAATAGGAGTTCTACCATGAACAACTCTTCAGGTAATGCATGCTATTTTGAAAGGCACATCCATATGCCAAATTATTGAATACATAGTTATACAGTAGAAAATATATGTATAGTAGAGTATAAAAATACAGTAAAGTAGTTAGTTAAGTGGAATGACAACCGTCAGCCACTAACAATATAAACTACACCCTCTATACATTTTCAATGTAATAGTAATTCACTTCTCCTTCTCTCTTCTTCTTCACCGAGCTTCTCTCTCAAAATATCTTCTCTCTTTTGCATGTGTTTTACAACAGTTGCTATGGTGAAATTCTTCATGGTATCAGAGCGACGATCTTAAGATCTACAGCTCACATCATTTTCTCTTCAGAAATTAGTACGAAACAAATCAGATCTAAGTTCCTTTGAGCATCCATAGCAGGAAATGAAGTTGCTTCACTTGATCACAGTCATCCTCTATTTTTACAAGCTGGAGATGCTCCTGGACTCGTATTGATACCGCTCAAGCTCACAGGGCCATAAAACTATGACCTTGAAGCAGAGCGATGAAATTAGCACTACGAGAAAAGAGTAAGCTTGGCTTTGTAGACGGTACTTGTGTGAAAAGCAGTTACGAAGGAGAACTAGCAGAGCAATGGAAAAAATGCAATACTATTGTGTTATCATGGATTAGGAGCACTGTATCGAGTGAATTGATGTCAAGTATTGTATATGCATCAAATGCAAAGAAAATCTGGAGCGATTTTAAGGAGAGATCTAATCTTACTCGAGTTATCATTTATGGAATGCAATTGCGATTCTCAAACAAGGTATGAATTCTGTTACTAGTTATTATACAAAAATGAAAGATTTATGGGATGAACTTGATGTGTTAGCTCCTACTACCACTTGTGATTGTGAGGAATCTAGACCTTCGGTTGAATATTTGAGAAACATAAGACTATTGCAATTTCTTATGGGACTAAATGAGAGCTACAGCAATATACGCAGTAATGTGTTAGCAAAAAGACCAGTTGTGACTGTCAATAAAGCTTATGCTATAGTTAGTCAAGAGGAGAGTCAAAGGATTTTGGGAGTAACAGATACCCACAGAGATTCACTCACAATGTTAGTAGGGAGAGGTCAAGACTTTAGGCATAGAAAACCTGGTTTAATATGTGATTATTGTGGATATAAAGGACATCAAAAGGAGAATTATTTTAAAATAATTGGATATCCACCTGACTTCAAAAGTAAAAGTAAGAATCAGAAAGCATATGCCAATAATGCAAATGCAAACACAGTTGTTGCTGTAAAAGAAGATAAAGAAATGCCAAAAATAAAAGTACCAGGGCAATTCTTTACAGAGTAGCAATAAAATCAGCTGGTGAATCTGTTATCAAAAACTAATGCAGGGGAGTGTTCTGCAAACATGACAGGTATAATTTCTCTATTATCTTGTGCTGATAAATGTGATTGGGTAATAGATTCAGGAGCTACTCATCATGTTACCTACTGCAAGGATATTCTAAGGAACATTAGAAGTGCTGATAGTCAAGGAATACAAGGAGTAGAAGTGCCTACAGGAAACAAATCAAAAATCACCCACACAGGAAACACTAATATATTAGAAAATAAGATAGTAAAGAATGTGCTATATGTACGAGATTTTAAATTCTACTTACTGTCAGTATTTAAACTCACCAAAGATTTATGGTGTTGTGTTATTTTTTTCCCCGATTTCTATATATTCGAGGATCTTTACAGTGGCAGGGTGATGGGGATTGGTAGAGAGCATAATGGATTATATTTGTTAAAGGAGAATATAACATTGAGAGCTACAGGATTTTTTATGCAATCAGAAGTTAACAGTGAACTTTGGCATATGAGATTAGGTCATGCTTCAACAAGGACAATGCAAAATATACCAGTCCTCAGAAATAAAGTTGATTCTCAAACTCAACCAAAATTGTGAAGTATGTCCTTTGGCTAAGCAATGTAGGTTGAAATTTCTTATTAGCAACAGTAAAACTACTGGTTGCTTTTAGTTAGTGCATTTAGATATTTGGGGTCTCATAAAGTTCCTACATATGATAAAAAGCATTATTTTGTCACTATTGTAGATGACTATAGTAAATACATTTGGGCATGCTTGATTCAGTCCAAATATGAAGTGGCTGTTGTAATAAGAAATTTTGTTGCAATGATAAAGAATCAATTTGATGCTCTAGTCAAAGTATTTTGGACATACAATGAAACTTAATTTTTTAACTCTCAATGTAATGAATTATTGGCTTCCCTTGGTATTATTCACCAGAGCAGTTGTCCATACACTCCACAGCAGAATGAAACTGTGGAGAGAAAGCATAGACACATTCTGCAAGTTGCAAGGGCACTGAAATTTTAGAGTGCAGTGCCAATAAGATTTTGGGGTGATTGCATTAAAAAAGTTGTGTATTTGATCAACAAATTACCTACTGACATCTTAGACAAAAAAATGTCATTGTGAGATGTTGTATGGGAAACCTGCCAAACAGGATCATTTAAGGGTTTTTGGCTGTCTATGTTTTGCAAGCAACATTCCTATAGGGGATAAATTTGCAGCCAGGGCAAGAAAGTATGTTCTTATAGGATACTCGGAGACTCAAAAGGGGTACAGGTGATATGATATGGTTTCTAGAAAGGTGATAATAAGTAGAGATGTATCATTCAGAGAACATATCTTTCCATTTCAAGGAGTCATATATGTTAATAAAGACTTATTTCCATATGAGCCTGTGGGAACTAATTTTGAGGAGACACCTATATCTGTTGATCATGACAGCAGCACTGAAGAAGAAACTCATGTTCATGCAGAGATTCATGTTACTGAACAAGAAACACCAGATTCACAAGTAGATTCACCAACATTGCAGGCCCCAGATATGGTTGAACATGCTATATTACCAGCAAAATCATTCATTCCTTGAGAGGAACAAATCATAACTCCTTCATAGTAACACCAGTTGAAAGTTTACAACATCATAACCAATCTTTGCCTTCAACACCTTCTAGAAAGTCTGGAAGATCCTCCAAACCTTCTATTTGGCTCAATGACTATGTGACCACAATCAAATCCACAAAAAATACACCATATTCTATATCTAATTTCATCACTTATGATAATCTTTCTGAGAATTACAAATCATTCATGGGGTCTTTCTCAAAACTTTCTGAACCTAAATCATTCAAAGAAGCTTGTCTTAATAAAGCTTGGGTCAAGGCAATAGAAACATAAATTAAAGCACTTGAAGATAATGAAACTTGGGAGATAGTAGATCTTCCTCTTGGCAAGAAAGCTATAGGTTCAAAATGGGTGTTCAAGATAAAATATAAAGCAAATGGAGAAGTGAAAAGGTTCAAGGCTTGACTAGTGGCAAAGGGGTACACGCAACAAGAAGGGTTGGATTATCATGAGACATTCTCTCCTGTTGCAAAAATGGTCATTGTCAGGACCATTATTAGTTTAGCAGCTTCAAAGGGGTGGAATCTATTCCAAATGGATGTTAACAATGCTTTCCTGCAAGGTGATCTTTGTGAGGAAGTTCACATGTGCTTGCCTCAAGGATTCCACAAGTAGGGGGAGCATAAAGTGTGCAAGTTGTTGAAATCTTTATATGGGTTGAAGCATGCATCAAGGCAATGGAACATTGAACTAACTGAGGCACTTGTGGCAGCTTACTATGTACAAAGTCCTTATGATCATTCATTGTTCACCAAAAGAGTAGGTTCAGACATGGTCATTATTTTAGTATATGTGGATGATTTTCTTATTAGTGGAAGCAATGTTGCACTTGTGGAGGCAGCTAAGCAGACATTAAATACTTCATTCAAGGTGAAAGATTCAGGAGAACTTAGATATATTTCCTTGGAATTGAAGTTCTGAGATCTAACAAAAGAGTACTTCTCACTCAAAGAAAATATGCATCGCAATTGATATCAGATGTTGGACTTGCAGCTACTAAACCTATCAACCCACCTATTGAACTTAATCAGAAACTAATAACTATTGATTATGACACACATGTTGGATACACTGGTAATGATGCAAAGCTACAGGATGCAGGTAGTTATCAAAGACTCATTGGAAAACTTCTCTATTTAACAGTTACAAGGCCAAATTTATGTTTTCCAGTCCAAGTGTTAAGTCAATTTATGCAACATCCCAAACAGTCTCACTAGGATGCAACTTTGCAAGTTGTTAGATATGTTAAAAGCTCTGCGGGAGTTGGTATTCTTCTGAATAATTCTCCTATAAGGAACATTTCTATATACTGTGATTCTGATTAGGCAGGATCCCAAATACACATAGATCAGTCACTTGTTACATTGTTAAACTTGGAGATTCATTGCTCTCATGGAAGTCAAAGAAACAACCCACAGTGAGAAGAAGTTCAGCAGAAGCAGAATATCGTAGCCTTGCAGCAGCAGCTGCAGACATCACCTGGGTTCTAGGATTGCTTAAAGAACTACAAGTTGATATAGAAGTTCCAGTTCATCTATATTGTGATAGCAAAGCAGCTTTACAAATAGCAGCCAACCCAATATTTCATGAGCGAACCAAGCACATTGAAAATAATTGTCATTTTGTTCGTGAAAAAATTAAGGCATGGTTGATCAGACCTCAGTATACTCCCACAACCTTACAGATAGCTGATTTGATGACAAAATGACTTGGTTCTTCACAACATCAGTTTCTTTTATCCAAGCTTGGAGTGTTTGATCCTTTTCACCCTCCAGCTTGAGGGAGAGTATTGAATACATAGTTATACAGTAGAAAATACATGTATAGTAGAGTATAAAAATACAATAGAGTAGTTAGTTAAGTGAAATATCAACTGTCAACCACTAACAATATAAACTACACCCTCTATACATTTTCAATGTAACTATAATTCACTTCTCCTTCTTTCTTCTTCTTCTTCACCGAGCTTCTCTCTCAAAATATCTTCTCTCTTTTTCACGTGTTCTATAACAGTTGCTATGGTGTAATTCTTCACAAATCATGGAGTCAAATTGAACATGTTGCATGCTTTGTCTAAGTTTCTTCTTGGCAGAAGATATGGAAAAGTTTCCTGCTTGAGTCGCAATCCTATTGGAATGTGGAGTTATGTGTATATGTGTATATATGTTAGGGACTTAAATGTACACATATAAAAGTTAGGGATGTTAGTGTAATTATGGTTAGTTAATAACTAACCTTTATTTTGTTAGCTATGAGACTCACGTGTGTATTAGTTCTGTAATTGATTTTTCGAGCAGAAATGAAATCTTCTTCTTCTTCTCCATAGCTCTTTCTAACATGGTATCAGAGCTATGGAGGAAGATGGTAAAATCAATACTATAAATAACTAATACTTTTTAATTTCGATCTCAATTCATCTACAGATCAATCCTTTTTTCTATTCTTCTTCTTCTCTGAAGTATTCGAGCTCGGAATTGTCTAATAATGGGGGAAAATTGTGAGAAAACAAAAATAGATTACACTCATCCTTTGTTTCTTTAACCTTCTGATACTCCTGGATTGGTATTGATTCCAATTCAACTCATATAATCTAAAAACTATGGTTTATGGAGTAGATCTATGCGACTTGCTTTGAAAGCAAAGCGCAAGCTAGGTTCCATTACTGGAAAGTGTATCAAGGAAGCGTTTGAAGATGAATTACATGAGGAATGGGAAACATGCAATGCTATAGTGCATTTATGGATTATGAACTCAGTATCGAAGGATTTACTGAGTGGTATCATCTATGCCTCTGACGCACATGCAGTGTGGAAGGATCTTCAGGAACGCTTTGACAAAGTTAATCGAGTTAGAATTTTTCAATTACATAGAGGAATATCTAGACTGACACAAGGTTCTGATTCTGTTGCTGTGTATTTCACAAAACTGAAGGAACTGTGGGCTGAATATGATGTGCTTGTGCCTTTTCCAAATTGTGGTTGTAAGAAATCAAAGAAATATGTTGTGCAATTGCACCAACAGAGACTGATGCAGTTTTTGGATGGATTGAATGACACTTATGATCAAGCTTGAAGGAAAATTTTGATGATGGTAGATGAACCAATAATGAATCAAGCATATGCTATGATTACACAAGATGAGAGTCAATAGTCTGTATGAGGCAGTACTATGACAGACAAGGTGGATCCTATGGCAATGCAAGTTGGGAGAGGTCAAGGCTTTCGAGGAAAGAAACAGTTTCTACAGTGTGAGCATTGTCATATGAAAGGCCACACTAAGGAAAACTGCTTCAAAATAGTTGGATATCCTGAGGATTTCAGAAGAAAGAGAAATACTCAATCAAAGGAATATAGGCCCAAGGGACATTATGTTGCAGCCAACAATGTGGAGTTATCAGAATCTTCAAATTCACAGGGAACAACTATGTAGAAAGGAGATTATTTCTTCACAGAAGAACAATATCTGCAGATCCTTCACCTGCTTAATAGGGATACCACAACTTCAGATACACAGACACAAGTAAACATAGCAGGTAACATTGTATCTCTGAATGCAAAAGTGTGTAATGATAATTGGATAGTAGATTCAGGGGCCTTATAAGGTAGCTACTCATGATAATAAGAACTATTTTCTTATAGTGGTTGATGATTTTACTAGAGCAACCTGGATTTTCTTATGCAATTGAAAAGTGAAACAATCATATTCCTCAAACAATTTCTTAGTATGGTGCAGAATCAGTTTGGTGTTTGTATTAAAACTATTAGAACAGATAATGGAAAGGAATTCTTTAATCATCAATGGAATGATTACTTGACAAAATATGGAGTCATTCATCGGAGCAGTTGTGTTCACACTCCACAGCAAAATGGAGTGGCTGAGAGAAAACACAGAATATTTTAGACACAGCAAGAGCTTTGAAATTTCAAGCTGGAATACCAAGCAGATTCTACGGAGAATGTGTTCAAACAGCTGTGTATCTCATAAATAGACTGCCCACTAAGGTGCTAAATGGTAATAGTCCTTTTGAATTATTTTACAGAAGATAACCATCATTGTCACATATAAGGATTTTTGGATGTCTATGTTATGCCACAAACATAGTCAAGGAAGACAAATTTGGTCCAAGAGCCAGAGAAGCAATCATGATGGGATATTCCACTACTCAAAAGGGATATTGACTGTTTGATAAAAAAAAACTAACCTTTTTTTGTAAGCAAGGATGTCATATTTCGAGAGGGAGTATTTCCTTTTCTTACCCCACAACAGCAACAATCAATGCCTAACAATATTGCAGCTAGGCACTTGGAAGATGTGTTTGAAGTGACACAAATGGAGGAGTCAAAGCACAGATACAGTTGCAGAGTTTACTCACAATACAAGTGACAACAATGATCATGCATATTCAGTAGATGGAGAATATTCTAATGCAACAGATGGAGATGATCTTGATGCAGTTGACAATGAAGTTGATCTAGATCAGGGAGATACAGATGCTGTGATTTCAACATCTGATACAGACCAGACACTAGATGCAATCATTCCAGTTGATCACTCATCAGTCACTCCAATGGTCACTGCCCATACTAGACAGTCAACAAGAATTAAAGCTCCTCCTATTTGGATGCAAGATTACTTGGTTGGTGGAAAGAAAAACTCTCAATGTCTTTATCTTATGTCTAACTTCTTATCCTATGCTAATGACACACAACATTACAAGGACTATGTATTGGCTTTCTCAACAGTTGCAGAGCCACAAACCTTCAAAGAAGCAGTGGAGGATGACAGGTGGATACAAGCTATGAAACAAGATATTCAAGCTTTGGAAGACAACAGGACTTGGGTAGTGGTGGATTTTCCAGCTGGGAAATCTTCTATAGGCTCAAAATGGGTCTATAAAGTCAAGTATAAAGCTAATGGAGAGGTAGAAAGATTCAAAGCTCGACTTATTGACAAAGGGTACAATCAACAAGAAGGACTAGACTACCATGAAACTTTCTCACCTGTAGCTAAGATGGTGACAGTTAGATCAGTAATTGCATTGGCAGCTTCCAAGGATTGGCATCTATTTCAGATGGATGTTTTCAATGCTTTTTTATAAGGAGACTTAGAAGAGGAAGTGTATATGGACCTACCACAAGGTTTTCAGAGTCAGTGGGAGAACAAAGTTTGTAGGCTGCTAAAAACTCTTTATGGGCTTAACCAGGCATCAAGACAGTGGAATATCAAGCTCATTGAGGCCTTAATAAGTGCAGGATTCAGTCAAAGCTCACATGACTATTCCTTGTTCACAAAAAAAATTGCAGTGATACAGTGATAATCTTGATATATGTAGATGATCTATTGATAACAGGAAGCAATATGAAGCTTATTGATGAAGCAAAGTCAGTGCTACACAAGAAGTTTGAGGTGAAAGACCTGGGAGAATTAAGATACTTTCTAGGAATTGAAGTATTGAGATCCCAGAAGGGTATTCTCCTCAATAAGAGGAAATACACTTTGGAGCTTATTTCAAAAATGGGATTGAGTGGTGCTAAACTTGCTGTTACACCTCTAGAACTCAATCAAAAATTAACTTCTATGGAGTATAACAAAGGAGTTGGAAATCAAAATTCTGATCATGCTTTGAAAGACATTACTAGCTATCAAAAGTTGATTGGGAAATTGCTATATCTCACAGTCACTAGACCAGATATTAGCTATGCAGTACAAGTTCTAAGCCAGTTTATGCAATTCCCAAAAAGGTCTCACATGGATGCTGCTACTCGGGTAGTAAGATATCTTAAACAAGCACCAGGAATGGGAGTGATCATGAGAAGAAATCAGGAGGCAACCTTGGTTGGATTTTGTGATTCAGACTGGGCTGCATGCCCTATCAGTCGAAGATCAGTCAGTGGATATCTTGTGAAGTTTGTAGATTCCTTGATCTCTTGGAAGTCCAAGAAGTAGCACACAGTGTCTAGAAGCAGGCTGAAGCAGAATACAAAAGTATGGCATCTGCAGTGGCTGAAATTGTATGGTTGAGAAGTCTATTTGCAGAACTTGGAACACCAATTCAACAACCAGCTAAGTTGTTCTCAGATAGTAAGGCAGCAATTCAGATTGCAGCTAATCCAATCTTTTATGAGCGCACAAAGCGTATTGAGATAGATTGTCACTTTGTTAGAGAGAAGCTCAAAGGAGGCATACTGTGCACACAGTATATATCCACACATCTCCAACAAGCTGACATTTTTACTAAAGGATTAGCATCTTCACAACATCAGTTTCTACTTAGCAAGCTTGGTGTGTTAAACATTTTACACCGTCCAGCTTGAGGGGGAGTATTGGAATGTGGAGTTATGTGTATAAGTGTATATATGTTAGGGACTTAAATGTACACATATAGAAGTTAGGTATATTAGTGTAATTATGGTTAGTTAATAACCGACCTTTATTTTATTAGCTATAAGACTCACGTGTGTAGTAGTTCTGTAATTGATTGTTTGAGCATAAATGAAATCTTCTTCTTCTTCTCCATAGCTCTTTCTAACAAATCCAAATTGGACTGTCTTCTTCTTCTGAATTGAGGTTGATCTGGGCCTAGAGATCAAGTCTTTCAACGCATCATTTGGTTGGTTTTGAAGAGCATGTCAATTCCATTTGACCATCTAGTAAGACTTAATTAATCGTTCAATTGCAGAGATGTAAGGCGTGAGTACATAAAAATGCAATTTAGGATGTGTTTGGTAGGAAGGAAAATATTTTCCTGGAAATCACTAATTTTTCCTTGTTTGATTGGTAAGTGAAAATGTTTTTTCAGAAAAATATTTTCTAGTGTTTGGTTAGAGAGTTAAAAATGTTGTTTAGAAAAATACTCTTTACGTTACTCTCCTCACCCCCTTCACCTAAATCCTCATGTTTTATGCGTTTTCTGTCCCCTCCATCCCCCCCTCCACACATACTCCAAATATCCAACGTTTTCAAGACTCTATTTTATTCAAGAATTTAATTATTCTTTTAAAAATTAACACAACCCCAAATAAACTAATGTGTTGCTTTACTCTTTTTTTTGTACGTAAAAGCAACATTTAAATTTGTACTCCATAACTAAAAAGAAAATACTCTTTGTTGGTTGAAAAGAAACAACATGAAAAAGGTACTTATTTTGTTAAAATGAAAATGAATATTTTTTTCAACAACATGAAAGGAATATAATAGCTGCATATTAAGGTTAGTAAAGGAAATAGAATCATCTCATACAGTTCTTAAACTATAGAAAGAATATAAAATTACCAAGTGAAAGCGCTAACTAAAAAACACCTCGGGTGACAGCCCCAAATACAAAAAATGGTCTGTGTTTACTAATTATGAGATACTTTCTACTTTTGAATGTAATGAAATGCTAAACACATTGTAAAATTAATTATATTCTATATAATCATTCGCATCTTTTTAACGAAAAAAGATAACACAGTTGAGATTTTTCATTCAACAATTGACAACACTCCACAAAATAAGTATTAGCTTAATCATCACAAACTCAGCTTCAATTGCTTTTCTATTTTTGATGAAAATTCTACAGATAAGGCGATCAGTCACAGAGGTAAAAAAGCTTTTATTTAAAAAACACAAAAAAGAAGTGCAAGAGTAGCTGGCTTTTATACTACAATTGCCAATTTATTAGAAAAGACACCGGATAAGGCAACTTAAACAGACTTCAATTTAACCTTCAACAAGCTTATTAGCTGTCACTTCTAAAATAGCAGATCATACCTTCCCAATGATTACAGAATTTGAGAAGTCCAGCTCAGCATGATCAATCTCCAGTCACACTTTTTTTGTAGAGGGGGTGGAACAGCCCTTGGTTCAAAATGGCTTCCATTTTGCCCCTGTAGCATTATCTTAATACATTAGAGGCTATCAAAGACAAAACCTGTGAAAACACTATTTTCATATTCAGAATAATTCACAATAATTATGTAAAGAAAATCTTGAAGTGGCTGAACAAGACAAAGGTAGAAAGGTGTTCAATAACTTGGAAGATATGAGCTGCACATCCTGCACAAGGCTGTTCAATTTATTTTCTTACTATAGTAGTAGCAACCAACAACTATAAGCTCCCCTTAATTTCAGTAAGTTTTATGCAATCTATCTCTTGGGATAACTATTGCTAATTTTAGCTTAAATCTCGGTCCTAAGCACAATAAACAGAACAAGGACATGAGAACTCACCAGACTCGCTTACCCGAGTGTAGTCAGCCTAAGCATGCTCTTAGCGGTTCAATTAATGAGAATAAGAATAAAGAACGACAACATTATATCAAACTCCACCTCAAAACAATTGAACGAGAGTAACAAATTCATAAATTTAAAGGCAACCTAAATCCATCTCCCCTTTTAACATAACCCAATCCCAGATTTCATGACAAATTTCAGCACATGCTGATTTGTTTAAATCCAAACCAATTGATGTGAGTAGAATTAACCAAGAAAAATATGATTAACATGGATCGAACATACACTTCAATACAAACAACACATATGTTTTAAAGAAGACAAGTTGAACGGAGAACTGAAGAATCGGACCTAGAAAATGGACTTTTAATCAATTCAATGTTTGTAAAATAATGCACTTGAAGGCAGTAATTAACGCTCAATGAACAGAAGTGTATTCCACCAAATGAGCACCGAAACAGACACTTCAAAACTCGAAGACATTAAACGAGCACCCACTAATTCGACACCTTTACTCATTTGAATTCCATCACTTTGAAACTCAAATCAAAATCAAAGAGTTAACAAAAAAATTTGCTAAGATTCTGTCTAGAATTTCCTCTCGATCTCTGTCTACAGAAATGGGAAATGGGAAGGTACGTTGGCGGGAAATTGGAGAGAGAAGGTCGTTCTCTTCCTTGTGTCCAAAGGTTGAAGAAGCAAGGGTCTTTTGGGCGAGGGTAACAGGCTGTTATGGCTGTTGGTATTCAATACCTTCTAGAAAGTCTGGCAGATCCTCCAAACCATCTATTTGGCTCAAAGACAATGTGACCACAGTCAAATCCACAAAAAATACACCATATTCTATATCTAATTTCATCACTTATGATCATCTTTCTGAGAATTACAGATCATTCTTGGGATATTTCTCAAAACTTTCTGAACCTAAATCATTCAAAGAAGCTTGTCTTAATAAAGCTTGGGTCAAGGCAATAAAAGCATAAATTAAAGCACTTGAAGATAATGAAACTTGGGAGATAGTAGATCTTCCTCCTGGCAAGAAAGCTATAGGTTCAAAGTGGGTGTTCAAGATAAAATATAAAGAAAATGGAGAAGTGGAAAGGTTTAAGGCTAGACTAGTGGCAAAGGGGTACACACAACAAGAAGGGTTGGATTATCATGAGACATTCTCTCCTGTTGCAAAAATAGTCATTGTTAGGACCACTATTAGTTTAGCAGCTTCAAAGGGGTGGAATCTATTCCAAATGGATGTTAACAATGCTTTCCTGCAAGGTAATCTTTATGAGGAAGTTTACATGTGCTTGCCTCAAAGGTTCCACAAGTAGGGGGAGCATAAGGTGTGCAAGCTGTTGAAATCTTTATATAGGTTGAAGCAGGCATCAAGGCAATGGAACATTAAACTAACTGAGGCACTTGTTGCAGCTGACTATGTACAAAGTCCTTATGATCATTCACTGTTCACCAAAAGAGTAGGTTCAGACATGGTGATTATTTTAGTATATGTGGATGATTTGCTTATTACTGGAAGCAATGTTGCACTTGTGGAGGCAGCTAAACAGACATTACATACATCATTCAAGGTGAAAGATTTAGGAGAACTTAGATATTTTCTTGGAATTGAAGTTATGAGATCTAACAAAGGAGTACTTCTCACTCAAAGAAAATATGCATTGCAATTGATATCAGATGTTGGACTTGCAGCTGCTAAACCTATCAACACACCTATTGAACTTAATCAGAAACTAATAACTATTGATTAGGACACACATGTTGGATACACTGGTGATGATGCAGAGCTATAAGATGCAGGTAGTTATCAAAGACTCATTGGAAAACTTCTCTATCTAACAGTTACAAAGCCAGATTTATGTTTTGCAGTCCAAGTGTTAAGTTAATTTATGTGACATCCCAAATAGTCTCACTGGGATGCAGCTTTGCGAGTTGTTAGATATGTTAAAAGCTCTCCAAGACTTGGTATTCTTCTGCATAATTCTCCTATAAGGAACATTTCTGTATACAATGATTCTGATTGGGCAGGATCCCAAATACACGGAGATTAGTCACTAGTTAGATTGTTAAACTTGGAGATTCATTGCTCTCATGGAAGTCAAAGAAACAGCCCACAGTGAGCAGAAGTTCAGCAGAAGTAGAATATTGTAGCCTTGCAACAAAAGCAGCAGAAATTACCTTGGTTCTAGGATTGCATAAAGAGCTACAAGTTGATATAGAAGTTCCAGTTCATCTATATTATGATAGCAAAGCAACTTTACAAATAACAGCCAACCCAATATTTCATGAGCGAACCAAGCACATCGAAATTGATTGTCATTTTGTTCGTGAAAAAATTAAGGCAGGGTTGATCAGACCTCAGTATATTCCCACAACCTTACAGTTAGCTGATTTGATGACAAAATGACTTGGATCTTCACAACATCAGTTTCTTTTATCCAAGCTTGGAGTGTTTGATCCTTTTCACCCTCTAGCTTGAGGGAGAGTATTGAATACATAGTTATACAGTAGAAAATACATGTATAGTAGAGTACAAAAATACAATAGAGTAGTTAGTTAAGTGGAATGAAAATTGTCAACCACTAACAATATAAACTACACCCTGTGAGCACGTGATTTTTGCCTCACACGAATTACTCCTAAAAGATTCAAAAAAAAGAGTTTTGCGTTGTTTGCAATATTTGTGGATTTTGGTATTATTTTTCTTATTATTCGTATCTGTGTGTGCATGCATATTTGATTAAATTAATGAAAAATACAAATATATATATATATATATATATATATATATATATATATATATATATGTGTGTGTAATAGCGTTTGGAACTTATTTTTAAAGTTTTGAATTAACTAGTAAATGGAAAATCACAAAATAATAAGGGTGTATTTCATTTTGTTGCCATTATATGATTTTATTCTCTTTGTTAATTATGTGTCAATTGTTGTTAAGTATTAATATCCTTATGGTTTTATTTTTAATGATAAATTAATTAGAATTTTGGTTTTGTTATAAAAAAGGAAAGAAGAAAGGGCTGAAAATTAAGTTTGGGCTTCTAAATCCGGAGCCCAAACGAGACAGTCAGCCCAAGTCTTGCATTAGCCCAATCCGTCTCTCACAGACACCCAAACGACGTCGTTCTGTTTTTAGTGAAGAGATCCAAGCCGTCGATCCGCGTTGATCTGATGGATCACATTAATCGCCCTATTGTTTGATCCTGGCCGTTGGATTCTCATCATCCAACGGCCTTAATCACTTCATGATACCCGATTCATTTCACTCCAAAGACCGGTCCGATCTTAAAATGACACTACACGACACCGTTTAGTTTAAGTGAGGAGATCCTGGTCGTTGATCGTAAATGATCCAACGATCAGGATTTAATCTCCTATTTCATATATAAGCCTAATATCCTACCCAGCCCCCCCAAGCCAAACCCTCACCGATCTCTCTCTAACCTAGAGACCCCTGTAACGCCACCATACTCCGCCGCCCTCCGCCTACCGGAAATCGCCTCACGGTGGTTTCGGTAGGCCAAACCTCCCCAAATTAACACCATGGATTCTCCCAAGCCCCCTCTACACGGATCTGGTAGTGGTTAGTTTCGAATGTTGCTCGAACACTTCGAATATCAATTCGAAGTTCGCCGGAATTTGAACATTCATCCCAAACCACTTCAAATTCACGCCAATCACTCCTCACACCTCCCTCACACCCCTACTAACCCCGGCTTAGCTCGAATCTCACCAGAAATGTTAAAGCCCTAAAGTCGAGCCTCAAGAACCCTAAAACCCAAAGTTAGGGATTTCGCCGAGTCAACGGTATTTGAAGGCAATAGACCTTAAGTGGAGTGTTTTTCGTTTGAAAAACACTTCAATTAAAGTCCGTTTACTTAAAAAGAGTGCAAAATCGAAGCCTTTGGAGCCGAGTCCGTCCAATTCTGATCCCTTTTCTTGAGGTATCTCATTTTTCATTTTCTTCTTCTATTTTTATTGTTGTGTTTGTCGTATTGATTTAGTTGTTCGTTTGTGATTGATTTTAAGCTTCTCTGCTTCTACCTCGAAAGGCCTTTATTTGGTCATTCTTATTTCTGTTGTATGTCAGAGTGTATTAAGATATAGAAATGCGAATTGGTTGTAATCGATACTCAAGTAGCTAAATTCTGCATTTTATGTTTTGTTTGCCTGGGCATTTCGAATCACTGAGTCAAGGATTGATTGTTGTTGTTTATATGAGTCATACGAATATTGTCGATTAGTTTCGTAGGTCTTGTTTATTATCATTTTTATGGCAGAAATTGATTACACACGGAACCACTGTTGGATTGTGCCTATTTGTGATTAGGGATTGTTTGGTTATAGCTGCAAGATGATTTGAATCAGGAGATTAGTATTTTAGGATTAAATGTCCTGCACAGCCTAGTGGAGCCTGCTATTACAGCAGGGCACTCCACCAGGTTTGCACTTAGCATTTAAGTTAATTTAAGCCCACACTTAAACAAGACTTAGTGGCTAACACAGAGAATATAATGGGCTGGCAGAGAAAAGGATGGGCAGAGTGGGTCTTTTGATTATTGTACCTTAGAATTTCATTGGTTTTTCAACTATAAGTATAAGGTTGAACAGAATAGAGAGGGACCTTCTTTTCTTTCGAAAACAACATACATTAGAGAGGGAATTTTAAAAGGGGGGAGCATTCTGAAACACAGAGAGTAGAGTTAGGAGATACAGGAGGGTCTCTAGCTTGAGTTGAAGTTTCAGTTAATTCTAAAATTGAAAGATAGTTGGCATTCTCTGTTTTCTGTTACATACTCGGATTTAAATAATAGGCAGAATTTTTGGGGTATTGGAATGTTTGTTTGAAGTCAATTGTGATCCAATCATTTGGGTACACAAGTCCCCTGGGGTATTTCAGAAGTATAGGGGTCTGTTTGATTTGGAAGTCTTTGTTGTTGGTCTCTTTGAAGTAGTGGAGTCTTTGGCCATTGATTTCTCTCTTTGGAGTCTGTTTGCTGGGACATTTTGGTTGATGTTTGGTTACTGCTATACTGCTGATTGCCACACTGTTGTCACTGCTCACTCTTCCTTCTTTTTTCATATTCCAGGTACACATCCCTGTCATTGTAGCTTCTTGGTTCGAAAAGGAAATAAAGCCTGAAGCTCCCTTTTAAATCTGTTGAATACATGTAGTTGTCCAAAGTTCTTGTGTTTGTATGAGTACATGTAATTAAATCTATCATACTGGTTTGGGTTGTAAAAAATGCATTTAGATCCAAAACACATTGTCATTGGACATGTATAGGAACTTGAGTTATTCCTGCTGTATCTATGCTTAAATCTTCTCTATTCATGGTGCGCGATTTCCAAATCTGTTAATACTAGATCTTATGTTAAAATTGAGATTAGCTATCTGTTTAAGTAGAAAGTTTAAGGTGATTTGAACACCCGTGAGGAATGATATCTTGAACTTGCAAAAAATATGTGACAGTGGATCTTTGAGGATTCTTTGAATTCAAACTAAGTTTTTTCCATATAATTGTCCACCATAGTCTCAAATCTACTCACTTAGTTAACTAATCGTATGTTTACTCGAATTGGTTATAGTTGAGTAGGATTTTGTCACATTGTAGAAATTGGTGCGTTATTATTCAACTGAACGACGTAATTAGATTAAAGGAATCGGGGGTGCATTTCATGTGACCCGACTCCAATTTTGAACAAGATTAAATAAAGCGTGTCAGGAACCACATGTGCATTTCATGTAGTGTGGCTTGCAGCATGTTTTAAATAATTTTGAATCAACTCCTAAATAAATATAGCGGGAGGTAGTTCGCTTTAAATTAGAATTAGAGGTGTGCCTCGCCTAACAAGTTATATAAATCGCGGGGCCCTCATAAATGTACATGTAAAAATATTTAGATTTCGAGATGTGCCGTTTCTTAGCGAATTTCATGGCCTTCTCAAAAGTGTAAATAAGTAATCGCTCTAGGCGCATATTTCAATAATTTTACCTTCTTAAATACGGGTGTGCATTTCATGCGGCCCAAATCCAAATCCCAAATGTTGAATAAGAATGTGTCGAGGATCCGGGTGCATTTCATGTGACGTGATTCGAAACATATTTTTAGGCAACATTCTCTTTCGTAAATAATAATAATAATAAAAGCGGTAAAGGGATATTAATTTGCATTGAGTATATAACTGTAAAAATCAGATAAATAAGCCGAATATGACAGTTAAGCGACCGTCCTAGAACCACGGAATTCGGGAATGCCTAACACCTTCTCCCGGGTTAACAGAATTCCTTATCCGGATTTTTGGTTCGCAGACCGTTAAATAGAGTCAAACCTTTCCTCAATTCGGGTTTCAAACCGGTGACTTGGGACACCATAAATCTCCCAAGTGGCGACTCCGAATCTCTCAATAAATGAATCCCGTTTCGATTGTCCTTTAATTGGAAAAACTCCTACGCGCTCTCGCGAGTAAGCGTAAAAAGGAGGTGTGACAGCTCTGGCGACTCTGCTGGGGACTTTTTTTTAGAATTCGAGCTCGGAATAATTGTTGTATTTGGCTTATTTATTATCTGATTTTATTACATGTTTGTATTAATGTGCTAAATATTGTTTTCACTGCTTTGATATTTTGTGAGCTGTACATATAAATTGTGCCGAAACCAATCTCCTCTCTGAGTCTTCTAAATCATGAAGAAGGGTGCACTTCGTGTGACTTCTTTTCTATATAGTGTCTAAGTCCCACTTTAGAACGAGGTTTGGATAAGTTGCAAAACCGGTGAAGCTTCTGTATTCCCGGGTTGCTGCCTCCTCCTCAGCTCGAGCTGTCTGCTCGGGTAAGCCGGGTCTAGAACAATAAACCCAGGTTTTTGAACCTAGAATAACAAAGCTTCATGCCGGATCCCTAGTAGGAACGTTTATTTGCATCATGTTGCATTTGGCTTAGGGGACTCAACACAGGGGTTGGGTCCGTCTAGGACAGGTGACCTGAAATGAAAAGACCATCCTGCTGCATCATGTTTGTCTTACGCATTTATCTGTTATAGACTTGCATGCTGACCGGCTTTAGATAAGGAAAATTAAAAAAAAAAAATTCGTTTACTTGTCTTTTTTTAGTAAAATGAATAAATAAATAATGTAGTTTGTTTCATTAAAACCGAACTACGTGGGCTTGATTCTTAGTGGATGTGAGATACATAGGCAACATTTATCAGGTCCAACTTCACCTTTTGAAAAATAGCCAAAATATCAAAACTAACTTTTTGTACTAAATAAGTCGGTGACGCTGTTTTCAAAAATAGCCGAATGTTCCTGAAAGGAACGCCGGAAGGCTGATTTCATATAAACGGCCACCTTTGGGTCAATTTTTGATTTCGATCAATTTACCCCCACAGCCTTAAAACATCTTCGTCCCCGAGACGTTGAAAGACCGTGATTGAAAACTGATTTTTTTTATTTAGCAAAACAAAGTTGTTTTTCTTATTTAAATCACCTTAATAAATGTGCAGGATGAGCACGAATCAGAATAAGTCATTTTCAATCTTTAGCGAGATCCCTCAGCAGCTCCACATATGGTGGAACGATTTGGAAGACAGTAGCAAAAAGATAGTGGAGAGAATTTTGGGAGGTTTGGTTAATCTGTTGAATATCAAGCCAAGGAAATACATCATCGAGGCACTGATATCTTTTTGGGATCCGACCCTCAATGTGTTCCGTTTTGTCGACTTTGAACTGACACCCACGCTAGAGGAGATTGCGGGCAATGCAGGACTAAATGGGAAATTAAGAGGGCAATACCTGCTCTCACCAAGACCGGTATCTCCACATGGGTTTCTGGATTTGCTAAGCATTAGTCGGAAGGTGAAAAATGATGACTTGCTAGAAGGATGTTGCGATCTCCAATTCTTATACCAACGGTACGGCACTCCTCGGGGTTTTGAAGAGTCAAACCTTGGACTAACTCACGCAGGGAATAGAACCAAGTGGGAGGCTAGACGAATTCTAGCATTCATAACGACATTCTTGGGGATTGTGATTTGTCCACGCGAAGATAAGAAAATAGAGATAAGTCTGGTAGGAATAGCCGATGTTGCAATCAAAAAGGCTACCAGCACAGTAGTCCCTTTGGTTTTGTCCGAAATCTATCGAGCCTTGACCGTATGCCGAGAAGGGGCAATTTCTTCCAAGGATGCAATCTGTTACTCCAATTGTGGATGCAAGAACACCTCCATCACCGAACACAATACATGAACCATGGGTTGATTGGGAAAAACTGTATCAAGGGTTTTGAAGAACGGATGATAGACGCTGTATTCCCTGAAGGCATCGAAGCATGGCTTGCACGACTAAGCTCAATAGAAGCCGATCAGGTTGAATGGGCGTTCGGGTGGTTACCCGATACTGAAGTAATATATATGGCAGCCGAGGAGTGTTATATTCTTCTGATGGGGATCCGCAGTGTCCAACCATATGTTCCTCATCGTGTATTACGTCAACTAGGAAGGTTTCGGGTTATTCCTACCGATCAAGATCTGAGGAAGTACGCCATTGAGTTGAGCCCAGGAGTCGTATTCCCCGAAGAGAAGATTAGAAAGTTGTGGCATGAATGTAGATTCCTTGAGCCTAAAACCATGGTTTGGGAACTAGCTAAGGGTGAGGTGGATCCAAAGTACAATGTGTGGTTCGGGAAAAGATTCCAGATTCGTTGGAAATGTTCTAAAAGAGCCCATGTCCAACAGTTCACGGAAGATTCACAGGAGCAATGGAATTGGCTAGCAAAGGAGGAAGGGTACAGGACGAAGATTGGTAGGATAGAACAGCAAGTCCGGGACCTTCAATTCGAGAAGAATATGCAAGCTGCCGCCGACGAAGGAGATAAAAAGAAGTTGGCGCAAGAAAATGACTTTTTGAGAGCTCAAATCTAGCAAATGAAAAGGGATGCTGACAGACAATTGAGGAGTCGGTCAGACGAAAAATTGATAAGGAGTTTAAAAAATCAAGTCACGGATGTCCAAAAAGAATTAGAAGAGTCAAAGGCCCAAACAATGAGGATCCGTACTAGCTGGAAGAGGGAGGCACATCAACAGGCACTTCATATACAGCAAGTGGAAAAAGATTATACCGAGGTCATCACCAATCTAAGAGAAGCAAATGTTATCCTCAGGGAACGGGTCTTCAAACAAGCCCGGGATGCCAGGACAGACCTCGACCATTGCCACAATTTGATGGCCCGACTGCAAGAACAAGTGGATAGGCTCTTAGATCGGGTCACCAACAATGCTCGAAGATTGGGGGCGAAGAACCAGCGGATAGAACAGCTACTCAGAGAAAGGGACAGGATCAAGGACAGAATTGGGGAGATCGGGCATTATGTCACCATGAAGTGTTTGGCTTGTGAACAAATGCCCCGCGCCACCCTCTTTGCTTCGATTATGGACTATGTTCATCGGATCATGAGAGAGTTAAGGAGACTGCACAGGGACCTCACACCAAGACCCGCGGCAAGGCCGGACGATGCCTCGCGGGCCCCCAGGGGTTTAGTAACATTAGGCTATTGATTAAAAGATGTATTTTTTTACTTTTGTGGACATTTTCAGTATTTTATGTTTTGTTGAGTCAAGCATTTTTCTTTCGTTTTTGATTATTGTAAGATATGTTTTTTTATTATTATGAGGATTCCAGAATTTCGCCACAATCTTGTTACCAGAACTACGCTCGGTCTGATTCAAGCGGGGACGTGATACGTAGGCAATCCACATAAGGTTCGACCGTCATTAAAAAAAAAAGTGCTAATAGCAAGCGAGGGCTTCAAAGTTAATTGAAAAGTGAAAAGCTGGAATGACGCATGTGGTAAATGCATATAGAAAGGGTTAACTGGTTAGGTGCATTGCATCCAACGTGCTACAATATATCTGTTAAACTCAGTAAGCTAACAAGTTTGTTGCGTTTCCAGAAAAGTTTAGCAGTTGATTTGACAGAATATACTGGCCAGCCACCATTACCGTACTAGATCTAAAGGGCCAATTCCAGCAAGCATGTCTAGTTCCGGTAAAAGTCTCGAGGAAGAGAAATCGGAGATACAGATCATGAAAGAAGAGGTAGATCGGTTGAGACAACAGATAACAGAGATGCACCTAGCCTGGGCTAGGGGACGGTCCTCACCAAACCTCCCTACTCTCGCATCAGCTCCAGAACACCCACCCCTTGATCCTTCGACAAACGCCCCGATCTATCCATACTTTCAGGGGGAAAACCCTTATGCCACTCACACTCCACCGGCCAAACCAAATCCTCCTCCAATCACCCCTGTTTTTGTGGCACCTCCACCTGCTACTCTACAAAGGCCGTCCGGCGAGCCGCATGTTCGATCCATGACAACTCTTACTATCCTCCAGAGCCTACTTTTAGGGCTCCTGAACCGCAATCACACACCCCTCACTGGGATAATCCGGCAGAACCAGAAAAGCACTTCCAAAGTTCAGAACATGAGGAAGTTATTAGAAAAGTTAAAAGCCTGGAACAGTCCTTCAGGAACATGCACGGTTTGGGTAACCAGGTCAGTGTCGCTTACAAGGATCTGTGTCCGTTCCCCGACGTCCAATTGTCGGCCGGGTTCAAAATGCCCAAGTTTGACCTATACGAGGGGCACGGTGATCCTGTAGCCCACCTTCGAGGGTTTTGTAGTAAAATGCGAGGAGCCGGAGGACGGGACGAGATTCTGATAGCTTACTTCGGTCAGAGTCTGGGAGGATCTGCGCTGGAGTGGTACACTAGACAGGATCCCAGCAGATGGTTTACGTGGGATGATTTGGCTCAAGCATTCATTGGCCAGTTCCAGTACAATCTTGAAATAGTCCCGGACCGCTTATCATTGCTAAAGTTAGAAAAGAAACCCGCCGAAAGTTTCAGAGAATTTGGTTTCCGCTGGAGGGAACAAGCAACAAGGGTAGATCCGCCTATGAGAGAGAACGAGATGGTGGATTACTTCTTGCAGACACTAGAGCCAACCTATTTCGGACATCTGGTGACGTCCGTGGGCAAGTCATTCACCGAGGTGATAAAGATGGGGGCTATGATCGAGGAAGGCTTGAAAGCCAACAAGATTATGAGCTATTCAGCATTGAAAGCCACCACCCAAGCTATTCAAAGTGGTACCGGAGGAGTGCTTGGAAAAAAAAGAAAAGAAGAAGTCACGGCAGTCGAGTCCGGAACATGGTTCAGAAACAGAGGCCCCGCACCCCAGTATAACCCGCCACAGCCTCACCACCAAAATTACTTCCACAATCCATATAACCACCCGCAATATTACTATCCAGCACCTGATCCCCATTTTACTGTCCATCACGCTCAGTCATATTCCGCACCTCCCGTCCAGGCACCATGGCGTGCACCAAATCCACAGAACAATTACCCACCCCCAAGATCCTATAGAAATCCCACGGGTGCGGGCTTTCGCCCGAACCAAGCATTCAAGGGCGACAGGGCGCCAAGGCCAAAGACTTTCACTCCCTTGGGGGAGTCCTACACCAGTCTGTTCCACCGTTTGAAGCAAGTAGGGTTGCTAAATCCGGTTGAAGCTTAGCTACCAAACCCTCTTCCAAAGAATCTGGACCATTCAGTAAATTGTGCATACTGCTCAGGATGTCCAGGACACGACACGGAAAAGTGTTGGAGGTTGAAAACGACCATCCAGGAGCTCATCGACACTCGCAGGATTGAGGTCCAGACTCCAACAGAGCCCAACATCAACCAAAATCCACTTCCAACTCATCATGAGACCAACATGATCGAGTTGGTACGGGTGGAAGAAGGAAAGGAGAAAATCTCTCAGACTGTAATGATGATCAAGTCTAGTGGGGTAGGAATGAGAAAGGGGCCGAGCCTTGATGAGTCACCCATTTACAAGAAAGACGTACAAAGGGGGTTGGAAGCAGAAAAGGGAAGTGTGAATGAAGTACCGGTGAGGCCGGGGGAAGCAAAAATAGTTGTACCAGGGGTAGCAACCAAGCCCGTCTTGACGGTAGTAGGCGTTCGAATGGATCCTTTCATCATCAAGCCAGCAATACAGTTGCCAATAACTGATAGCAGAGCTATTCCATGGAATTATGATCGGATTACGACAACCTACAAAGGAAAGGAAGTGAAAGAGGAAGTTTGCGAAGCGCAAGGTTTGACCCACTCGGGGAGATGTTTTGCCGCTGCGGAATTGAGGAAGATCACTCCGGCAACATTGAAAAAGCCGGTAACTGATGAAGAGGCAGAAGAATTCCTGAAAAAGATGAAGCTGCATGATTATTCTGTCTTAGAACAGCTGAAGAAGACTCCCGCGCAAATCTCATTGCTATCCTTGCTGATACATTCTGAAGAACATCGGCAAGCTTTGATGAAAGTTCTGAATGAGGCCCACGTACCCGATAAAATCTCGGTGAGTCATTTGGAGAAGATCACCAATAGGATCTTCGAAGCGAATCGGATCACCTTCACCGATGATGAATTGCTCGAGGAAGGCACCGAGCACAACAAGGCTTTATATCTTACGGTAAAGTGTGAGGAGTCGGTGGTTACCAAAGTCCTTGTCGATAATAGGTCTAGTGCTAACATCTGTCCTCTCTCTACACTGGACAAGTTGAAAGTGGACATCGGCAGGATAAGCAAGAACAGCATATGTGTTCGTGGGTTTGATGGAGGAGGCAAGGCGTCGGTCGGGGACATAGTGTTAATCTTGACAATTGGGCCGGTGGAGTTCACCATGGAATTCCAGGTGCTGGACATGGTAGTGTCATATAACCTTCTGATAGGGCGACCGTGGATCCATGCCGCAAGAGCAGTTCCATCCAGCCTACACCAACTCGTCAAGTTTGAGTGGGACCAACAGGAGATCGTCGTCCATGGAGAGAATGATCTACAACCGGGCACCATCGTCCCCTTTGTTGAGACAGAAGAAGATGTTGGGCCGTGGGTATACCAGATCTGCAATGTGGTATCCGCCAACCGAGTTCCAGAAGGGGAATGCATTCCCAATGACAGAATAATTACTGCAGACGTCACGGTGGCTCATGAAATGTTGAGACACGGTTTCATACCCGGCAAAGGTCTAGGTGCATCTCTGCAAGGAATCATACAACCGGTATCTGTGGTCGAAAACTTAGGAACCTTCGGCTTGGGATTCAAGCCAACATCGGAGGACATCCGGCGAGCCAAGAGGAGTAAGCAGAAGACATGGGTGCTCCCGAAGCCGGTTCCACGCCTTTCCCAATCTTTTGTCAGGTCCGGAGCAAGAGGACATCCAACGACAAAGATTCCCAGTCCTATGGTTAGGCCAGACGAAGAGTTCTTAAGAAAGTTCGAGGACCTATTCACAGATGTATGCATGCTAGAGGGTGGCGAAGGATCCAGCCATGCCGAGATACAATTTGTGGGATCAAAAGCAAAGTTGAATAATTGGAAGGCTACTCCTCTCCTTGTCCGGAAGGAGTCTTGGTAGTTTGTTTTGGATTGTTTTCTTTTGAAATTTTGTGTTGGGATTGTACCCGGAGTAAAATCCGTTTGTTTTAGTTCATTTTGATTTGAGTTCGCAAGTTTTTTTTCCCTTGTACTGTTCCCATTAATGAAATTTTTGTTCCCCTCGTGTCTAATTTTGTTTATTTTCCTTCTTTTTACTTTTTTGAGCAGCTTTCTTTCAACTGATCTTAATGATATGGCGTGCTTAAAGATTAATCAACCCAGTCAAGAAAGTCAATCGGGTTTGGAAATAATCACGCATGAAATAAGAAGTGACGAGAGTGAATCGGAATACGGCGATGATGAAGCCGTAGAAGAAATCGGTGAAGAATTGAGTCACTTCGAGGAAAAACCCAAACCAAATCTAAATGATACCGAGGCCGTTAATCTGGGGAGCATAGATGACGTCAAAGAAACCAGGATAAGCGTCCATATTGAACCAAACCCGAGAGAAGAGTTGATCAAAACACTCATGGAGTTTAAAGACATTTTCGCATGGTCGTACGACGACATGCCAGGACTCAGCACTGATCTAGTGGTTCATAAATTACCCACTGATCCGGCATATCCTCCCGTCAAGCAAAAACTGCGGAAATTCAAGACGGAGATGAGTGTAAAGATCAAGGAGGAAGTGACCAAGCAGTTCCAGGCGAAAGTCATTCGTGTCACTCGATACCCTGAATGGTTGGCTAACGTAGTACCGGTGACAAAGAAAGACGGAAAGATCAGAGTATTCATGGACTACCGCAATCTCAACAAGGCGAGTCCTAAAGATAATTTCCCGCTTCCCAATATCCATATCCTGATTGATAACTGCGCCGGACGTGAAATCGGATCCTTTGTGGACTGTTATGCGGGATATCATCAGATCTTGATGGATGAGGAGGACGCAGAAAAAACGGCTTTTATCACACCGTGGGGGACTTACTGCTACCGGGTGATGCCGTTCGGTTTGAAGAATGCAGGGGCAACATACATGAGGGCGATGACTACGGTATTCCATGACATGATACACAAGGAAATTGAAGTGTACGTGGATGATGTGATCATAAAATCTAGACATCAAGAAGACCACGTTGCCGACCTCAGGAAGTTCTTTCAAAGACTTCGAAGGTACGACATCAAGCTCAATCCGACCAAATGCGCATTCGGAGTTCCATCGGGAAAGTTGCTAGGATTCATCGTCAGCCGACGGGGCATTGAGTTGGACCCATCCAAAATCAAGTCCATTCAAGAGCTACCCCCACCAAAGAATAAAACAGAGGTAATGAGTCTGTTGGGAAGGTTAAATTACATCAGTAGGTTTATTGCTCAGCTTACAGCAACCTGTGAACCCATATTCCGCCTGTTGAAGAAAGATGCTGCGATAGAATGGACGACAGAATGTCAGGAAGCGTTTGACCAAATCAAAGGGTATCTGTCAAACCCACCCGTACTAGTTCCGCCTGAACCGGGTAGACCCCTGATTCTTTATCTGACGGTTTTGGAGAATTCGTTCGGCTGCGTACTGGGGCAGCATGATCTTACTGGCAGGAAGGAACGGGCCATTTACTACCTCAGTAAGAAATTCACGGTCCATGAGGTCAAGTACACCCATCTAGAAAAGACATGTTGCGCTTTGACCTGGGTAGCCCAAAAGCTGAAACATTATTTGTCTTCTTACACCACCTACCTCATTTCGCGTTTGGATCCATTGAAGTATATTTTCCAAAAACCTATGCCTACAGGGAGGTTGGCCAAATGGCAAATATTACTTACAGAGTTCGACATCATATACGTGACAAGGACGGCTATGAAAGCTCAAGCCCTAGCCGATCACTTGGCTGAGAATCCTGTTGATGACGGATACGAACCTCTGAGGACGTATTTTCCAGATGAAGAAGTACTGCAAATTGAGGGGTTGGAATCAACCGAGGATCCCGGGTGGAAGCTTTTCTTCGATGGAGCAGCGAACGCAAAAGGAGTCGGAGTGGGGGCCGTGCTCATCTCTAAAACAGGGCATCATTACCCTGTCACTGCTCAACTGCGTTTTCATTGTACCAATAATATGGCCGAGTACGAGGCATGTATCTTGGGTTTGCGATTAGCGGTGGACATGGATGTACAGGACGTCTTGGTCTTGGGGGACTCGGACCTCCTGGTACACCAGATTCAGGGAGAATGGGAAACCAGAGATTTAAAGCTTATCCTGTATCGTCAATGTTTGCATGATCTGACTAAGCGTTTCCGGTCGTTAGAATTCAGACATATCCCAAGGATGCATAATGAGGTTGCCGACGCTTTGGCTACTTTGGCGTCAATGTTACATCACCCGGACAAGGTTCGTGTCGATCCGTTACATATTCAGGTTCGGAATCAACATGCTTATTATAATATGATAGAAGAAGAGATGGATGGTGAGCCATGGTTTCATGATGTCAAAGAGTATCTCAGGTTAGGAATATACCCAGAGCAAGCAACTGGAGATCAGAAGAGAGCTATTCGGCGTTTGGCGAACGGATTTTTCCTTAGTGGAGGAGTGCTGTACAAAAGGACCCTAGATTTGGGATTGTTGAGATGTATAGACGCGAGTCAAGCCACAACCGTGATGACAGATATACACTCCGGAGTTTGTGGACCACATATGAGCGGATATGTATTGGCAAAGAAGATTCTTCGAGCAGGATATTACTGGCTCACTATGGAGCGTGATTGTATAAGTTTCGTGCGAAGATGCCATCAGTGTCAGATACACGGAGATTTGATTCATTCTCCGCCAACCGAGTTGCATACAATGTCAGCACCGTGGCCGTTTGTCGCATGGGGTATGGATGTTATTGGACCTATAGAACCTGCGGCTTCCAATGGTCATAGGTTCATTCTGGTAACGATCGATTATTTTACCAAGTGGGTGGAGGCCAAAACCTTCAAATCAGTGACCAAGAGGGCGGTGGTGGACTTCGTACATTCCCACATCATCTGCAGGTTTGGAATTCCAAAGATAATCATCACGGATAACGGTGCCAATCTTAACAGCGGATTGATGAAGGAGGTCTGCCAACAGTTCAAGATTACACACCGAAATTCCACACCATATCGTCCCAAAGCAAATGGTGCGGTTGAAGCAGCAAACAAGAACATAAAGTAGATATTGAGGAAGATGGTAGAAGGGTCCAGGCAATGGCATGAAAAGTTACCATTTGCACTATTGGGTTATCGCACTACCGTCCGGACTTCGGTAGGTGCAACTCCTTACTTGTTGGTGTACGGGACCGAAGCAGTAATACCCGCAGAAGTTGAAATTCCATCCCTCCGAATTGTCGCTGAAGCCGAGATTGACGATGATGAGTGGGTCAAAACCCGATTAGAGCAATTGAGCTTGATCGATGAAAAGAGATTGACAGCAGTATGTCATGGCCAATTGTATCAAAAGAGAATGGCAAGAGCGTATAACAAGAAGGTACGTCCCAGGAAATTTGAAATGGGACAACATGTGTTGAAGAGAGTTCTACCACATCAGGCCGAAGCGAAAGGCAAGTTCGCTCCAAATTGGCAGGGACCGTTTGTTGTGACTAGGGTATTATCCAACGGCGCGCTATGTCTAACTGATATTGAGGGAAGATGCACTGATATGGCTATCAATTCCGATGCGGTCAAGAGATATTATGTGTAATTCTTTAATGTATTCGTCAACGTTTGGTTTCGTTTGTGTGTATTTTGGCATTTTTCGGAGAATGAAATGACAGAGGCAATTTTTCTACTACCCAAACACTTTAACCTTTGTTTTCCCCTTTGAGCCTTAATAATTCTTTCATATACCCTCTTTCGGAATCACCAAGGAAGATGTGTAACAAAATAAAAAAAAGAAACAAAGAAAAGACACAAAAAAAAAGTGAACTACGTTCGACCTGATTCCTCAAGAAGGATACGTAGGCGCCACACGGCTCGGTCATAATAAAATAAAAATCGAAGATTCCCCAAGCAACAAAACTGGGGCAGAAGTCATTGTTTCATTTGAAAAGATGGTGTGGATTCCGAAAGTTGTAATGAGCTAACCATTGAGGTTAAACCCCTTTTCTTTAGCCTCACGCACAAAAACCACATTAATGACCGAAAAAGACCTCTCGATCAGTATTTGAGAAATGCCAAATCATGCGAATGAAAACCAAAAGCGACACTCCGATCCTCGATTGAATCCAGGATGCACAAGCCGGAAAGGGATAATGCTTTAGAGGGAATCTCGTGGGCGATACCCCAGTCTGGAAAGAAAGCAAAATGAGAGAGCCTTAACGGTGAAAACCCTCGTGGGCACCTTAAGGCGAAGAAAGTTGAGAGAAATAAAATGAGAGAGTCTTACGGTGAAAACCTTTACGGGCACCCTAAGGCGACGGGAGATAGAGAGAAATGAGAGAATCTCATTAGTGAAAACCCTTTGAAGGGCACTATGAGGTGATAAGGCGAGATGGTTACAAGGTGTCTGCATGAGACAAGGTTTGGACATTCGTTTACTGCTAGCAAAACACGGCCATCAGAAAGTAATTGACACGAATAGACTGGGCAGATTAATCTCAAAGGCACGGCATAACCATTGGATCAGTCACACATTCAGATAAGTTTTTCCTATTTTTGAGTTCAGAAAAGTTTTCCCTTTTCTTTTGTCATTTGCGGTCAGCATTCTTTTTCTTTTCTTTCATTTTCGAAAATTGATTTTTCAAAGCTTACTACCAAGTCTCCCAAAGCGGTACAATGAAAATGAATAGGCGTGGAATGAGGCAATAAGGCAAAAGGCGTTCCGACATTAAGATTGGAACGACAGGTTGATTGGAAGGTTCACAGGAATTATGGAGTATGATGGACACATATAGCACGTCCGGAAGATGATTTCTCACAACAAATCACCGACTGAAAAGGGTCGGACCAAACCAAAGGTTGAAATAAAAGGAGAAATGAAAGACCATCTGTGGAAAGAGGATCATCCCCAGCAAGTGTCAACGGCGCTCCCAAAAGTTCGAGGGAGGCCAAGCAGCTGAAAGAGAAAAGGACAATAGCCCCCAACAAGAGTGGCACGGCCACTCACTGCGTTTTGAAACTAACAATTTTTCTTTGATTTAAAGCAGGAAAATAGGGTTCGTCGGCAGAAAAGCATGCCACGTAGAAGTTCATCAAACTGGGCAGAAAATTTTCTCCGATTGCGAAAATTTTCTTGAAAGCAAAACACCCAGTGGATAAGGATAGAAAACAACACGAGATTTCGGGAAATGCCCATTCCGAGCAGAATAGTGTTGAAAGAGGCCAGACAACACGAGGGGTGATCTTTGAGCCTGGTATCATCCCCAGCAGTCGTTGGAAAATGAAACACTAACTCTGAGATTCCCCCAGCAGCATTATATCCCATAAGCTTTTCAAGGAGGCCAAAGCGTAGTCCCAGAGGAGGTCCGGGAAGAAGGAAGAGGAAAAGGGTTCCCCCGCCAGGGTGATCCTCAGTTAATGACATTTCAACCCCCGGCAAGTCCGAGAGAGAATGAGGGGTGAAGGAAATAAAGAATACTTCCCCAGCAGCATCGTCCCCAGCATGTGAGTAAACAAGTCCGAAGATATCTCCAGCAGCCAAAGTAAAAGTAACACGACCCAGGGGGAAAGCAATTCCAAGACAAGGTAATTCAGAAGAAAAGTGGCCCAAGAGGCAATGCGGGAAGAAGAAAATGGTACAAAAAGCAAAGGAGGGCGATCAGGATAGGATGAAATTAGTGAGTTATAGTTGAAGTCAGGGAGCTCGCCTGAAGAATGGAGTGGCGATTTATTTTGAAGTTGTAGTAGAAGTCAGGGGAGCCCGCCTGAAGAATGGAGTGGCGATTTTATTTCGAAAGTTGTAGTTGAAGTCAGGGAGCCCGCCTGAAGAATGGAGTGGCGATTTTATTTTGAAGTTGTAGTAGAAGTCAGGGAGCCCGCCTGAAGAATGGAGTGGCGATTTTATTTCGAAGTTGTAGTTGAAGTCAGGGGAGCCCGCCTGAAGAATGGAGTGGCGATTTATTTCGAAGTTGTAGTTGAAGTCAGGGAGCCCGCCCGAAGAATGGAGTGGCCATTTATTTTGAAGTTGTAGTAGAAGTCAGGGAGCCCGCCTAAAGAATGGAGTGGCGATTTTATTTCGAAGTTGTAGTTGAAGTCAGGGAGCCCGCCCGAAGAATGGAGTGGCGATTTTATTTTGAAGTTGTAGTTGAAGTCAGGGAGCCCGCCTGAAGAATGGAGTGGCGATTTATTTTGAAGTTGTAATTGAAGTCAGGGAGCCCGCCTGAAGAATGGAGTGGCGATTTATTTTTGAAGTTGGTTAAGGAAAGCGGTAGAGTATAACGGAAATCCCCAGCATGAATCCAAGTTCATAATCAGAAGGAAGGCAACAAGGATCAGAAAGATAGATTCAGACTTCGAAGGAAAACAATTCGAAGATCGCAAGAAAAGGACCCAATGGTCGGAGTTCGGCAATCAAGATAGGCCGAGACAACAATTGGCAGAGGAGAAGAAGTATGTGAAGAAACATCAAAGCCAGCAGGATGGCAAGAAACATGGCAAGATCAAGTTGAAAAGATAGATAAGAACTGGCAATACTGTAACTTAGCTTCTTATTTTTCGTTTAGCACGGTGTAATAAAGGGATCAGTTAAGCAGTGGCGCCAGCAGTAACAACAGTAACAGCAAGATCACAACAGTCATGGTAGTCCCAGCAACCAAAACTTCCCGAACTACATTGACCTGATTCCTGTTTAGCCCAGGATATGTAGGAGGCCTCCTGAAGTAAAGGCTCGGTCAAGATCTTTTTAGAAATGCTTCACACGGAGTGCTCGAACGGGCAAAAATCGCTCGTATTTGCTCACTATCTTCGCACGAAAACTCTTCATGTTTCCGCGCAAAGAGGGGCAGCTGTGAGCACGTGATTTTTGCCTCACACGAATTACTCCTAAAAGATTCAAAAAAAAGAGTTTTGCGTTGTTTGCAATATTTGTGGATTTTGGTATTATTTTTCTTATTATTCGTATCTGTGTGTGCATGCATATTTGATTAAATTAATGAAAAAAAAAATAAAATAAAAATAAATATATATATATATATATATATATATATGTAATAGTGTTTGGAACTTATTTTTAAAGTTTTGAATTAACTAGTAAATGGAAAATCACAAAATAATAAGGGTGTATTTTATTTTGTTGCCATTATATGATTTTATTCTCTTTGTTAATTATGTGTCAATTGTTGTTAAGTATTAATATCCTTATGGTTTTATTTTTAATGATAAATTAATTAGAATTTTGGTTTTGTTATAAAAAAGGAAAGAAGAAAGGGTTGAAAATTAAGTTTGGGCTTCTAAATCCGGAGCCCAAAACGAGACAGTCAGCCCAAGTCTTGCATTAGCCCAGTGTGTCTCTCACAGACACCCAAACGACGTCGTTCTGTTTTTAGTGAAGAGATCCAAGCCGTCGATCGGCGTTGATCTGATGGATCACATTAATCGCCCCATTGTTTGATCCTGGCCGTTGGATTCTCATCATCCAACGGCCTTAATCACTTCATGATACCCGATTCGTTTCACTCCAAAGACCGGTCCGGTCTTAAAATGACACTACACGACACCGTTTAGTTTAAGTGAGGAGATCCTGGTCGTTGATCGTAAATAATCCAACGATCAGGATTTAATCTCCTATTTCATATATAAGCCTAATATCCTACCCAGCCCCCCCAAGCCAAACCCTCACCGATCTCTCTCTAACCTAGAGACCCCTGTAACGCCACCATACTCCGCCGCCCTCCGCCTACCGGAAATCGCCTCACGGCGGTTCCGGTAGGCCAAACCTCCCCAAATTAACACCATGGATTCTCCCAAGCCCCCTCTACACGGATCCGGCAGTGGTTAGTTTCGAATGTTGCTCGAACACTTCGAATATCAATTCGAAGTTCGCCGGAATTTGAACATTCATCCCAAACCACTTCAAATTCACGCCAATCACTCCTCACACCTCCCTCACACCCCTACTAACCCCGGCTTAGCTCGAATCTCACCAGAAATGTTAAAGCCCTAAAGTCGAGCCTCAAGAACCCTAGAACCCAAAATTAGGGATTTCGCCGAGTCAACGGTATTTGAAGGCAATAGACCTTAATTGCAGTGTTTTTCGTTTGAAAAACACTTCAATTAAAGTCCGTTTACTTCAAAAGAGTGCAAACTCGAAGCCTTTGGAGCCGAGTCCGTCCAATTCTGATCCCTTTTCTTGAGGTATCTCATTTTTCATTTTCTTCTTCTGTTTTTATTGTTGTGTTCGTCGTATTGATTTAGTTATTCGTTTGTGATTGATTTTAAGCTTCTCTGCTTCTACCTCGAAAGGCCTTTATTTGGTCATTCTTATTTCTGTTGTATGTCAGAGTGTATTAAGATATAGAAATGCAAATTGGTTGTAATCGATACTCAAGTAGCTAAATTAAGCATTTTATGTTTTGTTTGCCTGGGCATTTCGAATCACTGAGTCAAGGATTGATTGTTGTTGTTTATATGAGTCATACGAATATTGTCGATTAGTTTCGTAGGTCTTGTTTATTAGCATTTTTATGGCAGAAATTGATTACACACGGAACCACTGTTGGATTGTGCCTATTTGTGATTAGGGATTGTTTGGTTATAGCTGCAAGATGATTTGAATCAGGAGATTAGTATTTTAGGATTAAATGTCCTGCACAGCCTAGTGGAGCCTGCTGTTACAGCAGGGCACTCCACCAGGTTTGCACTTAGCATTTAAGTTAATTTAAGCCCACACTTAAACAAGACTTAGTGGCTAACACAGAGAATATAATGGGCTGGCAGAGAAGAGGATGGGCAGAGTGGGTCTTCTGATTATTGTACCTTAGAATTTCATTGGTTTTTCAACTATAAGTATAAGGTTGAACAGAATAGAGAGGGACCTTCTTTTCTTTCGAAAACAGCATACATTAGAGAGGGAATTTTAAAAGGGGGAGCATTCTGAAACACAGAGAGTAGAGTTAGGACATACAGGAGGGTCTCTAGCTTGAGTTGAAGTTTCAGTTAATTCTAAAACTGAAAGATAGTTGGCATTCTCTATTTTCTGTTACATACTCGGATTTAAGTAATAGGCAGAATTTTTGGGGTATTGGAATGTTTGTTTGAAGTCTATTGTGGTCCAATCATTTGGGTACACAAGTCCCCTGGGGTATTTCAGAAGTATAGGGGTCTGTTTGATTTGGAAGTCTTTGTTGTTGGTCTCTTTGAAGTAGTGGAGTCTTTGGCCATTGATTTCTCTCTTTGGAGTCTGTTTGCTGGGACATTTTGGTTGATGTTTGGTTACTGCTATACTGCTGATTGCCACACTGTTGTCACTGCTCACTCTTCCTTCTTTTTCCATATTCCAGGTACACATCCCTGTCATTGTAGCTTCTTGGTTCGAAAAGGAAATAAAGCCTGAAGCTCCCTTTTAAATCTGTTGAATACATGTAGTTGTCCAAAGTTCTTGTGTTTGTATGAGTACATGTAATTAAATCTATCATACTGGTTTGGGTTGTAAAAAATGCATTTAGATCCAAAACACATTGTCATTGACATGTATAGGAACTTGAGTTATTCCTGATGTATCTATGCTTAAATCTTCTCTATTCATGGTGCGCGATTTCCAAATCTGTTAATACTAGATCTTATGTTAAAATTGAGATTAGCTATCTGTTTAAGTAGAAAGTTTAAGGTGATTTGAACACCCGTGAGGAATGATATCTTGAACTTGCAAAAAATATGTGACAGTGGATCTTTGAGGATTCTTTGAATTCAAACTAAGTTTTTTCCATATAATTGTCCACCATAGTCTCAAATCTACCCACTTAGTTAACTAATCGTATGTTTACTCGAATTGGTTATAGTTGAGTAGGATTTTGTCACATTGTAGAAATTGGTGCGTTATTATTCAACTGAACGACGTAATTAGATTAAAGGAATCGGGGGTGCATTTCATGTGACCCGACTCCAATTTTGAACAAGATTAAATAAAGCGTGTCAGGAACCACATGTGCATTTCATGTAGTGTGGCTTGCAGCATGTTTTAAATAATTTTGAATCAACTCCTAAATAAATATAGCGGGAGGTAGTTCGCTTTAAATTAGAATTAGAGGTGTGCCTCGCCTAACAAGTTATATAAATCGCGGGGCCCTCATAAATGTACATGTAAAAGTATTTAGATTTCGAGATGTGCCGTTTCTTAGCGAATTTCATGGCCTTCTCAAAAGTGTAAATAAGTAATCGCTCTAGGCGCGTATTTCAATAATTTTACCTTCTTAAATACGGGTGTGCATTTCATGCGGCCCAAATCCAAATCCCAAATGTTGAATAAGAATGTGTCGAGGATCCGGGTGCATTTCATGTGACGTGATTCGAAACATATTTTTAGGCAACATTCTCTTTCGTAAATAATAATAATAATAAAAGCGGTAAAGGGATATTAATTTGCATTGAGTATATAACTGTAAAAATCAGATAAATAAGCCAAATATGACGGTTAAGCGACCGTGCTAGAACCACGGAATTCGGGAATGCCTAACACCTTCTCCCGGGTTAACAGAATTCCTTATCCGGATTTTTGGTTCGCGGACCGTTAAATAGAGTCAAACCTTTCCTCAATTCGGGTTTCAAACCGGTGACTTGGGACACCATAAATCTCCCAAGTGGCGACTCCGAATCTCTCAATAAATGAATCCCGTTTCGATTGTCCTTTAATTGGAAAAACTCCTACGCGCTCTCGCGAGTAAGCGTAAAAAGGAGGTGTGACACACCCTCTGTACATTTTCAATGTAACAGTAATTTACTTCTCATTCTTTCTTCTTCTTCACCGAGCTTCTCTCTCAAGATATCTTCTCTCTTTTGCATGTGTTCTACAACAGTTGCTGTGGTGAAATTGTTCACAAATCTTGGAGTCAAACTGAACATGCTACATGCTTTGTCTGAGTTTCTTTTCTTGGCAGAAGATATGGAAAAGTTTCCTGCTTGAGTCGCAATCCAAATTGGACTGTCTTCTTCTTCTGAATTGAGGTTGATGTGGGGGCTAGAGATCAAGTCTTTCAATACATCATTTGGTTGATTTTGAAGAGCATGTCAATTCCATTTGACCATTTGATAAGACTTAATTTATCGTTCAATTGCAGAGATGCAAGGCGTGAGTACATAAAAATGCGATTTAGGGTGTGTTTGGTAGGAAGGAAAATATTTTTCTGGAAATCACTAATTTTTTCTTGTTTGATTGGTAAGTGAAAAACTTTTTCCAGAAAAATATTTTCTAGCGTTTGGTTAGAGAGTTAAAAATGTTGTTTAGAAAAATAATCTTTTACGTTATTCTCCTCACCCCCTTCCCCTAAATCCTCGTGTTTTATGTCCCCTCCATCCCCTCCCCCCCCCCCCACACACACATACTCCAAATATCCAATGTTTTCAAGACTCTATTTTCTTCAAGAATTTAATTATTCTTTTAAAAATTATCACAACCCCAAAGAAACTAATGTGTTGCTTTACATTTTTTTTTATGTAAAAGCAACATTTAAATTTGTGCTCCATAACTAAAAAGAAAATACTCTTTGTTGGTTAAAAAGAAACAACATGAAAAAAGTACTTATTTTGTTAAAATGAAAACGAATATTTTTTTCAACAATATGAAAAGAAAAATACTTAATTTTTTGAAATTAAAAAAAATACTTTTTCTATGTCATAAAAAGAAAATATTTATTTTAATAAAATAAAATAATATACTTTTTATTGCATCATTTTGGTCAAGTAAAAGAAAATATTTTCTATATCATGAAAATGAAATATTACTTTTTTTACATCATTAAAAAAATAAATTTTGTTAAAATGAAAAAGAAAGGTTTCCACTCCCCTCAAGTCCTCCCCCCATCTTTATGGACTCTAATGTATGAGATGTTTTTTAGCATAATTTCTTTAATCTTACATTTTATTTTATTTTACTTTCCTTTTCTTTCTTTTTCTTCGAAGGAAAGTTTGGAAAAAAAGAAGAAAAGATGGAGAGATGAGCGAAGTACATAAAAGTAGATATTGTTGGATTCTTGAAATGAGAATAGTAGTCATATTCGTTCGTCCCGCTACGTACCCTCTCTTCTTGCTGGATCATTAGAACTCTAAAACAACATTAGTTTTAAGACATGTACATATCATCGTCGATGGAAATTTAAGCATGTTCATGATCCAGCATTCGCTTTTTTGAATATCTCTATTTTGGATTTTACTATAATTGGAGAGGAAGCATGTACAATGGATAAAAAGTAGTATTGTTGTTTCCCTATTTGGATTGGTAACAATACCTCTCTTGCATATTATTGATTATTTTAGTACTTCAAAATATTGTTGGATATAGATTTTGTACTAAATGTATATTCTTGTAGTATTGACGAATTAGTATATCCTTTTAAAATAAATTAGTCCTTTCAATATTTATGTGCAAAATGTAAAAGCGCTTGGATTCAAAAGATTGCAGTTCGACCTTTTTTTCTTCAAATGGAATCCCTTTGTTCGACAAATATCGCATTTTTAACCTAGTTTGTGTGCACTATTCATTTGTAGTCAAATATAGAATCCTAAACTTATTCTTTTTAAATTGATTGTTCAATTTGCGCCTATGACTCAACCTCTCTATATCTCTTCTATGTGTTTGATTTGAAGATATCTAAAAATTATATTATGAAATGACAAATTAAGGATATAAAATATAAATACTAGATAAAATTAGACGTACAACGATCATTTTTTATATTTTGATCTTGCACTTTACTTTAAATATGTGACGACCCAAAGGGTCATCACCTGCTTTTCTCATCTGTTTCGTGCTTCCGAGGCCTTGAAAATCTTATTTTATATTGCTTCGATTTACGTGCGTAGTCCGGGCACGTAGCCGAAAATTTTTTGTGTTAGATTATGTGAGTTCTATGGAAAATTTGAAGAAATTTGATATTAATATTGATATAGCTGACTTCGATCAACATTTTTAGTAAACGTACCCGGACTGGTGATGCTACGGTCCCGGGAGGTTCGTAGAAAAATATGGGACTCGGGCATGTGCCCGGAGTCGAATTCCGAGGTCTAGAGCCCGAGCAAAAGAATTTTTCTGTGAAACTGTTTTTCGAAAATTGTTAAGGAAAATAGAAATGAAAATTTATTAAAAAAAATGTGGTATCGGACTCGTATTTTGGTTCCGACATCCGGTACATATCTTATATATGTTTTAAGCGATTGCCTGAGTTGGTATTTTGAAGCATTTGCTTAATTACTTGCATAAATATTATTACTCTGTTTAGTCCTATAAAGCTTAAAAAAATAAAATTTGATTGGTCTATTTGATTACATTTGTGAATTTAATTAAGGCAAATGGGTGCCATATTGACGGGAATAAATGTGAGTCTAAATTTTCAATCCTTAGACCTAGAATAAAAAAAAAAAAGCTAGACAACTCTACGACAAAAAGAGAACGACCAGCCACCATGTACGACTAATAAGTCAAGTTCAAAAATGAGCCATGGAATTGCTAACACATGAAAAGTTCAAATTTTGAGAATATCACGTTTGCCGCTTTCTCATAATTATACTGCCGTTCCCAAATCAATTTGTTGCCCCTCTAATCCTAACCTTGAGGCATTTATAATATTTTGCCTAAAACTTTGAGAGCTAGTGTCCAAAAATAGCCGCCACCTTAACCTTAGCTACAACTTCACTTCCCCCAACACCATAAAAAAGGACCAAACGGTTTATTTTGTTTAGTTCATAATCTTTCCTTTGAGGTTTTCATTGGGTCTTTTGATCATGGTCCACTATTGTCGTTCCTTTATCAATTTTTGGATTTTTATTTCATCCATCGACTGCTCGGTGTAAGATTATGATGTTGGAGATCTTTCGTGCATTAAAGAATCGAGCGGCTTGGTGGTGAATACGAGGAGTAAAGCTATTCTAGAGGAGTGAGTTGAGTTAGAGCATTTGAGGTAAGTGTTTGATCTATCCTAGCTTGAGGGAATAGGATTTATGTGCTAATTTCTATGTGATCGAGTGCGGTGTATGCGCTGTGGTGACGAGCATCCATACACTGGCGTCTAGCATGACCGTGAGTCATTTGTTGACATGTATTGTAAGTTAATGTGGGATGTTTTAAAGTCATATTCTTGAACCCTTGCCGGGTTGTGAAGTTGATTATTGGTTCCCTTGCCGGAACTTTATTGTGAATTTGATTATTGTTTCCCTTGCCGGGACTTTATTGTGAAGTTGATTAGTGTTTCCCTTGCCGGGACTTTACTGTGATGATTATTGTTTCCCTTGCCGGGACGGTTCATATTATTTGTTTCATTCTTTTTCCCTTAACTGTCATTGTTATTTGGGTGAGGAAGAGTGATAATGCACGAAGGATCATGCCGTGCCTTGTTTTATTGATTATGCACGAAGGATCATGACGTGCCTTATTTTAATGATTATGCACGAAGGATCATGCCATGCCTTGTTTATTGATTATGCACGAAGGATCATGTCGTGCCTTGTGATATTGATTATGCACGAAGGAACATTCCGTGCCGTTGTTATTTGAACTATGCACGAAGGATCATGCCGTGCCATGGATGTGCGGATGAGAGTAAAAGCACGAAGGGTGATGCCGTGCACTTTTATTTGCTTATTTGGTGAGGATGAGAGTAAAAGCACGAAGGGTGATGCCGTGCAACTATTTGCTATTCCTTTTTTTGATATTAACTGTTTTCATCATATTCTGATTTTCATTATTGATTTAATAGTTGTTGCAATTTATTGTGTTTCCCCTTTTATGATACTTCTTGTTGAAATTGTTACTTGATATTTTTTGTTATCTTGTGGTGTACATGTATATAGAACTGCACAGGTTTACGTGGGTGTTTGGTCCTAGGCTTGTCACTACTTCGCCGGGATAGGCCAGGCACTTACCAGCACATGGGGTCGGATTATGCTGATACTGCACTTCTGTGCATTTTTGCACAGGTCCAGGTTTTGAGCAGGATCAGCAGCAGCGGTAGAGTATTTCGTGGGTGTTGAGCATTCCGAGACTGAGGTAGCTTGCAGGCGTCCGCAGGCCCGGCATCTCTTCTATTTACTTATGCTATTTGTTGTGGTCTTATTGTTCCGAGACAGACAAATATTTGTTATTTTCCTTCAGACCATTATGTGTAGTATTTATTAGCAGTTCGTGAGTTGGTGACTCCACGTCTTGGGTAGAGGATTTCATTAGTGTTTTACCTTGGTATTGTTTATCTCTATTTTGAAAGTCTTCCGCATTTATTAAATTGAATATTACCTCCCTGGTTATTAAGTATGAGTATAAAATAATGGTACGAACAGGGCAATGTTGAATGTAGTGGCTTGCCTAGCTACCACGAGTAGGCGCTATCACGATCCCGATGTCGGGGGAAAATCCGGGTCGTGACAAAATATTATTTATATCTCATGTATATTAATTTTTGTTGTGATATTTTAAATGTTTATATTAATTGGCATGAAATATACATGCAATGCACGTGATCAAAACTGAAATGACTATTTTGCCTTGTATGTGAAAACTACTTATGTAATTATTGTTAAGAAAATTTAGTCTCCAATAAATGGTAAAATATTATAAATAGAATTCTATTTATGGTGAATGTCTATATTTAGAGAGATTCTAGGGTTTATTGCTTGGTGGCTAAGTCACCCTCTCCCTATAAATAGAGGGTTCTATTCCATTGTAATTCATCCCAAAGTAATAAGAATTCTCTCTCTCTACTTTGCTCTGCAATACCCTTCTTCTTCTTTTATTGTTCATAACATGTTATCAGCATGCGACTCTAACCAATTGGGTAGAAGTTTTGGGATTGAGCATAATGATTATCAATTGTTCCATGAATTTCCTTCATGATTAAATTATGAATTTAAGATATGTATTTTATTGTATTTTTCTCTTTTATTCAATAATTTGATTTTATATAAACACAAAGACAACAAAATTTGATTATAACTCTAATAGAGTTTTTAAGAAATTATAACCACATGAAGTGGTAAAATTTCTATGCCTCGCCATGATCATATTCATGTATGATTGTGGGCAAAGAATGAAAACCCGTCTATTGAATTTGCTCCATTCACATTCCCTTAAGAGAATGTGATAGCAATATGTAATACGTCTAAAATAAGATAAATTTATTACCATGAATAATCAATGGATGTGGTGGCAATAGATGAAATTATATCGTCATCATTGTGGTAATGAGAACAATAAGTATTCTCAAAATAATCATTTACTATGTGAAAGAAATATTTGTGTAATCGATTTAACATGAGATTTTATAAAGCACATATAGATGATTATGGTCCATTCATGATTTGAATATGATAACATGTGAGTTATGAATATATATTCATTCTTCAAAGAATATGAACGTGCTAGTGGTGGTGAATATACCACAGTCACCTCTAGAATGAGGTTTGAGATGATATAAGAAAATAATATCATTATTATGGTGTGAATGATTATTGGTCACGTACCTATTATATTTGGCATTGTGATTATTAAAAGACAATGGTAATGCAAGAATGAGATCTTGCATTTAATTTTGACCATAACCATAATGGTATAACTTTCTCTTTCAAAGAGAGATTCACCATATGGGTATTGATGAATATGTTGTACTACAAAATTAATTGAGAACTCTGAAAAAGCCAATTATACTATTTTGGAGAAACACAATTAGTTACCAATAAAGTATCGTGTTGTAGTAAGTCTCAAAGAAACTGTCACGACCCAAACCACGGTCATGATGGCGCCCAACACAAGGCTAGGCAAGCCCGACCATATTATCTCTTAGACCAGCCAGTTATTAACTCCAATTAATCCAGTTAGACTTAAACAACAAGTGTTCATGTCAATATGATAAACGTAATAGTAGCAACATAAAAAATACGGTCCCAAACGAATCGTGGTGTCACGAGACTGAGCCTTTACAAAATAACATCCTAATACAAACAAGTCTAGGCAAAAAGGAAATCAACAAGATGATAAAGAAGGAGAAAACAGGCTCTGCGGACGTTGGTAGCTACCTCGTAGTCTCCGCAAAGTGGGTATGAGCAAACAGCTACAATGCCTCAACCGCTCTCGGGCACCTGTGGATCTGCACAGAAAGTGCAGGGGGAGTGGGGTGAGTATATTTCAACTCAGTGAGTAACAATAATAAACAATAACTAAAAATAAGAACTCCAGTACTATCACTAAACAGTTCTAAGGCAACCCTCACAGGTACGTCATCACTATAGTAAGTACTCTGATCTCCAGTCCACATCTATCTCTACAAGATCCCACACTGATCAAACCCTCACTCGTACCCCTACGGTGTACAGCCATCCCAATATATGAAGACACATACATATGTCTATAATGTATAAGTATTTAAGTAGGTAATATGATATGAATAAGTATAATGTTGCGGCGTGCAGCCCGCACCAATACATATACCGCTGTGGCGCGCAGCCCGCTCCATTTAACGTCGACGGTGCTCATTGGGGGTGTATACAGACTTCGGAGGGGCTCCCTAGGCCCAAGCGCTATGATGCTGCGACGTGCAGCCTGATCCACACATGTATTACTGCGGCGTGCAGTCCGATCCAGTATATATATACATATATAACTATACTGCTGCGGCGTGCGGCCCGATCCCATAATATACACCAGTGCTCACTGAGAATGTGTGCAGACTCAGACTTCAAAGGGGCTCCTACATCCCAAGCGCAATAATACTGCGGCGTGCAGTCCGTCCTACATGTATATTACATATATATTACTGTAGCGTGCAGTCCGATCCAATATATATACTGCTGCGGCGTTCAGCCCGATCCAATATTGGTATATATATAATACCTCATAATGGGTCCTCGACCCTATCCCAGTCAGTATATGCTTGGCCTCTCAGGCTCACTCAGCTAGAATAGGGAATTCCACCCTAGGTAGTATCTTTCAAAGTACACATCTAGTACTGGCTCGTAATACGCTATACAGTTGTAATTACGGCTGAGTGTATGTTCCTAACATGATATAAGGGTCACCTAGCTCTATAGGTTTCCTAATACTCTACAGATCGGCACAAGGCCCCAAACATGGCTATTAGCCCAATTGCACAGCTTATAATCTCATTAACAGTCATAAAATATAGTATTCTATTAGGCGGGAAGGACCAAGTCCGAACCCTCAATCACAATGTCACCACGCCCGTCATAGAACGCGTGTCTCATCTCAATATAGCACTGTGAAGTGCTAGTACGAGGTTTCAAACCCTCAGTACATTGTTTACTACTACCGCTCACCTCGAACCGGTAGAAGCTTCAATCCGCCTTGCGCTTGCCTCGCAAATCAATCTCCTCGGATGCCAAATCGCTCAAAATCATAGAGAATGCATCAATATATGCTAATTTCACGCAATTCATTCGAAATAACCCAAATTGTATCAAAACCCACAAAGTTGTCAAAACCCGACTTTTGGTGCGCTTCTCGAAATATTATAAAAGTTATATATTCGGAACCCTCGTCTTAATACGAGTCTAGGCATATAAAATTTACCAAATTCGGACTCCATTTGCCCGCTCAAATCGGTATTTTTCTACAATTTTAGGCCTAGGGCTAAAACCCACATTTAATCCTCCATTTTCATAGAAATAATCCATGATTTCATGAAAAAAACGCGTAATTAAACCACGAAACTTACCTCCGACAATATCCCGATGATCTCCCAGCTATTTCCCTTCACTTCCTCTCTCTAGGCTTCAAAAATGGGGGTTTATGAAATGAAACCCGTAATAAAATGTTTCTGGTTTTAAATTCACTGCCTGGGGCTTTTACTCTACGCGTTCGCGATGCCCCACATGCAAACGCGATGCTATGATCAGTCCTTCCATCGCGAACGCGACGCCCAGCCACGCGTTCGCGAAGCACAAACCTCCAGCCCCCCGGATTTCCTTCTACGCGTCGGCGTCCCCACTAACGCGAACGCGATGCCCAGCCTTTTTCTCCTACGCGAACGCGTTCTCACTCCACGCGAACGCGAAGCCTCCGGTCCTGACCCTACGCGTTCGCGTCCAGCCCATAGCGAACGCGATGAAAAACCTTGTTGCGATGAAGGAGTTCCTTCTACAGACACACCAACAATTCAGCTACTGTCTTAGGCCAAAAATGGTCCGTTTGGACCCCCGAATTCATCCCGAGGCCCCCGGGACCCCAACGAAAACCACCAACATACTCCATGACACAATACAAACTTGTTCCAATCATAAAAACACACCCTTAAACACGGAAAACATCGAATCCAAGCAAATTCAAGCCTAATTTTCATTCAAACTTCCGAAACCGACATTCTACCAAAAACCCGACCAAACGACCTCCGAATAACCTGAAATTTTGCAGGCACATCCAAAATCACCTAACGGAGCTACTACGACTGTCGGAATTCCATTCCGACTCCCGTATCAAAATCTCGCCTACCGATCGGATATCGCCAAAATTCAACTTTAGCCAATTCAAGCCTATTTCTACACCGGACCTCCAAATTCAGTTCCGATTGCTCCACTAAGTCACGAATCACCTCCCGGAACTAACCGAATCATCAGAATCCGATTCCGAGCCCTCTAACTAAATAGTCAACTCCAGGTTGACTTTCCTTATTCAAGTTTCCTTCAAAAAGGCTATATGCCTCATTTTCAATCCCAATTCACTCCTAACTTCCCCGATAGACTCTAACACTGATATAAAAGCATGAAACATGTAATTTCAACATAACGGGGTGGTAATTCCCATGACGACGGGCCGGGTCGTCACATTCTCCCCCTCTTAAGCAAACGCTCATCCTCGAGCGGGTCAAGAAACATACCTGAAGTCTCAAACAAGCGAGGATATCTGCTCCGCATCTCCCGCTCGATCTCCCAAGTAGCCTCCTCCACGGGTCGATCTCTCCATTGAACCTTAACTGATGCAATCTCCTCCGACCTCAATTTTCTTACCTGACAACCCAAAATAGCAATAGGCTCCGCATCATATGATAGATCGCCATCAAGTTGAATGGTACTGAAGTCTAATACATGAGACGGATCCCCGATATATTTCTGGAGCATAGACACATGGAATACTAGATGAACGCTGGATAAGCTGGGTGGCAAGGCCAACTCATATGCCACCTCTCCAACCCTCCTGAGTATCTCAAAAGGACCAATGTACCTGGGACTCAATTTCCCTTTCTTCCCGAACCTCGTGACACCCTTCATGGGTGAAACCTTCAACAATACTCTGTCACCAACCATGAAAGACAACTCTCGAACTCTACGGTCTGCATAACTCTTCTGGCGAGACTGTGCCATGCGAAGCCTCTCCTGGATCAACTTTGCTCTATCCAGAGCATCCTGAACTAACTCAGTCCCTATCAACCTATCCTCACCAGGCTCAAACCATCCGACGAGAGATCTACACTGTCTGCCGTACAATGCCTCGTACGGGGCCATCTGAATACTCGACTGATAGCTGTTGTTGTAGGCAAACTCAGCAAGTGGCAAGAACTCATCCCATGAACCACCAAAGTCAATCACACATGCTCGCAACATATCATCCAGGATCTGAATAGTACGCTCAGACTGTCCGTCTGTCTTGGGGTGAAATGCGGTACTCAACTCAACCCGCGTACCCATCTCTCACTGAAATGCTCTCCAAAACTGAGAAGTGAACTGAGTGCCTCTGTCAGATATAACAGACAATGGGACCCCATGCAACCTGACAATCTCCCAAACAAAGATCGCTGCCAACCGCTCCGATGAGTAAGTAGTACTAACTAGAATGAAGTGAGCTGACTTGGTTAGCCTGTCCACAATTACCCAAACAGAATCAAACTTCCTCGCTGTCCGAGGGAGTCCAGTAACAAAATCCATGGTGATCCTCTCCCATTTCCACTCGGGAATGACCATACACTAAAGAACACCGCCCGGTCTCTGATGCTCATACTTGACCTGCTGGCAATTGAGGCATTTAGCTACATGCCTAACAATATCCATCTTCATCCTCCTCCACCAGTAGTGTTGTCTCAAGTCTTGGTACATCTTCACGGCACCTGGGTGAATAGAGTACCGCGAACTGTGTGCCTCCTCAAGTATCAACTCCCACAAACCATCTACATTGGGCACGCATATGCGGCCCTGCATCCTCAGAACACCATCACTGTCGATAGTCACATCTCTAGCATCATTATGCTGCACTCTGTCCTTAAGGACAAGCAAATGTGGGTCATCATACTGTTGCTCCCTGATGCGGTCATATAAGGAATATCGAGAAACAACACAAGCCAACACTCGACTCGGCTCCGAAATATCCAACCTCACTAGCCGATTGGCTAGGGCCTGAACATCATAAGCAAATGGCCTCTCCCTAACTGGGATGAAAGCTAGGCTACCCATACTAACCGCCTTCCGACTCAAAGCATCGGCCACCACATTGGCCTTCCCCGGATGATACAAGATAGTGATGTCATAATCCTTAAGCAACTCCAACCACCTCCGCTGTCTCAAATTAAGGTCCTTCTGTCTGAATAAGTGCTGAAGGCTGCGATGATCCGTGAACACCTCACATGAGACACCATACAGGTAATGCCTCCAAATCTTCAAAGCATGAACTATGGCCGCTAGCTCCAGATCATGAACAGGGTAGTTCTTCTCATGGGGCTTCAACTGACGAGAAGCATAAGCAATGACCCTACCCTCCTGCATCAACACACCACCAATGCCAACTCCCGAGGCATCACAATACACAGTATAAGGATCTGAAGCTGACGGCAGAATCAAACAGGTGTTGTGGTCAATGCTGTCTTGAGCTTCTGAAAGCTCTCCTCGCACTCCCCGGACCATATGAAAGGAACACCCTTCTGAGTCAATCTAGTCAAGGGTGAAATAGAAGAGAATCCATGAACAAATCAGCAATAATACCCTGCCAATCCCAGAAAGCTACGAATCTCAGTAACTGAGGTCGGTCTGGGCCAACTCTGCACTGCCTCGACCTTCCTCGGATCTACCTGAATACCATCACGGGACACCACGTGCCCTAAGAATGCCACGGACTCAAGCCAGAACTCACATTTGGAGAACTTGGCATACAACTTCTCCTCTCTCAATCTCTGCAACACAATACTCAAGTGCCGAGCATGCTCCTCCTGGCTACGAGAGTAGACTAGAATGTCATCAATGAATACAATCACAAATGAATCAAGATAGGGCTTGAAAACACTGTTTATCAGATGCATAAATGCTGCTGGGGCGTTGGTCAGCCCAAAAGACATCACAAGGAACTCATAGTGACCATATCTGGTCCTGAATGCAGTCTTCATAATGTTGGACTCTCTAATCTTCAGCTGATGGTAGCCCGAATGAAGATCAATCTTCGAGAACACCCTAGCTCCCTGGAGCTGATCAAATAAATCATCAATACGAGGCAGAGGATACTTATTCTTCACTGTAACTTTGTTCAGCTGCTTGTAGTCAATACACATCCTCATGGATCCATCCTTCTTCTTAATAAACAGGACCGGTGCATCCCATGGTGACACACTCGGCTGAATGAACCCCTTATCTAGAAGTTCCTAGAGCTGCTCCTTCAATTCCTTCAGCTCAGCTGGTGCCATCCGATACGGAGGAATAGAAATAGGCTGAGTGCCTGGCACCAAATCGATCCCAAAATCAATATCCCTGTCCGGCGGCATGCCCGGCAGGTCAGAGGGAAACACATCAGGAAAGTCTCGCACAATGGGAACATAATCAATACTGGGAGTCTAGGCCTCGACCTCCCGCACAAATGCTAAATAAGAGAGACATCCCTTCCCAACCATTCGTTGGGCCTTGATGAAAGATATTACCCTGCTAGGTACATACTCAGTCGTGCCTCGCCACTCGATCCTCTAAATGCCCGGCATAACCAAGGTGACTGTCTTAGCATGATAGTCCAGAATAGCATGACATGGAGATAGCCAGTCCATGCCCAATATAACATCAAAATCAATCATGCTGAGAAGCAACAGGTCTACTCGGGTCTCCAGACCCCCAATAGTGACCAAACAGGATCGGTATACGTGGTCCACAATAATAGTATCCCCTACCGGGGTAGATACATGCACTGGCAGCTCAAAACACCCTTGGGTCGTGCCCAAATGAGGAGCAAAATAAGTAGACACATAAGAATAAGTAAAACCAGGATCGAACAATACTGAGGCATCTCTGTGGCAGAATGAAATAATAACTATGATAACTGCATCAGAAGCAACAGCCTCAGATCGGCCCTAGAGAGCATAGCATCTAGCCTGTCCGCCTGATCGGTCTCCCCTTCAAGGGCAACCTCTAGCTGACTGACCCTCATCCCTAGCTGGTGGGGCGGGTGCTGAAGTAGAAGGACCAGATGACAAGGGCTGCCCCCCCTGCTGATAAGATCTGGAAACAAGACGGGGACACTCCCTACAGAGGTGCCCAAACTCTCCGCACTCGTAGCAACTCCCCGGTGCTGGGGGCTGAGACTGATAAGGACCCCTGGCACTGGAATGGCCAGCTGATGAACTAGGCCGAGATGAACCCCGAGCCGATGGGGCCTGTGAAGAACTCTGAGCTGGCATGGCACTGAGAGACGGCTGGCTCTGGTGCGAACCCTAATAACCCTGCCTAGAAGACCATCTGCGACGATCTGAGCGACCCGACTGTGAAGATCTGAAAGAGTGACCTCGGCTCTGCTGACTCTGGCCTCTGGTCTGAGTGCCACTGAAACTAGCTGAACCTCGAGGCCTCTTGGCCTCCCTCTCATCCTGCTCTATGCGACGATCTATCTCTATGTCGCAAGCAATATCCACAGCATCCTCAAATGTACGACTCAAAACCCTCTCCCAAGTGATCAAAATACGAATGAGATAAATGATGCTGTCTACGAAGCGTCCGATCCTCTCTCTGTCGTAATGAACCAACCATGATGCATATCTGGACAACTCTATAAACCTGATCTCATACTCTGACACTGACATGTCCCCTTGACGGAGACCCTCAAACTGCCTACGCATCTCCTCTCTCTGAGATCGAGGCACCCATTTCTCAAAGAACATAGTGGAGAACTCTGGCCATGATAGTGGTGCTGCTCCGGTTGGCCTCCGGCCCTCATAAGCCTCCCACCAAGCGAAGGCGGGCCCCTGAAACTGAAAGGTAGTGAAAGATACCCCACTGGACTCCAAGATCCCTGCCGTGCGAAGCATCCAACGACACTTGTCCAGAAAACCTTGGGTGTCCTCGCCCGGAGCTCCTGTGAACACTGGAGGAGATAACCTGGTGAACCTCTCGAGGCGACGCTGATCATCGTCCGTCATAGCTGGGACCCTGTCCCCCTGAACCTGGTCTGCTGGCTGAACCGGAACCACAGGCTGAACTGGAGGAGCCTCTGGTGTCTATAAGCCCTGCACTGCTGGCTCTAGAGTGCGTGCGACGGGGGTCTAATGACCACCCCCTGTCCCTGATGCAGCTGCAGTAGTAACTGAAAACGCCTGTGCTAGGCCAATGCAGACTGCTAGTATCTGAGCCAGGGTCTCCTGTAGACCCGGAATAACAATAGGCACCGCTGGTGCCTGAACAGGTGCTGCTGGCACCTCTGCAACTGGGGGCTATGGGTCAGCTGGTACTGCATCAGCTGTCCGACATCCGTCACGACCACGGCCACGTCCCTGGCCTCTAGCAGGTGGTAGTGGTGGTCGTCCTCCCCATCCGGAAGCTCGAGTTCTCGCCATTTGCGAGAGATTCAGTTCAAGTCAAAAGTAATCGCATGACAAGAATTCGAAGAATTGAAACTTTTCCTAAAAGGTTTGCAGCCTCCCGAGGATAAGTACAGGCATCCCCGTACCGATCCACGAGACTCTACTAAACCGGCTCATGACTCGCGAGACCTATTAACCTAGGCTTTGATACCAACTTGTCATGACCCAAACCTTGGTCGTGATGGCGCCCAACACAAGGCTAGGCAAGCCCGACCATATTATCTCTTAGACCAGCCAGTTATTAACTCCAATTAATCCAATTAGACTTAAACAGCAAGTGTTCATGTCAATATGATAAACGTAATAGTAACAACATACAAAATACGGTCCCAAACGAATCGTGGTGTCACGAGACTGAGCCTCTACAAAATAACATCCTAATACAAACAAGTCTAGGCAAAAAGGAAATCAACAAGATGATAAAGAAGGAGAAAACAGGCTCTACGCTGGCAGCTACCTCGTAGTCTCCGCAAAGTGGGTATGAGCAAACAACTACAATGCCTCAACCGCTCTCAGGCACCTGTGGATCTGCACAGAAAGTGCAGGGGAGTGGGTGAGTATATTTCAACTCAGTGAGTAACAATAATAAATAATAACTATAAATAAGAACTCTAGTACTATCACTAAACAATTCTAAGGCAACCCTCACAGGTACGTCATCACTGTAGTATGTATTCTGATCTCCAGTCCACATCTATCTCTACAAGATCCCATACTGATCAAACCCTCACTCGTACCCCTATGGTGTACAACCATCTCAATATATGAAGACAAAAACATATGTCTATAATGTATAAGTATTTAAGTAGGTAATAGGATATGAATAAGTATAATGTTGCGGCGTGCAGCCCGCTCCAATACATATACCGCTGCGCGCGTGCAGCCCGCTCTATTTAACATCGACGGTGCTCACTGGGGGTGTATACAGACTTCGGAGGGGCTCCCTAGGCCCAAGCGCTATGATACTGCGGCATGCAGCCCGATCCACACATGTATTACTGCGGCGTGCAGTCCGATCTAATATATATATATACATATATATAACTATACTGCTGCGGCGTGCAGCCCGATCCCATAATATACACCAGCGCTCACTGAGAATGTGTGCAGACTCAGACTCCCAAGCGCAATAATACTGCGGTGTGCATTCCGTCCCACATGTATATTAGATGTATATTACATGTATATTACTGCGGCGTGTAGTCTGATCCAATATATATACCGCTACGGCATGCAACCCGATCCAATATAGGTATATATATAATACCTCATAACGGGTCCTCGACCCTATCCTAGTCAGTATATACTTGGCCTCTCAGGCTCACTCAGCTAGAATAGGGAATTCCACCCTAGGTAGTATCTTTCAAAGTACATATCCAGTACTGGCTCGTAATATGCTATACAGTTGTAATTACGGCTGAGTGTATTTTCCTAACATGATATAAGGGTCACCTATCTCTATAAGTTCCCTAATACTCTACAGATCGGCACAAGGCCCCAAACATGGCTATTAGCCCAATTGCACAGCTATAATCTCATTAACAGTCATAAAATATAGTATTCTATTAGGCGGGAAGGACCAAGTCCGAACCCTCAATCACAATGTCACCACGCCCGTCATAGAACGCGTGTCTCATCTCAATATAGCACTGTGAAGTGCTAGTACGGGGTTCAAACCCTCAGTATATTGTTTACTACTACCACTCACCTCGAACCGGTAGAAACTTCAATCCGCCTTGCGCTTGCCTCGCAAATCAATCTCCTCGGATGCCAAATCTGCTCAAAATCATAGAGAATGCATCAATATATGCTAATTTCACGCAATTCATTCGAGATAACCCAAATTGTATCAAAACCCACAAGTTGTCAAAACCCGACTTTTGGTGCGCTTCTCGAAAAATTATAAAAGTTATATATTCTAATACCTCGTCCCAATATAAGTCTTGGCATATAAAATTTAACAAATTCGGACTCCATTTGCCCGCTCAAATCGATATTTTTCTACAATTTTAGGCCTAGGGCTAAAACCCACATTTAATCCTCCATTTTCATAGAAATAATCCATGATTTCATGATAAAAGCGCGTAATTAAACCATGAAACTTACCTCCGACAATATCCCGATGATCTCCCAGCTATTTCCCTTCACTTTCTCTCTCTAGGCTTCGAAAATGGGGGTTTATGAAATGAAACCCGTAATGAAATGTTTCTGGTTTTAAATTCATTTCCTCGGGCTTTTACTCTATGCGTTCGCGATGCCCCATACGCGAACGCGATGCTCTGATCAGTCCTCCCACCGCGAATGCGACGCCCAGCCACGCGTTCGCGAAGCACAAACCTCCAGCCCCCCGGATTTCCTTCTACGCGTCTGCGTCCCCACTAACGCGAACGCGATGCCGAGCCTTTTTCTCCTACGCGAAGGCGTTCTCACTCCACGCGAACGCGAAGCCTCAGGTCCTGACCCTACACGTTCACTTCCAGCCCATCGCGAACGCGATGAACAACCTTGTTGACCTTCGCGGACGCGTGCCCTTCATCGCGAACGCGATGAAGGAATTCCTTCTGCAGACACAGCAGCAATTCAGCTGCTGTCTTAGGCCAAAAATGGTTCGTTTGGACCCCCGAATTCATCCCGAGGCCCCCGGGACCCCAACGAAAACCACCAATATACTCCATGACATGATCCAAACTTGTTCCAATCATAAAAACACGCCCTTAAACACGGAAAACATCGAATCCAAGCAAATTCAAGCCTAAGTTTTCATTCAAACTTCTGAAACCGACATTCTACCATAAACCCGACCAAACGACCTCCGAATGACCTGAAATTTTGCAGGCACATCCAAAATCACATAACGGAGCTACTGCAACTGTCGGAATTCTATTCCGACTCCCGGATCAAAATCTCGCCTATCGATCGGATATCGCCAAAATTCAACTTTAGCCAATTCAAGCCTATTTCTACACCGGATCTCCAAATTCAATTCCGATTGCTCCCCTAAGTTACAAATCTTCTCCCGGAACTAACCGAATCATCAGAATCCGATTCCGAGCCCTCTAACTTAGTAGTCAACTCCGGGTTGACTTTCCTTATTCAAGTTTCCCTTCAAAAAGGCTATATGCCTCATTTTCAATCCAATTCACTCCTAACTCCACCGATAGACTCTAACACTGATATAAAAGCATGAAACATGTAATTTCAACATAACGGGATGGTAATTTCCATGACGACGGGTCGGGTCGTCACATAAACTTATCAGTTTCCAAAATATACGCGAGAGTGGTTGATTATATTGAGACTATAAATAAAGAAAAGATTAATATGTTCTATTACTACAACTTGTAACTTGGAATGGCAGGCGGCGCGGGGTGGTGCGGGCCGGGTTCTGTCTGAACACGCAAAATTTAAATACGCCCCGCCCTGTCCCGCATAGAATTTAAACCCGCATTCACTCGCCCCACACTCCACCCGCTTTCACCTGCTCCGCCTCGCACTCGCAATTTTTTTTATTTATATATTTTTTTTTTAGAAAGCTAGACTTAAATCTGATTTTTTAACAAAACAATTAATTACATCCAAAATATTCTTAAATTCACATATTTTGCCTCTAAATCTAGTAGTTTTTCTTATAGAACAATTAAACTCCATAACTTAAATTCCTATATTCATATCGTGTCACAAGATTTCAATTTTATAAGAGATTATTAAACAAAAACGGAAGGCACGTTTACCTTTACCTTCAATTTGCTTTAAAAGCGCCATTAAAAATAATAAAGTTACTAAAATGCATTTTTGTAAATGCTTAATTTTATGGCTGAAAATTTCTATTACATGAACTACATATAATTCAAAAATAATAAAAGATATTATAAAGATCTCTCTATTAGTTTAAAATATTAAATTCCCAACCGCACCCACCTCGCCCCGCATTTTTTTTAAAATTTTAAAAATTGAACCCCCTCCCCCCCCACAGCCGCAAAATCTCAAACCCGCCCCGCTCCATAACAAATAAACTTCTTGATAAAGAAGGTGAGCAAATGATCATAATACCTGAATCTCTCAATTGGAAATAAAAATTCTTTCCAAAAAAAAACTATTTTTTATTTTGCATATCTGATCATCAACTCCAACACACCAAATTCATCCACAAGTGTTAAATTATGTATGTTTATTTCTTTTCTAGTTACTTTTTTACGGATGCTTTATAATTTTATGACTTTTAATTTCATTCATTTGACTTATTAAAAATTTTAATGCACGATTGTCATATTTGTACAATAATTTTGAATACCCAAAAACTCAAAGGCAGACCAACTTTTTGGGGACTGAAGTAGCAGGAGAAAAGAATTAATTGTCAGCTTCATAATATTTTAATATAATGATTATCAAATTTGAACTATTGTTGGGTTTACCAAAGAAGTAAAAATCGATCCTATACGTAAATGCTGCCTTATCTTCTCATTCCTACACATATGTCTCAGAATTATTATTTGAAGATTTTAGGAGGTTCGCATAATGATTTTAAATATGTGGATAGGATCTTCGGTTGCTTGGAGTTGATTCAAAATTCTTATACGGGATACATAGGTAACCTATGTTTTCAGTCTTATCACATCAATTATGTTATTTCATTTTTCCAGTCTTATCACATCAATTATGTTATTTCATTTTTCACTATATAATTAATTACATTGTGACCCATTCAGCATACGTTTACAATTTAAAAAAGTTCGATCATACTAATAAGAAAATTCATTATTTTTTCGTGTTCTTTCTTTAAATTTATGACAGGAAAAGCTATGAATGTATATGTTCAGTGTTGCAAATTTAGAGATACCTGATCCTTTTGCTTTTAACAATCATTGATCGAATAGGATCAACCTTAATCAAATTGAACTTGTATTTTTTCCTTTAAGAGTACCGTGACTCAATACAAACATGTTCTAGTATTTATATGATATATTATTTTATATTGATTGATATGGAAAAAAATTATAGTTAAGTTCAAAAAGTAAGTTTCCTGGTGTTACTTTACGATTTTAACCTTAATTAGCCCTTTGTCCAGTGGTTAGCCCTTTGTCTGCATAGGCTAAACCCTAGATGTTTATGGTTCGGTTTGAATCGTTTTTTCTCTAGGAAAAAAATTAAATCAAGTAAGTCGATTTTTCAATTATTAAAATCAAATCAAATCAATTAAGTCAGTTTTTCTCGACTCGATTTATGTCGGGTTTTGTCTGTTTTTCAGTTTTTTCGATTATTTATCGGTTTTTTCTTAAATATAAAACATACAATACAAAACATATATTCCGGCGACCACCTTTTTCAACGTAACACTATCAAATCAAGTGCCCTTTGAGAAATCTATTATTTATTAAAATATATTGATGATAATGGAATAAAATAGTAATGAATAATTTAAGAACTCAACTAAAAATATATATTTTTTTACCTGAAATAAATTTTTACACTTAACAAAAAAAAATTACCAATCAAACTAGAACATAAAGGTAAAATACTATACTAAAAATGCAAACGATTAACAATCACTATAAATTTTTTGAAACTTTGTATAAAAATATACGTATCTAGGTGTAATAATAAATTTAAAATAATTATTACTAAAGTCGGTTTGGTTCGTTTTTTTTTAGTTATTTTTTGATTAAAACTAAAATAAATTAAATTTGATCGATTTTAAAATTTAAAATCAAAATTAAACCAAATAAAAAAATACTATCAATTTTTAATCCATTTGTTTGAATTTTGGGATTTTTATGAACGCCGGTATCCAGCCCGATGCACTAACCTCGTAAACAACAACAAAGGGTTAAGCTCACTACTCCAATATCCATTCTGAGTCGAAGCTTGACACTCTTCCACGCCGCCCCCAAATCCCAACGTCTCTTTTCAACCAAGGTTAGTCTTATCGGTAGCATTTTCTCTTCCCAAATCCCAAATTTTTTTGTTCTTCTATTTTGTTACTTCCTCCGGTCCAAAATAAGTGATGTTTTGACTTTTTTTTGTGGTCCAAAATAAGTGATGTTTTTTCTATATTGTCCTTGGAGTAAATAATATTGGAATGACTTAATGATATTTTTCCTATATTGTCCTTGGAGTAAATAATATTGGAATATGTGTTAGAAGTATTTATGTGAGATAGTAAGGTTAAAATGGCCAATTCTATTGCTAATAAATGCTAAAAAATGACTTTCTTAATATGCGTGAAAACACCCAAAATATCACTTATTTTGGACCGGAGGGAGTAGTATTTAGAAGGCTTGTAATTTTAGTTTTTTGCAGCTTTATCTGTTTTGTACGTTTCACTACATCTTAAAACATGTTCTATACTTTCTTGTACAATTTAAGCTGCTGAAACATTAATCTTACAGTACTCGAATATAGTCTGATGTCTCTGTACAAAAAGCAAATGATGGATGTAGTTTGACAATTTCAACATTTCCACACTATCTTTTTCTGTAGTTTGTTTATTCTCCTTAATCCTGGTTCCCTATTGCATTTCAGGATCAAACAAATCGAGAAACCCTAAGAAATGATGAGCTCAGTGGCGAAGCATGTATCCACTATCTTCAATCGACCGAACGTAGCCTTGTTGAACCCACTAAGTTGGGAGCAGCAGCTACAGCAATGGCGGGGCATACGGGTGAAGGTGCGGAACAACAACTTAGACCAAGCACTGTTCTTGATGCAGAGGAAAATGCAGTCCAGCGGAATGGAACGCCTTATAAAGCGTGAACAGCTTCACCACATCAAGAACTCAGAGAAGCGCGTCTTGGCTCGTAAGCTCCTTGAACGTAAACTCCGTTCTCAAGACCTCGCTCGAAAGCTCAAATCCATCCTCATCAAGAAAGTCAGGTATGAAAAACAAAGAAGGAATGGTTTTCTGACTTGGAGTGAAATAGATATAGAGGATTCATATAGGCTCGGGGTGGATGTAGCCCTTTGGTTATGAGTTCATCCAAACCCAATTTTTGACATGGAATATAAATATATATGTGCATACCTACTAAAGTTTTAATAAATGTTATATCTGGTCCCATAATTTTAGAAGTGCAATGAGTTCAATGCTAAAAAATTTAAAGGTCAAATTCGTCAAGTTTAAATCCTAGATCTGCCTTTGATATAGCTGAACCCACTAGTCTGGGATTGAGGGCGTAGGTATCATTTATGATGTTTAAAGTAAGGAAATGTTACTGGGAAGACTAAGAATGTTGTGTATTTTATTGGGGAGATAGCAATGGTGGACCATGTTGGGGAGATAGCAAACTTGTGTTCCGATAAGCACAAGCTAGATGACATGAATTGATTGCTGATATTGACTAGAAATCACAGAGATAGTTCTATTCCTCAAGGAGGGCACTGGAAAAAGTTGAAAAATAGCAACTTGAGAACTTGTAGTTGACTAATTTGTGCTATGTTAGTGTAGGAAAGATTGCATCGCTCTAAATGGATCTTGTTGGGAACGGAGCAAGCTGCCTTTATGTTAATTAATCACATGCTAAATGACATGAATTGATTGCTGATGATGACTAAAATTTGCGGAGATAGTTATTTACCTCAATGAGGGCAAAACCGAAAGAGAAAGAAACTTTTGAACTTAAGTTGACTAATTTTTGCTATGATGTGTAGATTAGATTAGATTTATCTCAGTGCAAAAGAGTTGGCTTCGCAATAAGCTTCAACTGCTTAGAGCACATTGTTGCATACGGGTGGCTTACTGTGAGGAGTTTCGTTTTGCTCTACCTTGCGCGCACAAGGTTTAGGTTTGCTTATTTAAGATTGGTGAAAATTGTAACTGATGTTTAGTTGTCTGGGAAGTTGATTGACTCATGTTAGCGAACAATCTCCTAGGGGTATGCATTCAGTTTATCGATTCGATTTTGATCCTTATCGATAATTGCTTATCGATTATCGATTTGTACATATGCTTATCGTAATCGTTTCAATAAGGTTTCAATTTTTTCAATTTTGATTTATCGATTTTTAGGGCTTATCGATTCGGTTATTGATTACACCAATAAGAAAGATAAAGGAAGAATGAAATTTTTAGTTAAGTATGTACTACAATTCAAACCACAATTTTCTAAGATGCATATCTCAATCACCAAAACAGAAGTGATAAAAGAAGAAAGGTAATCTTCAAGACCCACAAGTGAAAAATGGAATCTTCAGTAACTGTGTAATGTAAAATTGACCAAAAATGAAAATGCAAGCAAAAGAATATTAATTCTTCAAGCCACAATAAGGAAAAATGGAATTTTTAGTAGTGTAAAATTTAGAGCTGACCAAAATTTGGAGAGATGGCATCAAAGCCATTGCCGGTTCATTAATCTACATGGAAGGGTAGGACATGAGGAATGGCTCTTAGTAGAGGCTTAGGAGGAGGGTTGGTGTGGTATGTGAAGGTTAATGAGAGAGCATACAGAAGAGTATTTTGGATGACCGTGAATTCTTGTAGAGGTTTAATATTTTCTTGTCTGCTGGGTTTGTAGTTCGTGGGACAGAGGAAGAAAGGAAAAAGCGGCGTTGAAGAATGCGTAGAGGAAATATAGGGTTACGGACTTAGGGTTATGGAAATGGTATTATAGAATAAGAGTATATTTGTCTTTTTAGTTATCTTATCGGTTTATCGATAAACCGATAACCGAAGAGGACAAAATCAAAATCGAAATTGATAACTCGATAAGGAGAATTTCGAAATCGAAATCGATAAATCGATAAACCGATAACAAATAATCTATTCGATTTATCGATAAACCGATTCTAATACACACCCCTACAATCTCTCTCTCTCTATATATATAATTTTTTTTTTGGGAGAAGGGGAAAACGTAAATGAAGTTATCATGGTTTTTTTAATGAAGTAAGAAATTTCATTGATAAGTATGAAGACATAATTAAGTAAATAAAAAGTGTGTGCTTTCTAACAACTTAAACTTTTAGATGAGATAATCACACACTTCAACATGGCATAAGAGCAGGCAGGGGTCATGGGTTCGAGTCTCACTGTCACTCGATATCAAAAAGAATTTGAATCAAGCCCGCACATAAGGAACCGTGTTGAACAGTTGAAGACATAATTAAGTAAATAAAAATTGAGTTGTCTCTAACGGCTTAAGCTTTTAGATGAGATGATCACACATTTTAACAATAAGCATCCAGAGGATGCAAATGATTACCAAAGGAAATTAGGTCCAGTGTGTTTCATACTATTTACATTGTATAAGTTGCTCCAACAATTTTTTTTTAAAAAGACACATAACTTTTAAAGAGTGATTGGAGGTTGAGATACCATCAAAGCATCTATGGTTTCTCTCTGTCCACGTACACAAAAAACATGCATGCAGGAACCATTTTCCAAATATTCTTGATGGCTTTCCCAACTCTCTTCGGCCCCCAACTTGCTTCTCTAGTATTGTAGGGCGTTATCCACCGTACCCCAAAAATACACCAGAACATGCTCCAAATATCTCTTCTACATTACAATGGAGAAAAAGATGGAAGACATTCTCCGCTTTCTACAGGCCCATGTAATACGTATTGCACAGTTGAATACAACAATAACAACAAACCCAGTATAATCTTACGTAGTGGGGTCTAGGGAGGGAAGTGTGTGCGTAGCCTTATCTGTACCTTGTGGAGATAGAGAGACTATTTCCAATAGACCTTCGGCTCAAAGAAGCATAAATACCATACCAATTAAGAGAAACAAGCACAACAACGAGAAGCTATGTAAAAGCAACATAAATAACAACCAGATAGTAAGATGACCGAAATGAAAAAAATGAGAAGTCGTCATAGAAAACCAATACAAATAGAATACGAAAATATGTACTAATTGTAAGCACGTGATTTTTGCACTATATGAGAATTACTCCCAAAATTTCAAAATAAAATAATTTTGTGTTGTTTGCAATTTTTGTGAATTTTGCGTTATTTTTCTTTTATTGTTTTCGTTTGTGTGTGCGTGTTTATTTGTTTAAATCAGTGAAAATACAAAAAAAATACTGCATTTGCATTTAGGATTTAATTCTATAATTAGGAATAATTAAGTTTGTTTTACAAAAATGAAAAATCGCAAAAATATAATGTACTAGGCATTTTTAGCACTTAATGTCAATTTGTGTGATTTTCTTTTAAATTGGTAGTTAATTATGTGTGATAATTATTATTAAGCGTTAATTAGTATTTTTAATTCAATTTAGGATTCAATTAAGCGTTAATTTGGTTACTTTGCACATTGTTCAGCAAAGGATGGCATGTGAAATTTTCTAGAAAAGCAAAACACGGGAAATCAACTTTTGTTTGTCACGCATGAAAAGAAATTTAAGAATGGCATGGATGGACACAAGATGCTACAAATAATTTTAAAATGGAGTATGTGTAGCTCACATGAAAAGTTGGGGCCAATACAATATTTTAATTGAAAGCATGCTCTCTAGCATTTTAAATGGAAGTAGTCATGAGATTTAAATGGAAGTTGACGCAACTTTGTAATTGAGAGAAAAGGCAAGCACATGGGAACACATGGATGCACATGGGGATTATTAAAATTAAACCTTTAGAGGCAATATTTAATACAACAACAAGCTGGAGCAATGCTTTCATGCTTGCTACTGATGTCACGAGTGAACAATCAACATTCTAATGGGACAGTGTACATGGATTTAGGCTTGGTCTTAAATAGAATACGCAACAGAGAGAGTAATCTGGGGGAGAAGAGGGGGGAGAAACAAAAAAGAGAGAAAAAAAAGAGGAGAGGAGAGAGCTGTATACACTCTGTATACATGGGATATACATTCGATATACATATGTATACATGATATCTGCATACAAAGGGATATACAGTGGCAGAAAGAAAAACCAGCTGAAAACAGTGACGAAAATCAGCTCCTTTCACCCCTAAATTGAGTAAAATCAGCACCTAAAACTCACCCCAAAACCCAATTTAATCCACCCCCAAAATACTCTAAAATCTAGCTCCAAATTGAAGAAGAATTGATTTCAAAGCTCGATTTCTTCTCCTTCTGGGTTTACGAAAGTTGTTTTGGAGCCGTGAATGTTGCTTCGCGGATTCTGTTATTGCTGTTGTGTGCCTCGATAAAGATTGTTGTTTGCTTTCCGATCTTGCTTCTTTGTACATGACAAAAGGTACACATTTTAAAAACCATGTGTTGATATAAGCTCGAATTGGAAGTTGAAGTTTGAAATGAAATAGAAACGCGAGCTGTTGATTAATATTTGTTGTTATTTACTGTTTTATTAGTTTGTCAAATTGTAGTTCTATAATTCGTAGAATAAATTCGCATGTTTTGAAAATTGAGGTCGGAACCGATGAGGTTTGCCTACGTATCTCACATCCGGTGAGAATCAGACCCGCGTAGTTCGGTCAATATTGACGGAACATGGGAAACATGACACTTGAAATTTTTTATTTTTTTTTTCATTTTGAAATAACTTCTTTTTTTTTTCAGAATTTCGGCAAAGTTTCAGAATTTTCTAAATATCTACCTCACTCTTTTTTTTTGATTTTTTTTATTTTCTTTCCCTATTCTAGAAGCCGGTCAACATGCAAGCCAAAACAAACAGATGCGCAAGTAGCACGTAGGATGCATCAGGATAATCTTTACATTTAAGGTAACCTGTCCTAAACGGACCCAACCCCTGTGTTGAGTCCCCTAAGTCAGATGCACGTGTGCAAACAAACGTTCCTACTGGGGATCCAGCATGAGACTTTGTTATACTAGGTTTAAAACCTGGGTTTATTGTGCTAGACCTGGCTTACCCGAGCGAACAGCTCGAGCCGGGGGGGGGGGCAGCGTACCGGGATGCAGAAGCTCCGCCGGCTTAGCAACTTGTTCGAACCTCGTTCTAAAAGGGGATTTACTCTAAACAGAAAAGAAGTCACACGAAGTACACCATTCTTCATGATTTAGAAGACTTGGAGAGAAAATGGGTTTTGTAACAGTTTATATTTACAATTCACCAAATATCAAAGTGGTAAAGCATTTAGCACATTTAGCATGAAACATGTAGGAAAATCAGATAAAGCCAAATATAACAGTTATTTTAAGCTCGAATTCTGAACCCTGAACAAGACGTTCTGGGTTCTTATCCCCAGCAGAGTCGCCAGAGCTGTCACACCTCACTTTTACACACCCAACCCGGAGGGTAGATATGAGGGAGTTTTTTCAATTATTTATTTATTTCAGAGTCGCCACTTGGGATGGATTTGGCTTTTGGTGTCCCAAGTCACCGGTTTATCTTGAATCCCAAATCGAGTAAATTTCGACTTTCCAAGTGAAGTCTGCGGACAAGAAATTCTAAGAGAGGAACTCTGTTGACCCGAGGTAAGGTGTTAGACACCCCCGGATCCCGTGGTTCTAGCACGGTCGCTTAAACTGTTATAAATGGCTTAATATCTTATTTTAATACATGTTATCCTATAGTGCAATTTAAAAGATCATTTACCGCTTTATTATTTTTAATGAGAATTGCGACGTCGTGAAAACACATCTCGAGCCACGTCACATCAATGTACCCGTGGCTATTAACATATTTCGATTTCGTCGAGATTTGGATTTGGGTCACATAAATGTGCACCCGAACTTAATAAGGTACATTATTAAAAGGCGCGCCTAAAGAAACTAACGCGTTATCATCTTGGGGAGTGCCGTGAAATTTGCTAAACGGCCCATCCCGAAGTCTAAGTATTCAATTAAGCATTTATTTAGGGCCTCGCAATTTGTGTTTTTGTTTGGCGAAGTTAGTCTCGTTTATTAATTCAAGGGTAAACCTAAAGAAACTAGGATTTTCTATATTTATTTGTCTCTAATAATAAAAGAAAACACAGTCCTAATCCGTTAGTGAAGTTTAAATACTACTATGTTAGGGTCTTATGAACACATGCGAATTTATTCTACAAATTATAGAACTAACTACAATTTGACAAATTAATAAAACAGTAAATAACAACAAATATTAATCAACAACTCGCTTTTCTATTTCATTTCAAACTTCAACTTCCAATTCGAGCTTACATCAACACATGGTTTGTACCTTTTGTCATGTACAAAAAAGCAAGAACCGAAAGCAAACAACAATTCGTATCGAGGCACACAACAGCAACAACAGAATTCGCAAAGCAACATTCACGGCTCCAAAACAACTTTCGAACCCAGAAGGAGAAGAAATCGAGCTTTGAAATCAATTCTTCTTCAATTTGGAGCTAGATTTTAGAGTATTTTTGGGGTGGTTTAAACTGGGTTTTGGGGTGAGTTTTAGGTGCTGATTTTACTCAATTTAGGGGTGAAAGGAGCTGATTTTCGTCACTGTTTTCAGCTGTTTTTTCTTTCTGTCACTATATATCCCTTGTATGCAGTAGGTATATCATGTATACCTGTGTATATCGAATGTATATCCCATGTATATAGAGTGTATACAGCTCTCTCCTTTCCTCTTTTTTTCTCTCTTTTCTGTTTCTCCCCTAGATTACTTTATCTCTATTGCGTATTCTATTTAAAGACCAAGCCTAAATCCATGTACACTGTCCAATTAGAATGTTGACTATTCACTCGTGACAACAGTGGCATGCGTGAAAGCATTGCTCCAGCTTGTTGTTGTATTAAATATTGCCTCTAATGGTTTAATTTTAATAATCCCCATGTTCATCCATGTGCTCCCATGTGCTTGCCTTTTCTCTCAATTACAGAGCTGCGTCAACTTCCATTTAAATCCCATGACTACTTCCATTTAAAATGCTAGAAAGCATGCTTTAATTAAAATATTGTATTGGCCCCAAATTTTCATGTGAGCTAGACATACTCCATTTTAAAATTATTTGTAGCATCTTGTGTCCATCCATGCCATTCTTAAATTTCTTTTCATGCGAGACAAACAAAGTTGTTTTCCCGTGTTTTGCTTTTCTAGAAAATTTCACATGCCATCCTTTGCTGAACAATGTGCAAAGTAACCAAATTAACGCTTAATTGAATCCTAAATTGAATTAAAAATACCTAAATTATCTTAAAAATACTAATTAACGCTTAATAATAATTATGACACATAATTAAATACCAATTTGAAAGAAAATCACACAATTTGACACTAAATGCTAAAAATACCCAGTACATTATTTTTTTGCGATTTTTCATTTGTGTAAAACAAACTTAATTATTCCTAATTATAGAATTAAATCCTAAATGCAAATGCAACTTTTTTTTTGTATATAAACAAATAAACACGCACACACAAACGCAAACAATAAAAGAAAAATAACGCAAAATTCACAAAAATTGCAAACAACACAAAATTATTTTATTTTGAAATTTTGGGAGCAATTCTCATATAGTGCAAAAATCACGGGCTTACACTAATACTACTGGTATGAACATGGAGAACACTAAACTAACTAACCTGCTACCCTAATGCTCGACGTTCACACTTTTCTATCAAGGGTCATATCTTGTCAGCTAAAGTTGCACCATCTCTTACCTAATGACCTCTCCCTAATTCGTTTTCGTCCTACCTCTACCTCGCCCTCCAATGACAACCTCTCACACCTCCTGACCGGGGCGTCTGTGCTCCTCCTCCTTCTCACATGTCCAAACCATCTAAGCCTTGCTTCCCGCTTCTTGTCCTCAAAAGGGAGCCACACCCACCTTGTTCCGAATAACTTCATTCCTAATCTTATCTATCTTGTGTGCACGTACATCCATATCAACATCCTCATGTTTGCTCTTCATCTTCTGGACATGAGAGTTCTTGACTGACCACTTGGCCCCATACAACATAGTTGGCCTGACCAGCACTCTGTAGAACTTACCATTAAGCTCTGTTGGCACCTTTTTATCACACAAAACACTGGAAGCAAGTTTCCATTTCATCCATCTCACCCCAATATGATGTGTGATATCTTCATCAATCTCCTTATTTCCCTGTAAATTGACTTAAGGTACTTTAAACTTCCTCTCCTAGGGATGAATTGTGAATCCTGCCTCACCTCCCCTTTCACTCCCTGAGTCGCCTTACGAACTTACACTCCAAGTATTATGTCTTAGTCCTACTCAACTTGAAACGTTTTGACTCCAGGGCCTGCCTCCACATCTCTTACCTCGCGTTAACACTGTCTCGCATCTCGTCAATCGATACAATACCGTATGCAAACAACATACACAACGGTACCTCCCACTGTCCTCACCAGATCTTAGCTCCATCACACATGTCCTTGATCGTCCTAATGTAAGCAACAAGTACACCTCTAGCTTCCAAACATCTCCACATGACCTCTCTCGAGTCTTTATCGTAGGCCTTTTCTAGTTGAATGCCTGTTTTGCTAAGCTTATCTTGAGTCAAATAAGCTTGCCAAAGGGCTGTCTCCATTTAAATATGCATGTGCATATCTAATGTAACAAAAGGTGGGGGTAAAAGGAGTCAAATACTAAAATCATAATGCAGATAAGACCTAAATGTGTGCAATGTTTGCAGGTTGTTTGATCACTGAACTACTCTAGTGCCTTGTCATTGGCTGTACTTTAGGTGGTGATGACTGAAGAGCAATTTTATCTGATTTGGAATCGACTCTTTCTTTCGTTTGGTTTATAAGACACTGATTTAAGAAGTTGATGTCCATTGCACTTTATCCTTGACAAAATGGAAGAGCTGAGGTAACATCAGAAGTAACCACATTTACTAATGATATGTGGAATTCATGTATAAGTTCTGAATTTCCATAAGTTCCTTGAGTTGAGATACAATGTATGCAAGTGTTTCAGTTCTCTTATCTTTGCCGTGTCATTATTCCAAATTTTAATATGCCAGCTTCAGAGTTTAGGATCTCGCCGCGGGCATTTCAGTAACCGAAAGGATTGGACACATGGAGAAATGCAAGCAGTCTATTTGTTCAATTGTTCTATCTTAAAACTTGCATTGATTCACAATATGACTAAAATGATTCTGGTGAACATTAGCCATTTCTCGTCCTCGTTTACTGCTCATTGGGTGAACGTGATATTAAGCATACTAATCTGTCGCTGGTGCTCTTGTTCTGGATTCACCCCTCCAATTGAAGGGCCAAAAGCTGATTGGTGCATGGAGAGTGGAGAACTACAGGGCCCAAAGGGATATGAAGCTGAAAGGTATGGTGTGGACGAGGTCATGGGTATCTGGCAAGCTAAAAAAGGAGGCTAGGAGCTTTCTGTTCTTGGAAGGAAGTGTACATTTTCCTAGTTTTTCTTACTGAAGATCATGAGTTACTCATGTTGTGGAATAAGACTAAGAAAGGATTATCGTGTTCATCATTGTACTCTGAATATTAGAGGCAACATAAAGCATGGGGTCCAAGGACAAAACTAGACACCGGGCAAAGAATTTCTCCAAAAATGCCATCTAATTGTTATCCACACCACTGAGCAAAAGAAAAAGGATATATTGGGAAAGATCTGTGCACTCAGCTGTTTTCTGTAGCTGACCGACATAATCCTTTCGTCTCACTCTATGTGCACAAGCTTAAAAGTAGAGCATGAAAATATTGGGGAAATTAAGTCCTTGTAGAAAATTTTAGAGCAATTGAAAGTGATACATTCAGTTAGTAGAAAGCTTTCTACTTATCCTTTCTAATATGAACAACATTTTATAGCATATGCACATGGATTTAGAGGGAATATTGTGAAGCTTGTAATGAGTGAAGCTTTGAGACTCCCTATTTATAAGAAGGGTGTAAAAGGGGAAAAAAGGGTAGGTATTGCTAATCTCAAACTTGAAGATAGGATCCTGCATCTGCTGCCATCCTTTTGGCATTGCTTGCTTTCCCTTGTCTTTCAAGTTTCGTGATGTGTGCCATGTATGGAGCTTCACGTTTGTTGCCAACTCTATCCACAGCTGCCTAAGCGAACTGCACTTAAGATATTTGCCATTTGCAGATGAAATCTACTTAAATTTAATTGTAAAATTATATTTTGAGCCTTGAAAAGTCATTTTATGACACAATTCTTCTCCCATAGGGGTAAGGTCTGCGTACTCTGCCCTTCCAAGACCTTGCTAGTAGGATTTCACTGGTTCATTGTTGTTGTTGTTGATGTTGTAATTCTTTTCCCATAGGGAAAACAATATAACAAATATAACAGGATAATTGCTTGAGATATGCATCTGTTTCCTGTTCACATTTCATGGGTTTTGAAGCATTTTTTGTTAAGACTCTCAGCTAATATAGCTTTGCATGATTCTTTGTATTTTCATATTTTAGTCAGAAGGATATTAAAGTAAAACACTTTCTTGCAAACTTCTTGTATATGACATTTGAAACTGCTTCATTTGTAAATTGACGGCCGTGACTGCTCTGCCTGCAGGGGTTTATAAAGGAAAATGTTCCAGCAGAGTTTTCTTCATCAACTTTCTGGACTTGGCTGGCTGATTGCTACTGAACCACCATTTTCTTGCACTTGTTACGTTGACTGCACCTTTGAGAATAATGTTTTGATTTCTATTAGCTTTCTATCATTGATGTAGAATTTTGGCAAGTATTAGAAGATCATTGCCAGTTTGCTACATAGGGTGTGTTTGGTATGTTTAATCTCTGTTGTACAAGTTCATGTTCAGTTTGTCAGGGCATAGATTTATTTTTTTGTTGAGAGTTGGCTTGGAATATATATTTCCTTTTCATCATTTGGACTTGAATAGATAGTTGAGAAATAATTGGAGGAAAAACCAAGTGTCACCAACCATTTCTAGACGTTGTCTCATTTAACTATTATTATTGCGTTTTCAGTGATCTTTTAGAAGTCTAGAGATTCTTCTAATGAGATTGAAATGTGTGAAAATGAGTGCAATGTTCTGAACCTTCTAAAGGCTCACTTCTTGATATGACTTCCATTGACATAATTTCCGTGTTTGACATTTTATTTTGTTAACAGCTTTATAACAAAATTTAAGCATGTTTGTTCTACAGAACTTGATCACATAGTTCAGAACTTGTTTCAGAGATATTGCTATGGTTCTTAACATTCAGCTTCGGAGTTATTGCGCGTTATCTTTGTCCATATCTAATTGAATGGCAGCTTTGGCTTGCACTGGCGTTTGCTACAAACAGCAGTGCATGGATGGGCACAGCGGTACTTGTCATCAATATGAGGAACTTCCGTCTCAGTAGAGGCACTGTTGCCGGAATGCTGAAAGGCTATGTTGGCCTGAGTTATTGCTATGGTTCTTAACATTCAGCTTCGGAGTTATTGCTTTTTCTAGCATTGGGAATTCCCATCATTTGTTTGGCCATGATGTACTTTATCCGGGCTTGCACACCAGCTTCGGGCGAGGATTCCCCAGAGCATGTCCATTTTCTATCTCCTATATGCTTGCTGGAGTAATGGTTATTTTGTTGATGTCTCCTCTAGCAATTCCAGTGAAGATGACACTGTTTCTGTTCCTTCGCCAGAGATCTGGAAAATTAGATGGTTCCTCAAACAATTTGACTGAAGAAGAAGTCAGTTCCAGCCAAACGGCGCCCTTATTAACTCCAATTTCATCAGAAGCAGACCTTGGGAGCTTTCATGAAGGTGAAGATGTTTCTGAGGTGGTCATGCTGCTGGCCGAGGGCGAGGGTGCAGTGAAGAAGAAAAGGAAACCTAGAAGAGGGGAAGACTTGTATCATGTCTATTGCAGGTCAAAAACAATTCCATGGACATTTTGGATGATGGTAACACAAATCATCATGATTGTAATATTCTTTCTGTTAGCTTCAGCTCTGAGTGGCTCTCTATGCTGTCACTGCATTGCTAGGAATTTGCCTCGGTGTTCAGTTTGCTGTAATGATTCAAACTGCCTCCGAGCTTTTTGGCTTGAAACATTTTGGCATAATAATATTCATCTTCATGCATGGAACATTTTGGCATAATATTCGTCTTCATGCAGCGCGGCAATCCTATAGGGGTACTCTCTTTTCTGGTGTACTGGCTGGTTATGTTTGATAATGTGCAAAATAACAATTTCAGGCTTCTTACAATTCGTAAAAATTGCATGGGGTGCCTTATTTCGTTACCCCTTTTAATATATACTTGTTTTATTTTTTCGTTTGCATCCGTACCCAATATTTTTGTTAAAAGTGTTTTAAAAAGATGATTTTGCCCTTCGGGACTATTGACAAACCTATAGAATGCAGGATAAAACTTAAGCATGTTTTGGTACGAAGTTTCAAGAAATAAACTAAATAAACTCAGCATGCATTAGAAAAACTCACTAGAAAATTATATACTGCAAGACAAAAATTTAAGCATATTTAGTTTGAAGTTTTAACAAATGAACTACAAAACTTAAGCATGTCTAGTCTGAAGTTTTAGCAAATGAACTAAATAACTTATGTTTAGTTTGGAGTTTTAAAATTAGACCAATAAAAAGCTACCGCGTGTAATATAAGTAAACATTTTTTATTTGGCATTGACCATTAGTCGTAGGGGCATAATGAGTCAGAAAGACAATGGTAGGACATTTTTTGCTCAATAGATGAACGGGAGCATATTTGTATCAAATCGAATAGTATGAGGGCACTTTTGGCCCTTTTCCGTAGAAATAATTGAAATTGCTCATGAATTGCTAGATTAGAGTACTGTAAGGTTAGTTGATCGTTCAATTGCAGAAATGTAAGGAAAAGTTAGGCCTGATTACGAAGATTAATCAAGCAAATGAAATACATAGACTTGATTACAAATACATTGAGATTTAATCAAGGAGCATAAAATAAAATGAACACAAGAGAACTCAAACACAAGCCAAAGTCTCAACATATTTGTACATTTCAAAGCCATCATAGCGAGCCCTGTCACACCTCCTTTTTACGCACCCGCAAGGGCACGAGGGTTTTTCCAATTAAAGGACAATCGAGGCGGGAATTATTTAATTATTTCAGAGTCGCCACTTGGGAGATTTATGGTGTCCCCAGTCACCGATTGATTCCCGAATCGAGGAAAAGAATGACTCTGTATTACAGTCCGCGAACCAAAAATCCGGATAAGGAATTCTATTAACCCGGGAGAAGGTGTTAGGCATTCCCGAGTTCCGTGGTTCTAGCACGGTCGCTTAACTGTCATATTGGCTTATTTATCTGATTTATAACATGCCTTAACTTATGTGCAAAATTCAACTCTTAATAGCTTTTAATATTATTATCCATTATCTTAATAGAAGAGTTGCAACATCATGAAAACGCATCTCAAACCACGTCACAATCAATGTACCCGTGATTATCGACACGTTCCGACTTTGTTGAGATTTGGATTTGGGTCACATAAATGTACACCCGAGTTTAGGGATTAGGCATCACAACTACGTCACGGGAACCGTACCCATAGCTACGACGACTTAATTGTGTGCCTAAAGATTCGCGACCTAACATGCTCTTAATGATTTATTTAATAACAGCTAAAATAAAGAAGTGATAGAATATTTTTAAACTCAATTCAATATACGTCATTTCTAACTTTTAGTCCAAACCCATGATTCGTTGTTCTTATATAAAAAAAGAAGTGCTCTTAATTATTGCCCTTATTTTTTGTGTTTCAACCGACATATTTCCTTATACATAATGCAATAATTTGTTGGCAGTGGGTAGTTCTTTTCATAGCTTCTTCCGTCTCCTATTCTCTTTGGGTCCCAATTCGGAAAAGGACAATCAAAATAAGTCATTAATGTTACTCTAGTTTCCTTTGTCAATAGCTAGTACAACTCAACTGCTACCAAAAGGGTAGAGCCATATAATTTAGACCTTTCAAACATTCAAACAATTATCTAGTCCACTCAATCTTTAATTTAATTATTTCATTATCAAGGTGTTAATTCCTGAAGCCTATCCTTCGATGGAGCAATGCAGAAATGAATCAAAAACTTAGTTTAGCTATTAAGCCCCTCTAATCACATATTAAACTAACCAACATTCCAACAGCAATCGACTAAACAAAATGGAGTAAAAATAATGCTAGGACATCCCCAACATAAAGCAGCAGAATACGAACATGTTTGAAAGAAGCAGATGTAACAGTTTATATTCAAATGACTTACAAGGGCTTGCTTAGTTGGAAACGAACATGGACCGACGAGTGGAACCTCGAACGACTTCGAATCTCGGCGGCGAAGAAGACGATGGTCGTTTGGAGTGTAGGTTAGGCGTTGAAAGGAGTTCGTCAGGTCTTTTGGTTAGAGACGAGGATGAAAGCTGGCTGGCCTAGCTGGGCTGGTCGACGGGCAGTTTACACTCAGCGGCAATGGTGAAGGGTCGTTTGGCGAGGTTGCTGCTGGTCTTGTGTGAGCTGGGGACGGGGCTGACTGGAGGAGTCGGTCGTTTGGACGTGAAGGTTGCAGTCGCAGCAGTCGTCGTTTCTATGTATTGCAGAGCTTCTTCCTTTTGAAATGGCGCTGCTTTTCCTTTCTAATCAAGAAGAAGATGGGAGCAAAATGGGGTCCTTTTGTATTGTTGAGACTGCTTTTCTTTAGAGCTTTGTTCACTAAGAAAATGAAGGCCCGTGTTTTCGTTTTTGAAAATGCTTCTTCCCGTGTCTTCTTCAGTTTTTCATGAAGAAGCCCTGTAGCGTTTTTTCTCCCTTTGCCTTTTTGATTTCTTCTCTTTTTTTCAAATCAGCCGTGCTTTTCTTTTTTTAAATCAATAGTAGTATTGTGTTTTCTCTTAAACAATGACATCTCCCCATCACTAATAGCTCTTTTGTGTCTATTGTATATGTTTCCACCAATCCCATACCGTGTGTTCCCCCTCCCTTTTAAAATTGTATATCCCATATTTTGTCCTTACTAATTGTCTACATATGTGTCATGTGTGCATGTGACCTCCTCTTTTGTTTGTTGTGTGCATGTGTGGGTATGGGTTGGTTTTGTCCGTGTCCCCCACATGTGTGGTGGACTCGGATTATTATGGGCTAGGTCCGAAAAATTATAAAACCGGGTAGTTTGAACCCGAATATTATTCTTCGCCCGGAACCGAGAATGGTGTTATTAATTAATCACTACGTAAGCAAAATAACTGTAAGACTAATAATTAAAACAAAAATTATTTTTTATATTTTCCAAAATTAAAGTAACTACAAAATGTTAATGACACTATTTTTTTATTATTTTCGTTTTTATGAAAAGATAAAAATATAAAGTACTATTTTTTTGTATTTTTCAAGTTTAAAAATGACTACGAAACATTAATAAAGCTATATTTTGTTATTTTTCATTTTAAGGTAAAAATAAAGTAAAAGAGTCAAATTTAGTTAAAATAGCTATATTAAAACAAAACTAAATATTTTACGCAAAAAAAAAAAATATAAAAATCTCGGGGAGGGTCAAAAATGCCCCTCTTTGACTGAAAACACAAAGAGTTTTCATACAAAGAACGACTAGACAAGTGTTTTTGACCCGACCCTTATTCGGAGGGACTAAACTAAAAGAAGAGGAATGTGACCGAGCCCTTGTATCTGAGCTGCCTACATATCCTTGGCTATAAAGGAATCAGGCCACGTGTAGTTCGAAAGTGAGTGAAGAAGGGGTATACCGAGGTGGAGAGCCAGTCGAGGTGTCGTTCCGTCGAGGTTTCGTTCCATCGAGGTTCCGGTCCGTGGCCCTGCTATTACATCAAAAATCAAAACATGAGAAAGACTAACTAAGCCTATCAGCTACTAGTTACAAGATTCCTATCTATAAGTCTTCTGAAGCTTGATCTTGAGTATTGGTTGGTGCTTCATGCGGACTCTAAATTTGAACCTTGATACTTGCTAGTTGTAGGTGCTGCTTTTCGGATCAAGACCCGGTATGCAGTGCTTGTGACCTCGGCCATGTCTTGAGCACACCACATCTTTCATCAACTTCTACACTTGGATTAGCTTCTTGCCTTTTTTTTCATTATGACTAACTTCTGTTGATCATCTCGGACTGTTGACTCGCATTCTGGTTGCAAGCTTCTTTTGTTGCTATCTTGTATTGCACTCCGAAGTGAATTCCCTTACTTGTGATCTTCGAGCTATTCTCCTTCGAAGTCTGAATCTATCTTTTCTGATCCTTGTTGCCTTCCTTCTGATTCATGCTGGGGATTTCCGTTACACTCTGCCGCTTTCCTTAAACAACTTCAACAATAAATCACCACTCCATTCTTCAGGCGGGCTCCCTGACTTCAACTATTACTTCAAAATAAAATCGCCACTCCATTCTCCAGGCGGGCTCCCTGACTTCAACTACTACTTCAAAATAAAATCGCCACTCCATTCTCTTCAGGCGGGCTCCTGACTTCAACAACATCTTTTGAAAATATAAATCGCCATTCCTCTCTTCAGGCGGGCTCCTGACTTCAACAACATCTTTTGAAAATAAATCGCCATTCCTCTCTTCAGGCGGGCTCCTGACTTCAACAACATCTTTTGAAAATAAACGCCATTCCTCTCTTCAGGCGGGCTCCTGACTTCAACAACATCTTTTGAAAATAAATTGCCATTCCTCTCTTCAGGCGGGCTCCTGACTTCAACAACATCTTTTGAAAATAAATTGCCATTCCTCTCTTCAGGCGGGCTCCTGATTTCAACAACATCTTTTGAAAATATAAATCGCCATTCCTCTCTTCAGGCGGGCTCCTGACTTCAACAACATCTTTTGAAAATATAAATCGCCATTCCTCTCTTCAGGCGGGCTCCCTGACTTCAACAACATCTTTTGAAAATAAAACGCCATTCCTCTCTTCAAGCGGGCCTCCTGACTTCAATCATCAACTCTAAAAATTAAGCGCCATTCCTCTCTTTAGGCGGGCTCCCGACTTCAACATCTTTTGAAAATAAATCGCCATTCCTCTCTTCAAGCGGGCTCCCGACTTCAACCATTAACATCTTTTGAAAATAAATTGTCATTCCTCTCTTCAGACGGGGGCTCCCGACTTCAACAACATCTTTTGAAAATAAATTGCCAATTCCTCTCTTCAGGCGGGCTCCGACTTCAACAACATCTTTTGAAAATATAAATCGCCATTCCTCTCTTCAGGCGGGCTCCCTGACTTCAACAACATCTTTTGAAAATAAAACGCCATTCCTCTCTTCAAGCGGGCTCCTGACTTCAATCATCAACTCTAAAAATTAAGCGCCATTCCTCTCTTTAGGCGGGCTCCCGACTTCAACATCTTTTGAAAATAAATCGCCATTCCTCTCTTCGGGCGGGCTCCTGACTCCAACCACATCTTTTGAAAAAATAAATCGCCATTCCTTTGCTTCCTGCACCACTTTCTTCTTCCCGCATCGCTTCTTGGGCCATCCTTTCTTCCGAATTACCTTGTTTTGGAATTGCTTTCCTCCCGGTTGTGTTATTTTTCTCTTGACTGCTGGGGATGTCTTTGGAACTAATTACTTACCTGCTGGGGTAATGCTGCTGGGGAAAATCTTCTTTATTTCCTCCTTTCCTTTGACTCATGCGCTTGAATTTGTGCTGGGATCTCTTGTTGTAACCCTCTGCTTTATGTCGGGTTACTGGTTTCAAGACCTGCAATGTAAAGACTGAAGACTTGCCTTTTGTTATACAGGTAGGCGCCTGCTTTGAGTAGCAACTTTTGAATTAAAAATGCATTCTGGCAATAATTTATGAAATATGCAAAGGACAATGTAAAATAAAACAAACGTAAAATATCCTTTTCGAGGGCGGATAGTCCCATCGTAATCTATTCGAGGGCGAATACTCCCATCGTATTCTATTTGAGGGCGAATACTCCCATCGTATCCTATTTGAGGGCGGATACTCCCATCGTATTCTATTCGAGGGCGAATACTCCCATCGTATTCTATTCGAGGGCGAATACTCCCATCGTATTCTATTCGAGGGCGAATACTCCCATCGTATTCTATTCGAGGGCGAATACTCCCATCGTATTCTATTCGAGGGCGAATACTCCCATCGTATTCTATTCGAGGGCGAATACTCCCATCGTATTCTATTCGAGGGCGAATACTCCCATCGTATTCTATTCGAGGGCGAATACTCCCATCGTATCCTATTCGAGGGCGAATACTCCCATGATATCAATGTATGAAAGTGAACAAACCTGAGACGTCCTGTTCGAAGGTGGACAAACCTGACACGTCATCTTGAATTGCCTTCCTCGTTTCTTCGAGAAAATTTTCAACAACGGCAGAAAATTTTCTGCCCCAGTATTGGTGTTCTTCCTTGTGGCATGATTTTCTGTTATCAATAGCACTTTCTTTCCCTGTTTCAAATCAAAGAAAATTTATTAGTTCAAAACATTGTGAGCGGTTGTGCCGCTCATGTGGGGTGGTTTTTCCTTTTCTCCTTTCCCTCGCTCGGGGTTCCCAAAACTTGTAGGGGAATGATTTCATTTGCTGGAGATGATATTCCTGCCGGGGATGGGTTTTTCCATTTATCCCTTCCCCTTTCTGTGTTTCTCAACTTGCTGGGGGTTATTTTGTTGAAGATGAGATTTCCTTTCTTCCTTTACCACTCTGTGTTGTCCGAGCACCTCGGAACTTGCTGAAGATAACACTGCCGGTAGATTTTCATTTCCTCGAAATTGGTGTTTCGCTCTTCTTGAAGGTTGTTGAGGATGGCACTAGTTCGAAGACCATTTCCCTTAAGACTTTCCTTCTTCCCCAAGTGGGTATTGACTTCCAGAAAATTTTCAAACTGAAAAGAAAATTTTCTGCCCCAGTTTAATAATCTTCTTTGCACCCTACTTCTCTACCGTCAATGGCATTTCCTTGCTTTGCATAATAATTGGAAAGTTGGTAGCAAGTTTTGAAGTAATTTCTCACTTGTTCTGACTAGACGGACTTTGATGGGGAATTCTTGATAAAAATGAGAAAGATAAAAAGAAACAAAATAGAAGACAAAGGAAAAAGAAAATGACTCTCTAGCAAGAAATATCTATAAAAACTTATCAAACGCGGACACCAACTCTACTGGTCATGACATGCACATATGGCCTATCCTTCGTCGTTAATTGCCTTTCACGATTTCTGTCTCGTGATTTCCATCTGATTATCACCTTTATTCGACTTGTAGTGCCCGAAGGGTTTTCACTTTCAAGCCTCTCTCATTTTGATTTTCTCTCGGCTTTCGTCGTCTTATGGTGCCTGTGAAGGTTTTCACCGGTAAGACTCTCTCACTTGCATCACTTTTAGCTGGGGATTGGGGTGTCACTGCCAAGACTCTCTCGTATTTCCTTTCTGCTCAGAATCAGCGTCTTTTCTGTTGAGAATCAACGTGTTATATTATGATAGGACTCTATCCCTCGCCTGACGCGGCATCTTTTGAAGACTGATCGGAAGGTCTTTATTTGGACCGTAGTGTGGGATTTGGATAGGGCTAGAAAGAAAGGGTATTGAAGGCTCAAAACAAAATCAATTTTGGGTTCAAAATTTACAACCTTCGGACCCAAATTTATTTACAATAAACACAATTTTTCTTTGCCCCAGTTTTTTTTTTTTTTTTTTTTTTTTTTTTTTTTTTTTTTTTTTTTTTTTTTTTTTTTTTTTTTTTTTTTTTTTTTTTTTTATTTACACTATGACCGAGCTGTGAAGCGCCTACGTATCCTCTTTAAGGAATCAGGTCAAACGTAGTTCCCAATTCCTCTTTTTCAACTTTCTTTTTCCACACATTTTTCTTTTTCTTTTCTTTATCTCTTTTTGTTGTTTTCTTTTCCTTTACTTTTTTTTTTTTTATCCCTTTCTTCTTTTGCCTTTCAAACTTGTGTTTCTAGTCTTTGCAACTAATTCCGAAGGAGGGGTATGAAAGAATTTAAAATAAGGCTCAAAGGGTTGACGATGGATAAAGTGTTTAGATAGCAGAACAAAATGCCTTCGTCATTCCAATCTTCAAAACATGCCAAGTGTAAACAACACAATTAACATTCGTCATATCTTTAAAGCACAGTTGGACAACACTCTCATTTTCATTATCGTGAATGACCCCACGTCGATTTGGCCAGCTTGCCTTTAACTGTTTCCTTTTTAGTTGCCCCGGTTTCACATGACTCGGGATCCAAATAATCTCAAATTGTTTTTATTTCCTTTAAATGACCCGACCATCTTCCAATTGCTTCATGATTAACTTTTAGAATTAAACCACAATTATGTGTGCGCATGTCATGTCACTAGATTCGGCGTTTGAGCACAAGACAAATCTAAAGGGTAAAAAGAACTAAACAGATAAAATGACCGGAAGTAACAAAAGACCGAAAGCTTCATTAAACTAATGACGAAATGGTTCAATGACAAAACAAACAAAACAAACTAGAGTACAGCCCTGAAACAAAATTGGGCAGGACCAAAGCAAACTGCTAGGACAAAAGGGTTTGACCACAAGAAAACCCTGAAAATAACTCGGGCAACAAAATGACCACAAAAACGAACCACCAAAGCTCCATCTAGCTGACCAAAAGATGGAGTATCTTCCCAATTGCCAAGCACCACATTTTAGCCACTAAGTTCTGCATCAATATTGCCAAGGCTGCCAACTGCTTCAACATTTTTAGCTCCAGTCAATACACCCCCCAGAGGATTTGTGTGCCCCATGTCATCATCATTGACCACAATCAACCACCCTTTTTGAATCATTCTTTCTATTTCCTTTTTCAAGGTACGACAACTCTCAATATCGTGCCCTTTGACATTGGAATGGTATGCACATCGTGCAGTAGGATCGAAGCTTCTTGCACGTGGATCGGGAGTATATTCGGGGAGCGGCGTAATCAGGCCGACATGTTTTAACTTTTCAAACAGACTTGCATAGGACTCTCCGATAGGGGTGAGCGCCTTTTCTCGCTTCAGCAACCTTTCCTCCCTAAACGCCTTATTTGGCTTGAAACCTGACCCGGGGGGTTTCCGGTATGTTCGTGGGGGTTGGTAAGCCTTTTGTGGAGCTGGGTACCTGGAAGGTGAAGTACGATTTTGGTTGTCCCGGGGAGAGTAATGGTGTTGGGGACGGGAGTAGCGTTGTGAAAACATAGTTGGGGGACGAGTAATTGAGTTACTCGAATGGCTGGAGAAGTTGTGATAGGCGGGTATATATGGAGAGTGCGGGAGATCATCCGGCATCGGGTTCATGGTACGGGTAAGGACAGAGTCCAGGAAGCTAGGTGGTGGCGGAGGTGGTGCTTTTCCATCCATCCACGCCCGATACATATCAGCCACGTGTTGTCTCAATATCTTGACCTCCTCTACTAACCCGTGGTTCCGTTCAACCAGCTGTTGTCGGGTACCTGTACCAACCCACTCAGTCTCGAGATTATCTGCCATTGTCCTCTGACTTCGTCTTACGGGGAAGAGTTATTTCAGAACCACAACCAACCACCTTTCTCGAAATGGACACAACAAAACAAAGCCAGCATGTCAGCATTAAGGTATCCCGCTTATTGATCATTCTTTTTTTTTTTTTTTTTTTTTTTTTTTTTTTTTTTTCCCTTTTGTGGTTTTTTCCTCTTTTTTTCTTTTGTAGTTTTTTCATTTTTTTTTTGGTTATGGATATGGTCGAATCCTATGTGGATTGCCTACGTATCATGACCCCGCATGAATCGGACCGAGCGTAGTTCTTGCAAATTAATGCAAGAAATAAAGAGATGTTTATTTGATTTTTTGATTTTTTTTTTTTTTTTTTTGAAGGAAAATTATAGAAGTCGACTCCAACTACAAACTTGTGTAGGAGATTTCTACAAGAATAAGAATATTTTTGGTGTCAATTATGACTTTCTACAAAATTGGCCACATAATGGCTTATTTGACAAAATGACTATTTTTGCAAAATTTATTTAAGAAAGATAAACTTGAAATTTTTTTTTTCATTCCGTGGCTCATGGGGCATCGTCCGGCATCACCATAAACCAACACAAGAATATTTTCATAAATTGGCCATATAATGGCTTATTCAGACAAAGTGGCTCTTTTTTGCAAAATTTTATAAAGAAGATATAAATTCAAAATTTAATCCTGGGGCCTATGGGGCATCATTCAGCACCGACACAGGCCAATACAAGACCGAAGAAGTTCAAATGCCAAAAGTGGCTATTTATGCAAGGACCGGCCATGTAATGGCTTATTGGATAAAGTGATTATTTTTGTAAAGTTGAGTGATGACTCAAAACTTGATTTTTTGCGGATACAGCCTTTCGACATTTCCGCGAGGGAATATTTCCAAGGCTGTGTCCAAAATTATTAACAAATGACTCAAAGTGGCTATTCTTGCAAAAAGCCTTCCGGTGTCTTTTTGAGGGACATTCGGCTTATTCTAAGCAAGAATAGCATCACCCGACTTATTTATAACAAAATCAAAAATTTGACATTTTTTGGTTATTTTTGCAAAAGGGGTATGAACCCGGACTTGATTTTGCGGCTATGGCCTTGCAACATTTCCACAAGGAATATTTCAAGGTCGTGCCCGCAAATTATTAAAAATGATTCAAAGTGGCTATTTTTGCAAAAAAAACAACCTTCCGGTGTCCTTTCGGAACATTCGGCTATTTTATAAAACAGCATCACTTCGATTTATTGAAAACTACAATTCGACATTTTTTTTTTAAATTTTTTTGAAAGGGGTGGTAAACTCAAACTTGATTTTGCGGATACGGTCTTTCAACATTTCCACATGGAATATTCCAAGGCCATTATTCAAAAAGAAAAGAAAAGTCTTCAAAGTGGCCACTTTTGCAAAAGCAACCTTCCGGCGTCCTTTCGGAACATTCGGCTATTTTCAAAAACAGCAGCACTTTGATTTTATTGAAAACACATTTTTTTTGATTTTTTAAAGGGGTGGTTGGACCCGATGAGGGTTGCCTACGTATCTCACCTAATGGCGAGAATCAAACCTGCGTAGTTCGGTCAGATTATTTGACCAATTATTTCAACAAAATTGTTCTACCTATTTTTTCGAATTTTCTTCTCAAACAATTCGTCAATATTTCGATATCTAAAATTTCTCTCTTTTTGTTTTTCAGGAATTTAACCAATAATAATCTAGAACAAATAAATGCAACATATAACATGCTCGGTCTTTAATTTTCCGGGTCACCTGTCCTAGACGGACCCAACCCCTGTGTTGAGTTCCCTAAGTCAGATATGATGCAAATAAACGTCCTAAATCTAGGCTTAATATCCCGATGTTTTCAATGGTACTAGACCGTGTACCCGAGCAGACAACTCGGATTTGAGGAGGGAGCTACGTACGGGGACCCGCGGGATCGTCCGGCTTTGTAACTTATCCTGCCTCTTTTCTTATTTTGGTATTGACACTAACAGAAAGGGGAGTCTCAACCAGTAAGCACATCCCCGGGGTAAGAAGAGACGGGTTTTCGGCACAGCTTTGTACACAGTTCACGCAATATCAAAGCGGTAAACATATAGCAATTTGTATATACAGTGCAACTAGTATCAAAGCGGTAGACATGTAGCACATTAATTAAACATGTAATAAAATCAGATATAGACAAAACAACAATTTAACTGAGCTCGAATTCTTAGACCCCGAACCGAAGTTCAGAGGTTCAATCCCCAGCAGAGTCGCCAGAGCTGTCACACCTCCTTTTTACGCACCCGCAAGGGCACGAGGGTTTTTCCAATTAAAGGACAATCGAGGCGGGAATTATTTAATTATTTCAGAGTCGCCACTTGGGAGATTTATGGTGTCCCCAGTCACCGATTGATTCCCGAATCGAGGAAAAGAATGACTCTGTATTACAGTCCGCGAACCAAAAATCCGGATAAGGAATTCTATTAACCCGGGAGAAGGTGTTAGGCATTCCCGAGTTCCGTGGTTCTAGCACGGTCGCTTAACTGTCATATTGGCTTATTTATCTGATTTATAACATGCCTTAACTTATGTGCAAAATTCAACTCTTAATAGCTTTTAATATTATTATCCATTATCTTAATAGAAGAGTTGCAACATCATGAAAACGCATCTCAAACCACGTCACAATCAATGTACCCGTGATTATCGACACGTTCCGACTTTGTTGAGATTTGGATTTGGGTCACATAAATGTACACCCGAGTTTAGGGATTAGGCATCACAACTACGTCACGGGAACCGTACCCATAGCTACGACGACTTAATTGTGTGCCTAAAGATTCGCGACCTAACATGCTCTTAATGATTTATTTAATAACAGCTAAAATAAAGAAGTGATAGAATATTTTTAAACTCAATTCAATATACGTCATTTCTAACTTTTAGTCCAAACCCATGATTCGTTGTTCTTATATAAAAAAAGAAGTGCTCTTAATTATTGCCCTTATTTTTTGTGTTTCAACCGACATATTTCCTTATACATAATGCAATAATTTGTTGGCAGTGGGTAGTTCTTTTCATAGCTTCTTCCGTCTCCTATTCTCTTTGGGTCCCAATTCGGAAAAGGACAATCAAAATAAGTCATTAATGTTACTCTAGTTTCCTTTGTCAATAGCTAGTACAACTCAACTGCTACCAAAAGGGTAGAGCCATATAATTTAGACCTTTCAAACATTCAAACAATTATCTAGTCCACTCAATCTTTAATTTAATTATTTCATTATCAAGGTGTTAATTCCTGAAGCCTATCCTTCGATGGAGCAATGCAGAAATGAATCAAAAACTTAGTTTAGCTATTAAGCCCCTCTAATCACATATTAAACTAACCAACATTCCAACAGCAATCGACTAAACAAAATGGAGTAAAAATAATGCTAGGACATCCCCAACATAAAGCAGCAGAATACGAACATGTTTGAAAGAAGCAGATGTAACAGTTTATATTCAAATGACTTACAAGGGCTTGCTTAGTTGGAAACGAACATGGACCGACGAGTGGAACCTCGAACGACTTCGAATCTCGGCGGCGAAGAAGACGATGGTCGTTTGGAGTGTAGGTTAGGCGTTGAAAGGAGTTCGTCAGGTCTTTTGGTTAGAGACGAGGATGAAAGCTGGTTGGCCTAGCTGGGCTGGTCGACGGGCAGTTTACACTCAGCGGCAATGGTGAAGGGTCGTTTGGCGAGGTTGCTGCTGGTCTTGTGTGAGCTGGGGACGGGGCTGACTGGAGGAGTCGGTCGTTTGGACGTGAAGGTTGCAGTCGCAGCAGTCGTCGTTTCTATGTATTGCAGAGCTTCTTCCTTTTGAAATGGCGCTGCTTTTCCTTTCTAATCAAGAAGAAGATGGGAGCAAAATGGGGTCCTTTTGTATTGTTGAGACTGCTTTTCTTTAGAGCTTTGTTCACTAAGAAAATGAAGGCCCGTGTTTTCGTTTTTGAAAATGCTTCTTCCCGTGTCTTCTTCAGTTTTTCATGAAGAAGCCCTGTAGCGTTTTTTCTCCCTTTGCCTTTTTGATTTCTTCTCTTTTTTTCAAATCAGCCGTGCTTTTCTTTTTTTAAATCAATAGTAGTATTGTGTTTTCTCTTAAACAATGACATCTCCCCATCACTAATAGCTCTTTTGTGTCTATTGTATATGTTTCCACCAATCCCATACCGTGTGTTCCCCCTCCCTTTTAAAATTGTATATCCCATATTTTGTCCTTACTAATTGTCTACATATGTGTCATGTGTGCATGTGACCTCCTCTTTTGTTTGTTGTGTGCATGTGTGGGTATGGGTTGGTTTTGTCCGTGTCCCCCACATGTGTGGTGGACTCGGATTATTATGGGCTAGGTCCGAAAAATTATAAAACCGGGTAGTTTGAACCCGAATATTATTCTTTGTCCGGAACCGAGAATGAGAACACGGTGTTATTAATTAATCACTACGTAAGCAAAATAACTGTAAGACTAATAATTAAAACAAAAATTATTTTTTATATTTTCCAAAATTAAAGTAACTACAAAATGTTAATGACACTATTTTTTTATTATTTTCGTTTTTATGAAAAGATAAAAATATAAAGTACTATTTTTTTGTATTTTTCAAGTTTAAAAATGACTACGAAACATTAATAAAGCTATATTTTGTTATTTTTCATTTTAAGGTAAAAATAAAGTAAAAGAGTCAAATTTAGTTAAAATAACTATATTAAAACTAAACTAAATATTTTACGCTGAAAAAAAAAAAAAATATAAAAATCTCGGGGAGGGTCAAAAATCACGCGTTTACAAGCCCCATCAATGAAAAGCCTGAAACTAGCAGGCTTCACATCCGCTAGCTCTTTGATCGTCTCATCATTCATGTCGTACGAAATGATTTTACCAGGAATTGATAACAATAACCTTCCCTTATCTTTCTCATCATCAATAAAACAAATCGTTGAAAACACGTTCGTATAGGCATATTCCTCTTGATTCACCATAACAGGGTACAAATGAGGCAAAAAATCCAAGTTTACATGGTACTTAACAAACCACCCAGAGTAATCAACTTCCAGTTCCAAAATATCAAATTTTGTACTTCGATAATCATTATGATGAATTAGATGCAAGTGCCCTCCACATTCCCCAAAGTATTCAATATTCCTGTGCCACTGTTCTTCAGGAAATGGAGTACTAGGCATTTGTCTGAAGCTACAATTTCCAACTTCAAAGCACAAAAAGGTGCGTGTTTGACTAACCCAATGAACAGCTCCATTCCAAAAAACACCATAATAGAAACATAAATCAGCGCCTCCATATTCATTACAATCATAATATTCATTAGAATGCCTCCAATTTCCAGAACTTGATGAATATACTGAGAACCGAAGTTGATTCTCGGACACAGACAACCAAAGACACACAACATCGTAACCACCTGATATTTTAGGATCGAAAGCTAAATTCATACTTCTTACTAATTTGGGTTCGTTGATTGTTTCTGGTAGTGGAATGAACCTATTTTCACCAGTGGTGAGATTGTAAATGTAAAACTCCCTTATCCCATTACTCAATTTAAAATCAAGGCAAAATAGTCCGTTGCAAGAATTCATACCATATAATATTTTACCATCACGTATACTGAAGATTCTCTCGTTCATCATACTCATTGTTGCCAAGTCTTCCTCGTGCAAAGAAAGAAAATTGTAAGTGAGGTTTCGGCACAAGAACAAACCAACAATGGAGGCAGAGCACCTAGCATTCATACGAGTGTGAAGGCGACGAAATTGGGGACTGCTAATAATAGAAAGCCAGTGTTTTGAGACTGTTTTGAAACGAAGTAGGGATTTTGGGGGCAAGTGTAGTAATAACTCAGTTAATAGATCTTCATTGCTGGCGATTTGTTGAGCAGATTCTGATGAAGGGACTTCAATTTTAATAGAGATTTCGCTGGATAATGACAGGCGTGATTTTAGGTCTTTTTTAATGCTCCGGCTGTGGATGAAGGTGAGTCTGATTATGCCACGATCATCGACGTATGAGGCGTCGCTGGACGTGACATGGTCGTCGGAAATCATTGTAAGTTCCTCTGCTCAACAAAAATGATGAATGGATTAGATGTGAAGACAAAGTTTGCTATGGCTAGTTTCATCCTAGTAATCCATTGACTTTCTCTGCTATATTCCTTTTGTTTATGTATATTATATAGCAGTTGCTTAGTTGTAATTTGCAGCATTAGTACAGTTTAGGAATTTTTTTTAATCTCTCTAGTGTTAGATGACAATATAAAAGATTTCTCTTAAAAGATGATTACTTGTGGGAAGTCAAATGAAATTATGTAGAATGTCGTTTGCAATTCCTGACTTGAATTTCACCAAATTATATGCTGGCTTGGAAATTATTTTATTGACAAAAGATGACTTACTTGTGGTGCACTACACCTCAACATCCTGGAGGTTTGCAACAAAACAAATTTTTGTTTGTCTAAAATTCTAAATGTTTAACTTGTATGGGGCCAAATATGGCTTGACCGTAGGGGGCCGAGCACAGCTCTCCCCACGTTCGCAAAACGATAAGGGTATGGCCCTTCCCCTACGTCTCCTACAGCGAGGGTGCAGTGTAGACGTAAGGACACAAACGATGACGTTTATATTTAGACGTCCCCTCTGAAGGGGCGTCAACTACCCCTCGACGGATGTAATTTTAGTAAGGAAGCCCCACCTATATATAAAGGGAGGCTTCCCTGTTGTAAAGGGGCATGTGTTATTATTATATAATTTCTCCCATTCTCTCTCTATCATTCTCTCTCAACTGTGATAAGTGATTACCTTTAAAAGTTCTTCATTTTTGCAAGTATCTCGACATTATAATACTGATCTCATATTTAGGTTCATTATATTTGATTACGATTTACCCCTCTCATATCTTTTGATTGTTTCTAGCTTATAAAGTAACCCATAACTTTTGAGCCAAACAATTTTGCGCCATCTGTGGGGTTTTCGAGAATCAAAATCATAGTATCCACCTAAAGATCAGCCAACCATCTCCTTTATATCACGCGAAAACCCGAAAATGGCCGAAAACAACACCAGATCCAAAGCAATAATGGGGGTCACAACCAATATCCTTGGGTCTCTCAATGAGGTCGACGACGATGCTGTCACTAACACAACCCCCGGCACCGCACTAGAAGCAGAAACCTCACCTTCCCCCTCCGAAGATCCAACGACCTTGCATGACAAATGAGCTTCCACATCCGCTGCAAAAGAGGCACCCTCGGTGGTCATAAAATTGCTGGAAGAGTGGCTAACAAGCACCCTGAGTGGCCTAGTCGAAAAACCACCACAAGGTAAACTCAAAACAATAGCAACAATGAGTATCTCCGCTGCCGCGGACGAACAAGAAGAGATACGAGTAAACAACCAACCCGTCAAAACACAAAACCATGATGACATACTGACTGCCATCCCGAGAAAGATGGAAGAAATGGAGAGCGAAAACAAGGCTCTCCGTAACCAGATGAAGGAGCACCAGGAGAGGGTCGACAAAATTCCCGGAGCCCCTAAGTTGTTACCAAAACGCGACATGGGGAGGTTCGTAGAGCAACCATACTCCGAAGAAGCTTCCCCCCAACTCTATCCCAAAATATTTCAAGATGCCCTATTACCTAAGGGTATACGATGGGACCACTGATCCCGAGGATCATCTCATTCATTATGTTACCGCCGTAAAAGGTAACGACCTATCAAAAAAGCAGGTACCATCAGTGCTGCTAAAAAGTTCGGCGAGACGCTGACCGGAGGGGCCTTGACATGGTACTCCCAATTACCTACCAAGGCAATATCAACATTCAAAGAAATGACGGATAAGTTCGTCGCCACCCATGCGGGTGCAAAGAAGTCAGAGGCAAGGGTGAACGACATCTTCTCCGTCAGGCAAACCACAGGTGAAGGGCTCAGGGACTTCCTCGCCAGATTCAACATGGTAAGAATGAGCCTGCCGAACTTGTTGGAAGGGATGACGGTCGCTACCTTCCAGAACGGACTAAGCAAGGATGGTTCCAGAGCGACTAAGAAGCTACTGAACCGCCTCATGAAATATCCCCCTACGACATAGGAGGAAATCCACAATGCTTACTGCGCTAAAGTACGAGCGGACGAAGACGATCTCAACGGGCCAACCCAATGGTTAATAGCTATACAATTGAAAACAAGGAAAGACCGACGCCACGAGGGACGTTGGGAACATTCCCTTCGTTCCAATAGAGAATGACATCAGCCATACACGAGATCTTCCCATCCGCCGCCCCAACACATGGACGCATTACAACGGTACATCGCCCCACTCCGAAATGAAAGAGGTACGCCCCCTTTATTATAATCACATAATTTTTATGTCTCCCCTTCAGAAATAATGTACGCACTGGAGAAACTTGGAACCAAGGTGCAATGGCCTCAGAAGATGAAGTCAGATCCCGCCACAAGGAAGTCAAACGTCCTGTGTGAATTCCATCAGGAATGGGGACACAGGACCGAAGATTGCATAGGCCTGCGACAAGAGGTCGTTAGAATGTTAAGCCAAGGATACCTGAAAGAGATGTTCAGCGACAAAGGAAAGATCAACATCGCATGCGGACGAGAATAACACCGCAGACCACCAAAGCCGCCTTCCCCGACGCGGACGATAAATATGATCGTTGGTGACGACAATGAATCACCAGTCAACCACGTCAAATTCGCTAACACTCATAGGCTAAAATAGACCATCTCCCACTAACGGTATGATGACTTCGAAGGAAGTATCACCTTCGATAAGTCTGATGCCGACAGTTTGTGTTTTCCTCATTACGATGCTTTAGTTATTACTTTACATATTATTGATACGGATGTCAAGAGAGTCATAATCGATGACGGAAGCGGCGCCTGTATCATCCACCTGAGAGTCCTTACACAGATGGGACTGGAGGATAGGATAATACCCCGCTGTATAACACTAACCGATTTTAACAATACAATGGAACGTACGTCCGGAGAGGTGACCTTGCCCGTCCTCACGGGAGGGGTCACATTGGAAACAACTTTTCACGTAATGGACAAGGAGACGACATACAACATCATCATTGGGCGCCCATGGATACATGACATGCGAGCAATCCCTCGAGCCTGTACTAAGTGGTCAGGTTCCCTACCCCATGTGGAATATTAAGCATCAAGGAGGGACCGCATACTGCACAAGAGTGTTACAAGATAACCCAAGACTGCATCCGCACCCGACAACTAAGGGGAGCGAGCGCGAAAGCATAGCTATTAGCCATGTCAGGGACTAAAACCAACCCGACGACAGACACCATCAAAGATCCTGACATTGTGGAAGCTTGTAAAGCAACGATCGAAGATCTCGATCCAATCCAACTGGATAGCAACAATCCCGCAAAGAAAGCTTACATCAGATACGGACTCTCCAATCCAAGTAAGTATCGTGAATTCTTAACTAACCATGCTGACGTATTCGCCTTTTCCCATGCAGATATGCCGGGGATTTTGCTAGATATCGCCACCCATAAGCTAAATGTCGACTCGCTATATCCGGCAGTACGGCAAATCAGAATAAAGTTTAATGCCGTAATCAATGAAGCAGTCTGCGAGGAAGTAGACAAACTGCTCGCCAACGACTCTATCAGGGAGTCAAAATATCTTCAGTGGGTCGCCAACGTCGTCATGGTCAAAAAGAAAAACAGGAACTGGAGAATGTGCATGGACTTCACCGACCCGAATAAAGCGTGCCCTAAGGACTCCTTCCCCGTCCCACACATCGACCAGTTGATCGATGCCACCGCCGGACATTAACTGCTGAGTTTCTTAGATGCGTATTTCGGTTACAATTAGATCCTGATGGCCAAGGAAGACCAAGAGAAAACAACCTTCATCACGCACCAAGAAACCTACTGCTACAAAGTAATGCCCTTTGGGATAAAAACGCATAGGCCACATATCAAAGATTGGTCACCAAGATGTTCAAAGAACAAATCGGTTAGACCATGGAATTTTACATCGACGGCATGCTAATGAAATCCACAAAAAAGGAGGACCACATCGACCACTTAAAATAGGCCTTCGAAATACTAAAAAAGTATGGGATGAAGCTGAATCCCGAGAAATGTGCTTTCGGCGTAGTGTCAGGAAAGTTTCTAGGGTTTCTCGTATCCTAACGAGGCATCAAAGTCAACCCCAACCAAATCAAGGCAATCGCCACAATACCCGAAGTGCTAAACAGCAAAAAGCATGTGCAAAAATTGACGGCTGAATAGCCGCCCTTTCTAGATTCATCTCGCGATCCTCTAACAGATGCCACAAATTTTCCAACGTATTAAGAAAGGACAACGGATTCCAGTGGAACGGGGAATGTGTTAAAGCCTTGCGAGAACAACATACCTGTCGTCACCACCACTGCTGGCCAAAGCGGATCTGGGCGAGCCCCTACTGATATATCTAGCCATATCAGAAGTCGCCGTCAGTACAGTATTGGTTCGTAAAACGAAAGGTAAACAATCCCTTATATATTATATTAGCAAAACCCTGGTGGATGCCAAAATACGGTACCCACACCTCGAATAATTAGCTCTGGCACTGGTTACAACTTCGAGAAATCTCAGACCCTATTTCTAATGCCACCCCATTAAAGTGGTGACCACATTCCCCTTAAGAAGCATACTGCATAAGCCCAAGTTATCGGGCCGACTCACCAGATGGTCCATAAAGCTCAGCAATCATGATATCTCGTATATACCAAGGACCGCCATCAAGTCACAAGTCCTCGCCAACTTTGTGACCGACTTTAGCGAAAAAATACTACGAGAGGCAGAAAAGAAAGCTTTACACTCTACCTCAAATACCGACCTCTCGGCTCTCTATACGGATGGAGCAACTAATGCCTTGAGATCGGGACTCGTCCTCGAAGTTCCTACGGGTGAAATCATTGGCCAGTCCATACGATGCCCCAAGATGACTAACAACGAGGTATAATACGAAGCCATTATTGCAGGTATAAGGCTGGCCATCAAATACGGAGCCCATCGACTCGTCCTCCACCGCGACTCTCAGCTCATGGTAAATCAAGTCACTGGACTTACCAAATCAAGAACAAAGATTGTAGAAGTACCAAGCAGAAATCCATAGGTCGATGGCCCAACTTAACGAGCGTCTTTTCTAGCAGGTCCCCAGAGCACAGAATGCCGAAACGGATGGTCTAGCAAAACTAGCTGCAGCCACCACAAGCTTCGACAAACAAAGTGTCGTCACTCTCCTCCACTTGGAAATCGATCATGCAGCGGTACTCTCATTAAACTTAATATGGGGATGGTGCAACCAGTTTTTATCGTACTTGCAGGAAGGAACTCTCCCGCCTGATGAAAAAGAGGCAAAGAAGCTCCATGTACATGCCTCTAGATATTGCATGATAAACCACGAGCTCTACAAAATGACCTTTGGAGGACCCCTGGCCAACTGCCTTGGCCCTAATCAAACGACTCCAATACTGGAAGAAGTACACGAAGGCCATTGCAGCGCCCATACGGGCAACCGCGCACTCGTGCGCCGTCTGATATATGCCGGATATTACTGGCCTACAATGAAAAAATATGCCGCAGAATATGTCCGTCAATGCGAAAGATGCCAAAAGTTCGCCCCCATGATACACCAACAGGGAGAAACCCTCCATTCGGTCACTTCCCCTTGGCCCTTCATCAAATGGGGAATGGACATAGTCGGCCCATTACCCGCCAGACGAGGAAAGGTATGTTTTGTATTTGTTTTGACTGACTATTTATCCAAGTGGGTGGAAGCAGGTGCGTATGCCCATATACGCGAATAAGAGGTCATCGCCTTCATAAAGTAGAACATCATCTAATTCTTCGGTATCCCCAAAGAAATCACCCCCGACAACGGGCGGTAGTTCATCGGTCAGAAAATGATCGATTTCTTTGACAAATGGCACATCAAATGGATACTCTCCACACCATACCATCCTGATGCCAATGGTGAAGCAAAGTCATCAAACAAGACCATACTGAATATATTGAAAAAGAAACTTGAAGACGCCAAAGGGCTATGGCCGGAACTGCTACCAGAGGTACTATGGGCACACAGGACCACCCCTACTTCCACAGGAGAAACGCCATACTCAGTGGTTTACGAAACTGATGTCATCATACCGGTTGAAGTAGGCAAATCAAGTTTGAGGTACTCACATACGAGAAGAGAATAAAACGATTCGAACTGACTTCAGGACCTCGATGAAGCTGAGGAAAGGAGAGAAATGGCCCACATTAGAATGGCAACCCAAAAACAGCAAATTGAAAGATACTACAATAAGAGGGCCAAAATCCGACCACTCAAAGTAGGCGACTATGTCCTCAAAGCCAAAACCTTGGCATCTAAGGATCCAAGCGAATGAAAAATGGGTACCAATTGGGACGGACCATATAAAATTACTGCAACGGCAGATAAAAAGGTCATTTCAACTGGAGACAATGGAAAGGAAGACGCTCCAAAACAATTGGAATATCTCTCACCTCAAGTATTTCCATTTCTGAGGAACACCCCCCGAGTCATACTCTTTTTCCCTTATTCGAGTTTTGTCCCAATTAGGTTTTCTCGGAAAGGTTTTTAGCGAGGCGACACAGGAGATGCTCAAAAATGCTCACGAGGCAAGTTTGACAAGCCAGCCAGCATAACAGGCATGTCAAAGGGACTGAACCAACGACCATCCCCAATGTATGAAAGGCTATGACCATCTCTAATGTATGAAAGGCTACAACCATCTCTAATGTATGAAAGGCTACGACCATCTCCAATGTATGAAAGGCTACGGCTATCTCTAATGTATGAAAGGCTACAACCCTCTCCATTGTATGAAAGGCTACGGCCATCTCCAATGTATGAAAGGTTACGCCCATCTCCAATGTATGAAAGGCTACGACCATCTCCAATGTATGAAAGGCCACAACCATCTGCAACGTATAAAAGGCTAAGGCCATCCACGACGTATAAAAGGCTAAGGCCATCTACAACGTATAAAAGGCTAAGGCCAGTATCATAGTAATCAACTCGGTTGATTACGATAAATCTACTTGACACGGTAAAGATCATTAAATGGTTACGACCATCTCAAAATGAACAAACGGCTAAGGCCACTATCATAGTAATCGACTCGGTTTGATTACGATAAATCAACTCGACACGGTCGAGATCACTAAATGGTTACAACCATCTCAAAATGAACAAATGGCTAAGGCCAGTATCATAGCAATTGACTCGGTTCGACTATGATAAATCAACTCGATACGGTCGAGATCACTAAATGGTTACGACCATCTTAAAATGAACGAATAGCTAAGGCTAGTATCATAGTAATCGACTCGGCTCTTACAATCATTCCAAAATATGCAAATGGCTAAGGCCATTGTCGTACTAAGTCAACCTAGATCGACTATGAAAAATCAACTTGACAATGATCGATACTACGGATACTGCTACGACAAGCGCACAAAATAAAAGGTATAAAAGGTATATATGCACACCAAAAGAATGACTTCCATTTCCTCCAAAAAGAAAAGTATACATTTACAAAAGATCCTATTCGCACGGCTATAAAATTACAACAACAAAATAAACACACATCCTAACTGCTGCCACCCTGTTCGCCGTTGCTAGCCGGCCCGTTGCCTTGCCCACCGCCGCCTTCGGACCAAAATAATGCAAAAATCCAGGACCCAGTAGCCAGATGGTTCACATCATCAAAGGTATAGCCCACCGGGCCTGGGGAATTAGGGTTATACCCACAAGCTTCTCGGGCAACCCGAACCAAACGACGTCGGTCCTCAACCTCTGCCTCAGTAGCCCGACCAGTGGCATGTAGATCTTCAAAAATTACCAGCTTTGCTTCAGCGTACACCCATATATCGTGTGCCTCACTGGACAAATCGTCGGCCAACTCAGTCGTTACTGCTTACCTAAGTGCGTCAACTTCAGCCGCCTTGGCATTGAGCTCGACAGTTAGGGAATCAACTTTAGCACGCAATTTAGCGGCCTCCGCTATTGCCCCACGGCCAATCTCCAACTCATCCTCCTTCGATCAAAGAAGGTTCTCCAACTCCATGTTTCGAGCCATGACAGTCATTAAATTTGCATCTAATTGCTCCAACTGAGTCACACACACCCACAGCTGAGCTTCCGATTGCTCTAAGCCCGCGCGAAAAACCTGAAACTGTGGGTCCTGGGCATATATGTCCGCCAACATCTGGTGCTTAGCACGACACTCTTTATACTTTTTACTACCCTCCGAAGGGTGGCCGTCTTCTTCTGAGCATGTCGACCCCTCTCCACTTCCAAAATGAGGGTCTAAAGAGGCAAACACAACACAAGTTAACATACACCTAATGATTTTCTCTCTAAGAAAAAAAAAAAGCAAAGCATACCTGCAAAGCTGCACCAGCGACTTTTCGGGATAAAACCCTATCGCTGACGTCCTTTAGAGTCTCACTCTCGGCAGCCGCGCAAAGCAAAGTCATGTCCGCTATGGCCTTCTCACTCTGCAACAATAGGTTATATTCGATTGGGATCACGATCCAATGGTTAGGCCCAACCGCCGCCATCTCCACTCGAGTGTGATCCCCCTGCGGCATATTCGCAGTTGCGGGAGACTGCTCGAAACCTGCCCTTCCCTCGTCAGCCACCGCCTCGGAAGCAACCAGTGTGTCATCTCATTCGACGCTTTTAGGGGGTAATATCAGGCACAACACCCTCTGAGGGGCCGACCTCTCCGAGAAAATGGCATCGCCCATCAAGAGCGGCCTCGACTCTAGACGACATACATTCGCCTTCCTACGCTCTATGACTATTCCTTTGCCAAGAAGCAATCAACGCCTCTTCCGCTCCGGCGGCTCTTAGCCTTCGGAAGCCTCTTTTTTGGCACAGAGAGATGGAGGTGAATGAGTTATCTCATTCGCGGACTTGACCACTGGCACGACATCAGGCCGAGTAGCTTCAAGAACGTCCTGGCTAGAGGGTTCCTGTGTCGTATATCTACCCTCGGGCCAAGCAACTTCACGAACGTCCTCGCTAGAGGGCTCCAAGGTCGCATACTCACCCTCAGGCTGAGAAACCTTAGGAATATCCTCACCCGAAGACTCTTGAGGCATATACTCATCCTCATAATCAGTCCTCACCGCCGAGGGGGCTGCAGCATTTCGTCATCTCCTCCTTTGGGGGCGCTTCGAACTGCCAAAATAAAGTAAGTCAAGCGACAACACTTGAAAATAGAATTTCCAAATTAGAAGTTTGAGTAACACCTAAAGGGCCGTATCGGGTGATAAATGCCGCCCACGTCCGGCATTCCTCCACGAAAGGGATCACTCTCCCCACCCACGACCTTATATCTGGTACAAGTCGGGGCAGAGAAATCCTAGCTGCCAAAAGGGGGAAGCGAGGAAGTCACAAAGACTGAACGGGCGGACGTTATGAAAAATATCAAGTATGCATAAAAGTACTCACGTTCTGGATTCCACACCTCTGGGAACCCTTCTAGGGTCTCCACCAGGCCCGTTGTCCGGGCATAGAAAAATTTAAGCCAGAAGCGGCGATTGGGTTTGTCATCCGCCCTGACGACAAGACCTTTTGCGCCACAGTTCTTCAACTGTAACATCGATCCCCTCATAAAACCAGGGCTAAATAACTGTAGTAGGTGGTGGATCGAGACGTCGAGTCCGACCCCATTAGCGTAAGTGGTCAATATGCGACACACGTTCGATATATACGGAGTGAGCTGAACCGGACATATATTGTAAAAAAGGCAAAGCTCCTTCGCTAGAGGGTAAATTGGGAGGCCACACCCGATCAAAAAAGGGTATTCGTAAAAAGCACAGAACCCCGGTGTGTGTACATTAGCGAAATCCTCTCCGGCCGCTTCCATGACCACTGTATCAGGGATTTGGCACGCCTCCCGCAGACTATCCAAATGTGAATCAAGGAACTCAAAGTGGTTCCATGCAGAGTTGGGCCCTTTGAGCATGAAGCTCTCGGGGAAGGACGTTGTCCACAGTGAGGGGAACGAGAGGTCTTTGGGTCTTTTTCCCACCATCCGTAGATGGTGGAACCCTAGAGGAGGACTCGTCTCCATCTCCCCCACTTTGTTAGCCCCGTCTTGCCATAATCAGTGTTTATCTATGAATAAATACGTCAACAACTAGAGAAACTAACTCTAAAGAAGACTCGAAGTGTTCAGCACAAAAGTTACTAGGATCCCTAACAAAAGATGAAAATAGGAGAAGAGAGTCTGAGAAGTTCAAAAGATAGCAGAAATCAAACCTTCCCCTATTTATAGAGCCTTGATACATGGAATCGAAGAGGCAGGCGTCAAAAAAGGGGCGGGAAATCAAACCGTCAAATCTCCCCCTAATCCGTCTTGGGAGCAGTTATAATCATGATGCATGCCGACAGTGACGTCAATCCAAAAAGTAGGCCACGTGTCAATGCATCAGCGACGCCATGGCGAATCGACATTTTCGCCCATTGAAGACGTACATCATGTACGCCTCCAATGGATGGAGGGACTAACTGTATGAGGCCAAATATGGCTTGACCATAGGGGGCCGAGCACGGCTCTCCCCACGTTCACAAAACGATAAGGGTATGACCCCTCCCCTACGTCTCCTACAGCGAGGGTGCAGTGTAGACGTAAGGACACAAACAATGACGTTTATATTTAGACGTCCCCTCTGAAGGGGCGTCAACTACCCCTCGACGGATTGTAATTTTAGTAAGGAAGCCCCACCTCTATATAAAGGGAGGCTTCCTTGTTGTAAAGGGGCATGTGTTATTATCTAATAACACAATTTCTCTCATTCTCTCTCTATCATTCTCTCTCAACAGTGATAAGTGAATACCTTTAAAAGTTCTTCATTTTTGCAAGTATCTCGACATTATAATTACACGGATCTCATATTTAGGTTCATTATATTTGATTACAATTTACCCCTCTCATATCTTTTGATTGTTTCTAGCTTATAAAGTAACTGATAACTTTTGAGCCAAACAGAACTCTTTGGTTAATCATTAATGCTTGACACTAGCATCATCATTCCAACACCACCGGGAGAAAAGACAATAACAACAAACTCAGTATAATCACACAAGTGGAATTTGAGGAGGGTACTGAGCACGTAGATCTTACTCTTATAATGCATGTAGAGAGATTGTTTCATGTAGACCCTTGACACGAGAAAAGAGAGGGAAAAAAAAAAGAGAAAAATGAAGGTTGAATAATACTCTACTAAACAACAATTTCAACAAATCCATTCTTCAATTCAGCATATTTTCATCCAATAGGCAACAGTAATCCTTCATGTATATGTATTTTCTTTCTCTCTTTTTTTATGTCATTGTGTGATTTTGCTAGTACTAAAGTAATACAGGTCACATTAATTGGGGAAACGAGAAATAAAAACCAGAAAAGATACAAAAAAATACACACTTCTTACATATGATAAAAAATATAAAGAAATCACAGGCCAGAGCTCTCAATCTTGAATACACGAGAACAACTATAGACTGAACAAAATGCTTGTAAACTCATCAACATCAAGAGCATAATCGCAGCCAAGAATGTGAGAAATTTCCATGATTCAAACACATAATACTTCATGCATTTCCCAAACTTCACCTTCCATCTTCCATTGTAAAACTTATTGACATCTTCAATCACTTTATCCAAGCACGGCACCTTTGTTAACTTCACTGATTTACTCATCGAATTCCACAAATTCGTGACTTCTTCATCACTCTTCAAACGGTTCAATACAATCCCTCTTTCTCTAAGTAATGCTACATCTTCTGCCGTATCTATTATCCCATTCATTAATTCAGTGTAACGAGTAAAAACCAATGGTCCTGATGCATTACACGCTTCATATGCAACTAAATTTCTTAAAATAACTTCCGTGTTTACATCAAGATTAACAGTAGGTAAATGTAATGCCCTCTTTTTACTGTCGTAACTTATGCTTGTGATTCCTCCATTGGTGGCTACAAAAATTACACCTGCTTTAGAAAGTTCACTTACTGAGGGGATGGCTATTTCCTCAATTAGAGGTGGGTTATTAGAATTTTCATTTTCAGGATTTTCTTGTGCTTTCTCTTGTGAGAAACATAGATATTTCATGGGCAAAATTAGGATTTTTAGCCCTGGAATATTAGAGAGTAGTGTCCAGGGCATCTTGAACATGACTTTCATAGGTTTCGAAAATACTATTCTTTTAAGAAGATGTACCGGGCGTTTGTTTAATTTAATAACTATCTTCCAAATTTCATTTAGAAATTGTTTAATTACATGACTTGATTTTCCAAAAGAATTCTTTTCTACTTGATTCGCATCATGTTGTTCCTGATCATGATCTTCTGTTATTTCAGAAGTTCCTAATTCCAATTTAGGCACGATCATTTGGTATAAGAAGTCAAGCAAATGAGCAGATTCTGTGATTTTAACCTCTGGGAAAATTTCCACCATTTTGAAAGGAGAAAGCTCCTTACATAATCCCACTAGCATAGATACCAGCATGTCGTCTGCCAATTCTAAAGATGAGAACTGGAGTTCCAAGATTTTCCTCAACACGAATAATGGTATTTGATTTTCAAGCATTGCTAAATCTCTAAGTATGGCGTTATGTGCTGATTTTCTCCCAGCAGCATCGACTAAGTGTGACATCCTTGAGGAAGAAACTGTAGTTAGAACCTTACCTTCTTTAACGGCGTAAATATGAAGAAACTCGAGCAAAAATGAGGCGTCCACAGCCATCATCCAGGCCAAAGTTTCCCCATTGAAATTCAAGTACTTATGGTAACATGCACGAATTCTAGACTCCAATTTTAATAGATGTTCAACAAGATTTTGGAATTTGAGATTTTGGAGTTGCTTCTGAGTTCTCTTTGCAGCTGCAACTTTATACCTGTCGATAAAATAATTAAGTAAATAAAAATATGTACTTTCTAGGAATTTAAGCTTTTAAATGAAGTAGCATGCTAGATTTGAGTCTCAACACTACTCATTATTTTTATATGAGATGATCACATAATGCGACCTACCTCTCCATTTCGTAGAGTTCTGGACGCCAATAATGGTAAGGGCCTAAAGCTACTTCTTGGGGCACGTAAGAGTCGGGGTCGCTAACCATTAGGGTTTTGGGGACGTTGAAAATGCTAACTGGGACTTCAGTGTTTTCTTCGAGTTCTTCATCAAGTGTTCGACGGATTTGAATTATCCATCGACTCTCATCAAAGTTTGGGGCCATGACTCGGACTGGTAAAGAGGACATGGTTTAATTTCTCTATTACAGAATAAAGAATGGCAGTTTTGGTTTATTGAATGGTGGAGTTAAGAGAAATATGGAGCTTTAATTTATGAGTGTTAGGATAATAATTAAGTGGTTTAAATAGTGCAATTTCACCCAACCTTAAATGAGTAAGATAGAATAAAGTGGTCCTTTGGTCCCAGCATGAGGAATTAAGCTTGTTTTTTCCATGTTTTTAATGCAACTTTCATGAGATTAAATAATAGTATATATATAAACAAATTCCACTATCTCTTTCGCTCAGTTCTCACTCCTTCCTCCTGTTGTGTAGTGGTCAACCTGGTCTTTACCACATATTTACACATTAATAATGCCATATAGAATGTGAGATGACACTATTTTTGTCTTTTATGTATGATGGAACCACTAACTTAAGCTAGGATTCTTTTTCTCCCTTTAGGTTTTTCTCTAATTTCCATTTAGGGAAAAGTATTCCTCTTTACTTTTACATATTGTTTATATTTAATCTCTGTTATATTATCGGGCCAAATTTATTTCTATAATCAGCAAACTTTAAAGAAATTTTTACATCTTATAGAGAACTTTAGTACCCTATTTATTTTAAATAAATACCATTTTAAAATATTACATCATATAGATACCTTTTATACTTTATAACCAAATATCTAATTATAGTTACATCCTACATTTAAGGCACCGTATATGCTAAATAATATTTTTCTCTCTTCTTTTTAGTATTTTCCCTCACATAATCACCGTAAAATTGACTAACCACATTCTCTCTCTCTTTTTGCATACACTTTTCTCTTTAGGTTTTTCTCTAATTTCCATTTAGGGAAAAGTATTCCTCTTTACTTTTACATATTGTCTATATTTATCCTCTGTTATACTATCGGGCCAATTTATTCCTATAATTAGCAAATCTTTAAGAAAATTTTACATTCTATAAAAAATCTTAGTACCCTATTTATTTTAAATAAATACCATTTTAAAATATTACATACTATAGATACCTTTTATACTTTATAGCCAAATATCTAATTATAGTTACATCATACATTTAAGGCATCATATATGCCAAATAATATTTTTTTCTCCCCTTTTTAGTCTTTTCTCTCACATAATCTTTCAGAAATTAAGCACAACGTATTATCTGTTCACATTTAATAAATAAGACATCATGTTACTTCATTAAATTAAAATATAATAGAAAAATATTGTGTTAAGAAAACCGTTCCTTTCCATTATAAAGTATTGTCCAGCTTTCTTTTACTTGTCATCAAATAAATTATTTTAATTGAATCTATTTTAGATTTATTTTACTCTTAAGATTTTAAAATTATATGACATAAGCAGATGTGTCAACTTTCTAATATTTGGTAAGGGAAAACTTAAGTCAAATCGTATTTTAATATTTAGCTTAATATTATTGCTTAAAACTTTGGTGTTAGAAGTAATTATTATAAAAGGAAATAATTTATATAACTAAAATCTTTCTAAATTAAAATTCTTAAATATAGAAGTTGGTATATAGTTTGAATAAGGAAATATTTAATATATATAAACTTTACTTTTTGAAATTTTAAATATTAGAAAAATAATTAAATGACTATTCTTAAATATATATATATATATATATATATATATATAAACTTTAATTTTTGAAAATTTAAATATTAAAAAAATAATTAAATGATTATTCTTAAATATTAGGAAAGTTATTAAATAAATATTTCTAAATATTAGGATAGTAATTAAAAGACTATTTTGTCTAGTTTGAACTTTAATTTTAAAGGGTAAAAAAGACGAACGACATTTCGCTAAGAGCCTTCGTGCTTTTAATATAATATAGATATAGATTGACTACATGGATACACTTATGAAATCACGAAATCAGCTTTTATTCTCGTTCTTTCTGCTTTCAGCCAATTTTCCTTCATTACTTAGGCTTTGCTGCTATAATACATCAGATAGTTGCAATTAATTTTAATTAGTAGTTTGGTTGCCGTGTTCATGTTGGCAATATTGTATGGGGCTGAGTGTTGGCTTGTCAAGAAATTTCATATTTAGAAGATGAAAGTAGCTGAAAGGAGTATGTTGAGATGGATGTGTGGTCATACCAGCAAAGACATAATTAGGAATAAAGTTATTAGGGACAAGGTAGGAGTGGCATCTGTGAGGACAAATTGCGAGAATTGAGGCTGAGATGGTTCGAGAATATAAAAAGGCGAGGCATATATGATCCGGTCATGAGGTGTAAGAGGTTGTCTATTGCGATTTTGAAGAAAGGAAGGGACATGTCTAAGAAGTATTGAGAGAGATAGTTAGGTAGGACATGTTATTGCTCCAGCTTACTAAGAATATAACCCACGATATAAAAGTGTGGAGGTCGAGGATTGGGGTGGTAGGTTAACAAATAATAGTGTGTTCTTCCCTGGCTTACTAGTAGTACTAGGACTATTTTTGTATTATCTTATTCATAGTATTATTACATGTTGTGTCATTCGCGCCCGTTACTATAATACACATGAGCAGATTTACGGGTACGGAAGGGGGTTTACCCGAACCCCCTTCGCCGAAAAATTACATTGTATATATAAGCCATTTTTTTTACTTCTATATATTAAGTTTTGAACCTCCTTAATGTAACTCAAAAGTGTAGTTTAGTGGTCAATGGGGTTCAAAATTCATAAGGTCATAGGTTCATTTCCCACTAGCTACAAAAAACAATTAACTCTCCTTTATGGAGATTTATTCCTTGAGCCGAGGGTCTATCGTAAACATCCTTTTTTATCTTTATAAGATTGTTGTTATTATTGTTAGTGTAATTTGCAAAACGTGCTTTATTTTTAGAGCAAAAAACATAACCAGGCATATTTGTAAGAAAATTTTCGCACATATAACAGTATTAGGTCATTTATACATTAGGCAAGCAAATATTTATATTTCTAGCCAAAATCATTTAAACATGGTAACTTCAATCACCCATTTCAGTTACCTACTATTACTTAATTAAGATAATTAGTCCTTATTATCAGCAAATCTTATTATTTGTAACTGCCACATTTCATAGAATTCCATATGCCCTATTGAATTACTTAAACAGACGAGCAACAACTAATTATAAGTCATACATAATTATAAACCGATTTATCCGTATATCTGTAAAATATTTAAAAAATTTATACCACAATAAAATAATCTTTAGTGAGGGTATAATATATACATATTATAAGTGATTTATCTTCTGGTTGGAAATTTATTGTAGCACTAGCACAGTATAAATCTTTAATTCATAAAGGATCGAAAGTTAATAACACAAGTAAAAAGACATCGTAAAAGTATATTTGCAATTACTAATGCAAATACTATTCTAATAATTACATTTCATGTATAACATGTATAAAATATCCGACTATTTTAATGCTATAACAGCTCAACATTTAATATAACATGTATCTTTTTATTATAGATCATGTATAATGTATCATATCGTCATACCATTACAACAAATCTGCTTTATCGTATTTTATATGTTGTATAATTTTAGTTTTAAACAAAGTTAATTTTTGTGATGTTCAATAAGGTAAAATATTTCCACTCGCGTATGCTGGTTAATTCCTAAACAACTGATCAAAAGGCTAAGAGGAGTGGAGCTAAATCTTTGTGAATTTTCATAACGATTGAGCAATATCTTTATGATTTTTTTTTTTTGAATAATTGGGTGAATACCGAAAATTCAGTACTTTTAATTTTATGGAACGATTGAGAGAAATATGCATGCCTAGTTGATCGCATATTGTAATAGAATGAGAGATTAGAGAAAATAAGATTAGAGAAATAGATTGAGAGATTGTAGAAAATAAGATGAGAGAATGAGATAATAGAAGAGAAAGGATAGTTTGCTCTCTTCCACACGATGAGAGAGTGTGTGAACATTCCAAAGATTCCATGATTTGTGCCTTTTTTGTTGGTCATTAATTATTTGGTTATATTTAAGATATGCTTCAAATGTAAAAAAAATCTACCATTCATGTAATAATTAGAGATTGCTAATATTTTTTCAAATATTTCTCAAAAAGTGCTTAGTTATGTATATTTCTTTTTCATATAAGGTAAGAATTCAATATCATATGACGCGGGCCTAATTCATACATCATGAGTTGTGCTCTCGCCAAAGTCATGTAGTTTTTTTTTGTACCTCAATAATATATGGATTTTATAAAAGACCTTTCAGGGTCTTTTTAATATATTTTGGTTTAGGCCACCAATTTTGTTGAGCCGGCCCTCATTGATAATTAATAATTATGTACACACTACTGTCCCACTATAAACATACTGTTCAACCAGCTTCATTCACATTTGGTAACTGAATGACAAACTCGATGCCTTTAATGTTCTTGTCATTGTTGCCTTATTTTAAGCGAGACTATAAATTTTACTGAGAATATCATGGGCAGATAAGTGGCTCTAGTAGGAGACTAGTAAAGCAATATAGGTTCCCCAAAAATTTTATAATGGATTTTATAACTTTATTTCAAATTAGACAATATTAATGTTTGTAGAAAAAATAAAAAAGTACAAAAAAATTATAAAAAAGAAAGAAAGGTGTCTCTTAAATAGTAAATATATTAACTTTGAATTAAATTACTTAAATTTTCATATTAGTAAATATATTTTTTACTACAATATCAAAGGTAACATATTTGCAAATATATGTCTAATATCTCATTTATTTAAATTTTCATTTTTTAATATAAAATATAATATTATTATGTGAAGTTAAAGACTTTATATCATTTAAGAATATATGCTATAACAAGTATAAAAAAAATGGTAAGATTAATTTTATTTGCATATATGTGTATAGACATACTAATAAAAAGAATATAAAGCCTCTTATTAAAATTTGATTTTAGACCACTAGTTTTACGAAGTCGCCTTTGGGCACAAGACTTATTAGCTTCTCTTACTTACATATGCAGTTATTGAACTATGTTGTCAACTGATGAATACCCAACTGACACAAATTTAAAATATACAACGTGGATGTTAAGAATGACACCCAGAAGATAAGTTTTTGATTTTTAGAAGGCATTTCATAGTGAATTTTAAATGTCTCTTTTGCCCATAATACTATTTCATAGTGGTCACAAAGAAATCTATTTGATTGAAAAGTTTCAGTTTTTAAATTTTGAAAATCACCTACCATTAAGCAATATACAGTACACATTCAAGAGTTGTTTTCCCCATTGCTCCCTAAGAAGAAGAAAAATGGCCCTATTGGTATATTAGCCATAAAGATTTACTTTTATGAGAAATGCTGATATAACTTAGGTCTTATTAGATTTTCTTCTTAGTAATTTGGTATACATATGCTTTCAGAGGCTAGTATTTGCATTGTAGTCATCCCTATCAATCACTTCTCTCATTTTTGTTTTATTTATTTTTTCTTTTAAAAGTCAACAACTAATAAATGGTAGTGATAATCTTATGTCATATGAGACAAGCATCATTACCTTTCAATCTTTGTACCCCAACTATCTTTTCAAAACTTGGTTAAATGAATCTGCACTAGACATCAAATTTTGGTTAAATTGATATTTAGACAGGTCAAAATCTATATGATGACTCATAAGCTCTTCCAAGAAAATGGTGGTTAATTGCTCAAGTCAAAAAAAGAAATGTGATTCAGCTGAAGTATTTCCTGATTAATCTATTTAAACTTCATGAAACGCAACGCAAAGTCGTCGCAAAGCAACTAAAAACATAAAAACAATTAGTGAAAAAATTGGCCTATGCTGCGCTATTGCTTTTGGATGAAGTGCAAAAGATTAGGCTCAACAATCAGCCTAATTTAGAAGTTGGCCAATTCTACGGTGGTATATAATTGAAAAATAAATAAAATTTTAAATTAATTTTATTTATTGCAAGAAGAGAAATGGGTGCATTGGCAGTTAAAAAAATAATTATGAATAATTTAGTCTAGTAACTATTGCATTTAATGGAGCAACAAGAACAACAAGTGATTTAAATAAAAGGAATTTGAGAGATATTGGATACCCTTTGCTATATTACGTGTAATAGATATCTTTTATGTTTTTATACAATGTATTTAAGCTGTTGTATTCTAATACAATAAAAAAATAAGCGTAAAAAGTAAAATTTCAGCTAAATTTGACATGTATTTAGATGTATTCAAGCGGCATTAATGTTAAATAAAGTAACGTATCTACGCAAAATCTGGAAGGTTAAACTGGTTAAAAATGGAAGGAAATCAAATTACATGATATTCTCCTAATTTAACTCAACGAACTAAAATGATCCCTCATTAATCTGTATTTGAAAGATACATAATAAAGATTATAGCTGAATAAAGAGAAATACATATGAATAATATAGTTGAGTAGAATGAGTAGAACTGTATACAGTTGAATACAACAAAATTTAACTTAATTCATCTGAATAAAATACTTCAATACAACAAAATACAACCGAATAAAACTTTTTAATGCAACAAAATACAACTAACATCTGTTGAATAAAATAGTTGAATATAACTAACTACAACCGAACACAGTTGTATAAAACACTTGAATACAACTAACTACTACTGAATAAAATTATTAAATATAATTGATTAAAACTGAATACAAGAGATACGCATAACTTTTTAATACATCTTAAATATATAAATGAATGTTGTTGAATACATATGAATACAACTGAGATATACATTCGAATACAACTGAATATAAATAGGCGATTTGGGCGATCTAGAGAGAGAAACATGCCTTATGACTTCGCCGGCCAGCGGCCAACCATTAATTCTGGCTGGTCATCCCCCTAACACATTTGCCCAACCTCCTACAACAACTACAAACAATCCCCAGCCCTCAAATCCCACAAACGAACCCATGAATTACGCAAAAGCTGTGAACCCTACTTCGACGACCACTGCCATGCAGAATCGAGCAGCTACAGTTGAACCAATTGCTCTTCGCCTATCAAAATCAACGAATTAAACTTACATATAGTTAGCTTCACAGTCTCTCAATTAGTAAACAATCAAAAATAACTGTGTAAACCCATTAGTGAAGGACAGAATCGAAGATAGCTAGTTCATTGAGCTTTCATGTACAGAGATATTTTAGTTAGAGTTAGTGTTCTGTGTATCGATTTTTCCTTTTCTGATTAATAAAAGTATTTGATTTTATCTCTTAATCATGTGTATAAATTGTGCTTTGAATTTACGCTTTCTATTTTTGCTCTTATTACTATCAATTGGTTTGGGCCTAGTGCACAACATGGGCCCGAACATTAGAGTGAAACTGACTGGGCTGTTTAAATTAAGCTTGAAGACTGTCTGGGCCTTTGAGGCCTGGGCAGGTTGTATATTCATTTAAGCATGAATGTAGAAGCCCAGGCTCCAAAACAAGAGCTATGACAAACTACACGGGCCTAGAATTCTTGGAATAAAAATACGGCTAAGGGAAAAACCATATAGAAAATATAGTCAAATATTAGCATTGAATCCTTAAAATGAAAATGGGGTGAGCCTCGCCCGATGTCAAACAACGAGGCCCCCACTAACACAATTAGACTCGGGAAGGCTAATAGTGAATTTCATAGCCTCTCCCAAAAGATTCAAAAGCCGATAGACATTACTTTAGGGCACGATTTTAATGTACTTTCCATTGAACGAGTGTGCACTTGGTGCGACTCAAATCCAAATCTCGGCAAAGCCGAAATACACCGAAAGTCATAGGCGTACTGGTTGCGGTATGACTCGAGGCGTGTTTTCGCAATGCCGCAAAATTCCATAAAATAATATTTAAGTAAAAGGCACTATATGTTGTTAAAATCTGTGATTAAGTCAAACAAGAGTCGGGAATGACAATTGAGCGACCGTGCTAAAACCACGGAACCCGGGAATACCTAACACCTTCTCCTGGGTTAACAGAGTTTCTTATCCGGATCTTTGCTTCGCAGACATTTTTAAGAGTCAAATTCCTCGGATTCGGGATTAACCGGTGATTTGGGACACCATCATCTTCCCAAGTGGCGACTCTGATTAATCTCAATAAAATCCCGAACCGATTGTCCTTTAATTGGAAAAACTCCTTCCTCTGCATTATTTTATCCGTTTAGGGTATCTGAGCGTCGGGGTATACCCTACAAGCGTATTTACATGCTTATTTCCCAAAGTGGGGTAGTAAAAAGGGAGGTGTGACAACCTAGATTAACCTGAACCCGTTAAACCTGTTAAGAGCAAGCCCGGAATCGGCCTGGAACCAAACCCGTACGGGTCCAAATAATAATGGCTCGGACCGGTCTGGCCCGGTCCACCCGGTTAACACCCATAATATAAACATCTTAAAGTCTTTGTGGATACCTGTTGGAAAAGCAAACAGACGAATGTGTTGGAGGATGCATTAAGATTGAGACTATTCCCTTTCTCACTTCGAGGGAAACCTTTGGGCTGGCTCGAAAGACTTCCCAACTATTCCATCCATACATGGGATGAGTTGGCGGACAAGTTTATAGCTAAGTTTTTCTTACGGGGTTATATAGGAAGGATATCGGACAATAGTGAAAGAATGTCTGAACAATGACTTGACCGAAGCAATGATCCAACAGACTTTCTACCATGGCAATAACACAAAAACAATCAGTGTGTAGTGAACCAGCTAGCAAAGGGACATTTTATGAACACACCTTATGCTGAGGCGTGTGAGATATTGGATGAGATGGCAGATACTTCCTCAGCTTAGCAAAGCCGAGCTAATATGCCACAGGGTGATCCCGCAGTCATTTACCCGCACAAAGAGCTCCACGACCATGGTCAGGCAATAGCAGAGTTAACTACAATAAAAAACCAGTTGGCAAAAGCTCAATTGCAGTAAGTTCAAGCACCGCGACAAGTAAATGTTATGGAAGGTGTCAACATGTTGGTCAATAAGAGGCGACAAAGAGGTCAACAAGGTCAAGGTGGTCCATATCAATATGATCAAGGCAGTGTCATTTTCAACCATGATGACGGGTATGATGAATGATCGAGGCCAACCCTATACCACTACAAAGTGGCAAGAGTGGTTGAAGCGGCTTTTACCCAAGATGGTCGGGATCGAATCCAGAGGGAGCTAGAATTGGTTGGGATTTGATTTCTTATCTAAAGTAGTAACGCGTAGTGCTTTTAATTGTACTTTCAATCATAGTTGGTATTTTGATTACTTCTACTTTTATGCTAATGAGATGCTAAAATTAACTAAGAATAAATGCTAGAAAGGTTTGCTAAATGGTTAAGGAGGCACTAGGGAAGTGACTCTCTCATAAGTGGATACTTGATGGGATCCAAAGTCTAAGGCCAAGTTGTTACGTTGGGGATTACGACATAGCCAATGCACGTACTACTCACTCTATACCTCTCGGTAGCTCGAGTGACCTTGCCCTAATTGGTTTCTCAAGAACAATTGGGTGTTAAAATTATGCAAGCAATTTAGGCTCAAGTTGGGTATTACTATCTCTAGGTTTAGCCCGCTAATTGAGGCTATCAATCTCTTGATTACACCTCAATTCCTTGTTAGACTAATTTTCCTAGACTCAAACTCTCTTTCTCAAGAAGAACCTAAGTCAAAAAGACACAAATTAGTATATGTAACCATTAATTCAACATGGAAAACACAAATCAATCCAAATATCAAACACCCATAAATATTTAAGCCTTAAAACAAAAGACCCATCAAATACCCACATTGGGGTTAAGCCACAACCCTAGCTAATGGGTTTAGCTACTCATAATAATGGAAGAAAACTGATAAATAGATTAAGAATAATTCATATAATTTAATTACAAGCTAATACTTGAAGATTCAATAATAAAAGTGCTATATAATTACTCAAAAGGTCAAGAATAGTCGATCACATGCTCAGCCCAAAGTCAGATTATAAAAGATGATGTAAAATGTGAAAAGAAAGTATTAATATTAGGCCAAATTTTCTGGACAAATATACCCTTGACGAGGTACTGCGATCCGCATAAAATACACCGCGAACAGTAATGAGGATTTTTGGCTTGATTTCATATTTTGTGTATCTGGCCACCGCGGGCCGCACGAAATGCACCACAGCTTAGTGGCTTGATCGCGGTCCGCAAAAAATGCTCTGCGGACCGCAATCGCTTCAATTGCCCAAACTTCCAACTCTCTGAACCTCCCTCTTTGCGGACCACATAAAATGGATTGCGACCGCAAAGAGGCTTTGCGGCCGCAAGAAAACCTCTGCGGACCGCACTAGCTTAAGCTCCAAATTTGCACCTCTCTGAATCTCCTCACCGTGGACCGCACTAAATGGATTGCGGTCGAGGTGGGTCTGTTGCATTTGTGGCTTGACTTGTTCTTGGTGCTTGTGCATGTCTCACTCATTTTTGAGCTGGTTTTGACTAATTATCACTCTTTTGACCAAATCCTGCAAATAAGTCTTTGGGACTATTTTATATACTTTTTTAAATCAAAACTGAGGTAAAAAGGAGTGTAAAATGAACTAGAATCCCTAGTTATCACCCCCCTGAAACTTAAGCTTCTACTTGTCCTCAAGAAAACAAAATAAGTCCTACCTCCTTAAGAGTAAAACCAAGAAAATTTAGCTAATCTAAAGTGACCTCATCTAGCATCAATTGGGACTAACAATTGCCTAAGAGCATCAAGAATTGACTCAACACATAGAGGAAAGTCTTTCTAAAACTTTGGTCATTGTGGAACCCAAACTCATATATCCTCAACTATTCCTAAGAAAATCTCACTTTCAAATTGTAACACTCAGAACGAGGATAGTGGAAACACTCTCATCTCTCTCAAAGAAAGGTCACAAGTCCGACTCTAAGTACCATAAGCTTGCCCCTTATGCACTTCATTTGCTATATTTTGGAACACATTCTCTTGACCTTTTTAAGTCATTTACTTCTTTCTTAAGGGTTATAGAGACACATTGTCACTCTTTCTTATTCATTTCAAATCTTTTTCTCCTTTTTAGGCTTTTCACGCGATTCATCACTTTACTTTTATTCAATCCCTTCATTTCTTCTATATTGATCATTCTTTTGACTTATTGATTTTCTTTCTTTTTCATTACCTTTCTTTTTTTTCATTTTGTACCTTTTACCACTTTGTTGCATTCCTCGTCTCTCCCCCCAAACTTATCTTTTTTTTCCATGTGCTAAGGAAAGATTGGGTGCCAAGAGAGGGTCTTTTCAAAATGGGTAAAGGCTTGTATCATGATTTTTGAAGGAAAAAGGGCTATGTCTGAAAAGGTTAACTAGGGATATTTATCATTGGTAGACTATGAAAATTTTCAAGATATCATTCGGATCAAGGAGAGCCTATAATCACTCCTCAAGTCAAGTTACACTTAGGATTTCACCTAAACAAACATTCAGGGCAAGTTCTAGACTCATGGCATGGGACTTGGACTTGCAATTCAAATTTTCACCACACAAGCTCTAGGATTGCTAAAGATATAGAGTTGGGGGACCACAACGACCTTAGTTAAATTTGAGCAACACAATGGTCTAGAAAAAGCACTTGATGATTATCGGCCAACACACAAGTCTCAAGGTCACGACTTTCGTCATCCTATATACAACAATTTGTTTTTGACTATAGAATCAAAGGCAAATGTGTTAGGAACAAGTGAACTTTGCTTGAGGCACCATTACTCACTAGCTACTATTTACACAAAAAGAAAAAAGAAAACAGACTCAAACCCTTAAGAAGGTTGTCATGTCATCCATCATCGGGAAGAGCCACCCGGTTTACAAATATTTCACCTTTGGAAAGAACTGTGACATTAAGAAAACCAAAGGCTTATTGCATGCAAAAACTAAAATAAGAAGCTATCAAAATGAAATAAAAACCTAGTAAAGAAGGAAAAATGCGAAAAGTAAACTAAATATGTACAATAAGGGATTTAGCCGAATATACATCAGGGAAAATAAATGTATACATCAGAAAGTAACTTTATATACAGACCAAAGTTGAAAAATACGAAAAGTGAACTAAAATGGTGAAATTATGTACATACCAAAAGTGAAAATCAAAGCATAAAAAGAAATTAGTGTCATATATACAACCCAATGTCATCAAAATAGAACTACCCTCTCAAATGAAAGCTAGCATTGTCATCAATGCTAACTAGCTAAAATAAGATCAATAAAAGATAGATAGTAAAGAAAACTCCCAATTGGCCCTCTGTCTACATCGGATCAAGAGTCTGGGTCCCTAGGTCCTCGGACTGCTCAAGAATCTGTGACTGGATCTCTATCATCTGTGTTTGCACTGGCTCCAAGGCCTGTACAGGGTCCTAGGGTTGGCTAGAGGAACCTCCCTGCGGGTCCTCCAACTCTATCATAGCATCATCAGCACGGGAAATCACCCTCTTTCTCTTTGATAGCCTCTCTGTATCCTGATTCGGCTCAGGCTGGGCTGCTGAAATTGGGTCATGTAATAAAACATCCAAAGACAAGTGATCAGCCTTCAATTTCTCTACCTCCACGCTCAACTCTTTCACCGACTCCTTTGATGCCCGAGTCTTTCTTAACATCTTTATTTCCTTGGCTAGCTCCTTCAATGCTTACCTGTGAGTACCTACAATTTCAAGTATCAACTGTTGATTCTCCAGGAGCGCCAAGTCATCCAAGTACATCATCAAGAAATATGGGAAGGGATATGACCCATCTTCTTCATTGACCACCCGAGTGATCACCCTAGATATCACATTCCCGACGTTGAACGAGTACCCCGCCATGATAGAGGCAACTAAGACTGCTCGAGAAATAGGCAAAGGGTTCTCATGAGTAGTGGGATCCAACCTGTTGCACACGAACTTCTCCCAACCATTTGCTTCAATATATAGAGTCCTCCTTAAAATTTTAACTCCTACTGTCAATCATGCTGGGGTGGTGCCTGGGAGTTCCAGGTAATTTACTAATCACAGATGTGCATCCTCACACAATGTTACCTTTTCTAAATACAATGTTTCTCCTCCTCCAGAAAGCCCAGGTAGTCATTGATTGTCTTCACATCAAACTTCACTGTCAAGTTTTGCACCTTAGTCACTGTAGTGCCCTTTTTGATGTGGTAACATTCATGTAGAATTCCTTTACTATGTGCTCATTGGCATCCTTAACTTGGCCTATGAAATAGTCCCATCCTGCTCTCTCTCAGAACTGCCTCTGCACATTGAGGTTGTGAGGCAAAATGTCCTCTATAATAATTTTTTTCTCAGGTATCAACTTCCTCTCGGGCTGCCATTCTCTAAACTTGTGGTAGGCTTATTCACTCACGAACCTATCTTCCCATACTTCCAATTTTCTAGTTATATTCACCCCTCCTACTTGGGGCTCACCCCTTCCTTGTTCTTCTTCTATTGGATCCTCACCTGTGTTGAAGTTGTAGGTGAGGAGGAAGAGGCACTGTCACCACTTTAGCTGAGCCCTCAGACGTCTCAGAAAAAATAGAACTAAAGCTTGAGCAGTGGGAGTGCCTGAAAGTGTATCTCTCAATCCAGGCCTTTCCGACCAGCCGGGATAATACTCCAGCACTGAATCATAGTCGGATGCCTCCCGAGAGGGCTCATACTCACTTCCCAACTTGGAAGCAGTTATATCTACAACCCTTATTGACTTTCTAGTTTCTTTGATGGCTTGCCGAACTTGTGGGGTCAATCTGATCATGCCTTTTCCTCTACCTTAGGAGGACTCTGGTTTTCCCTTTTGTTTGTCAACTCCGCCTTATGATTTAACCATTATTTTCCAAGGGAATTCATTCTGTTATTGTTAGTGTCATAGTACTAGATGAAACGTAGAAGATTATCATTGCAGACAGTTGAAAATTCAAAGCAAAACTATAGATTACGGACCGCAAAAAATGGCATCGCGGTTCACACTGAAGTGGGGATCAGACTACCGACTCTCTAAATCTAGGAACCACAGACCGCACAAAAAGTTCTGCGGCCAAAGTAAGGCACTACAGACCGCACAAAATTGACCATAGTAGCGGTCCTCAATTTTTGGTTTTTAGAAGTTAAACCATCGTGGTTCGCACAAAATGGCATTGTGGACTACATTAAAGCTCTAGCACTGATATCAACCTAGGGTTTTTATCTTTCTTCATTTACAGCCTAAAATCACATATCATTTACCCACTAGGTGTTCAAGCATTATCCTTAACCAATTTACCCTAAACTAACATCATTATGTAAACCTACGCTACAATTTAAAGAAAAGGGAAGAAAAATAAGTACAACTACTAAGTAAAAGAAAATAAACTAGGTTAAAAACCAAGAAAAGATTAAAATCACCAGTAGTGAGATGCAACACAGATGATTTGGAAACAGAGATTGAATTTTTATGCAGTTAGGGCATGAATGAACAGTGCTTTTAACTGTTGAGTGAGCAAAGAGCGAAAAGGATAAATGAAGCCCTGAGATCCTATTTATAGAAAATGACCATGGGATACACTCCACCTACCCACCGCAGACCGCACAAAATAGCATAGCAGTCCGTGGTACTTAAGAACATGGACTGATGGGGAGATAGCCACTGCGGATCGCACAAATACATTGCGGTCGCAGGGGTCCACCACGGACCGCACTAAATGCATTGCAGCCGTGGTGGAAAACTTCAGAGAACTTCATTATTTACCAATGATCACTGCAGACCGCACTAAGGTCTTTGAGGCCGCACAAAATGCAATGCGGGCGCAGTTCAAACTTCAGAGAGTACACATTTTTTCCAACTTGGTCCTATACTACATCAAAGCAATCCTACACACATCTCAAAACTAATTAGTCCAAAAGCAAATCCTGCACTAAAAAGAAACTCAAAGAAAAACAAAAGGAAAGACACATGGGTTTCCTCCTAAGAAGTGTCTGATTTAACATCGTGGCACGACACAGGTTACTATCAAATCACTTCAGATGGATCATTGTCACCACATGGCTGTCATCAATCTTACCAAGATAGTGCTTGACTCTGTGCCCATTAACTCTGAAGACCTCTCCATTTTTGTTTTTCAGGTCAAGTACACCAAACGGAGTCACAAACACCACTTCAAAAGGTCCACTCCATTTTGATTTAAGCTTTCTCGGAAATAGACGTAACCGAGAATTGAACAAGAGAACTAAATCACCCACCTTGAACTCCTTTCCACAAGCATATTTATCATAAAGGTACTTTATCTTGTCCTTGTACAAAGACGAAATGGAGTAGGCATGTAATCAGAATTCATCGAGTTCATTAAGCTGCTCCACACGAAGATTTACTGCCACGTCCCATTCTAGATCCAGCTTCCTCGGGAGTTTGTTAATGTGATAAGTGCCAACAGTTTGCACCAATGATCCATCGGCCCAGAGAGCAACTCCACTCAGTATTATCCCCATGGTCATGAAAAGGGGAATAGACATAGTCGGCCCTCTACCAACGGCCCTACGCCAGGCTAAATTTATTTTATTTATGACTGATTATTTTTCTAAGTGGGTGGAAGCAGATACCTTCAAGAATGTCAAAGAATAGGAAGTTATTGATTTCATTTGGGACCACATCATATGTCGGTTTGGGATGCCTACCGAGATTCTATGTGACAATGGAAAGCAATTCGTCGGCAACAACGTAACGGAGTTCCTCGAAACATATAAAATAAAGAGGATCTTATCAACGCCATACTATCCAAATGGAAATGGACAGGCCGAGTCTACAAATAAAACTATCTTTCAAAACCTAAAAAAATGTTGGACGATAAAAAAACGAAAATGGAGAGAAGTTCTACCCGAGGTCCTTTGTGCATATCGAATAACATCGAAGTCTAGCATAGGGGCTACTCCATTCTTTTTAGTATATGTCTCTAAGGCCCTTATCTCTGTCGAGGTTAGAGAACCCAACATTAGGTTTCAACATGCATCGGAAGAGTCAAATCATGAGACTATGAATACTAACCTCGAGCTATTAGAAAAAAATGAGAGGTAACACTTGTTCGGATGGCCTCACAGAAGCAAAGAATCGAGATATACTACAATATAAGGACAAACCTTCGACACTCTGGAATATGGGGCTTAGTTCTATGAAAAGTCACCCCCAATACTCTGTGACGACCCAAAGGGTCATCACTTGTTTTATTAATCATTCCGAGCTTTCAAGGTCTTGAAAACCTCATTTATAGTTGCCTCGATTTGCGTGCATAGTCCGGGCACAAAGCTAGAAAATATTTATGTTGAAATATGTGAAATATGTGAAAACGTTGAAGAATTTTGATATTAATATGGATATGGTTGACTTTGGTCAACATTTTTGGTAAACAGACCCGGATCCATGATTTGACTGTCTCAGAAAATCCGTAGAAAAATATGGAACTTAGGCATATGCCCGGAATTGAAATCCGAGGTCTAGAACCCCGGTAAAATAATTTTTCTGTTAAATTGTTTTCTGAAAATGTTTAAGGAAAATAAAACTGAATTTTGATTAAAAAGTACTGGTATCGGGCTCATATTTTGATTCCGATGCCCGGTACAAGTCATATATATTGGTTAAGCGCTTCCTGTAAAGTTTGGTTGAAAACGGACGTCGTTTGACGCATTTCGGCCTTAAATTGGAAATTTTGGAAATTATGAAATTTGAAAGAATTCTTGAGTTTTAAGGCTCAATCCATTGATTTTGATGTTATTTTAGCAATTTGATCACGCGAGCAAGTTCGTATGATGTTTTTGAGTTAGTGTGCATATTTGGTTTGGATCCCCGAGGGCTCGGGAGTGTTTCGGAGGTGGTTCGGGGTGGTTTTGGATTTGAAAACACAGCAGGAATTCTGCTGTTTCTGCAGAGGGATTTTGTTCTACGCGATCGCGGCCTCATCCACGCGATCGCACAGCATTGGCCAGTTCTTCTACACGATCGCAGCATCCCTCACGCGATCGCGTAGCTTCCAGTTCTTCCCCCACGCGAACGTAGTCATGTTCACGCGATCGCATAGGCCAAATAGGCTACCCGGTGAGTTTCCTATACGCGATCGCAGCATCCCTCACGCGATCGCGTAGCTTCCAATCTTTTCTCCACGCGATCGCAACCTTTTGCACGCGATCGCATAAGAGGTCAGTCTTTCCTCTACGCGATCGCAGCCCAGTTCACGCGATCGCGTAGGGTAAATTTCCGCCCAGTGAATTAATACCCAAAAACAGAACACTTACGGGATTTTATCCCATTTTCACAAAATCCTTTCTTCTCCACAGCTCTTAGGCGATCTTTGGAGCATTTCTTCATCAAAGTTCATTGGGTAAGTATTGTTTAACTCGTCTTCTTCATTTTTTATCAACATCAATCAAATTCTTAGGCTTAAACATGTGTAAATTGGTTGAAAAATTGGAGAAATGGGTATAGTTAGGGCTTTCAAAGAATTTGCGATCTAGACCTCGTTTTGGAGTCGAACTTAAGAACAAATTGTATATTTGAACTCATGGAGGATTGGGTGAACTTATTTGGGTTCGAAACTTGAGTTTCGATTATGTGGACCCGGGGTCGATTTTTACTATTCCGGCCAGAATGTTGTAAAAACCATATTTAGCAATATGAACTAGTTTGTTAAGTAGAATTGATGATATTAAATCAATTGTGTATAGATACGACTGGATTGGAGTCAAATTCAAAAGGAAAGGCATTGCTACGGATTGAATCGTTCGTAAACTTTCGAGGTAAGTGTTTGCTCTATCCTAGCTTGAAGGAATAGGAATTTAGTTATGAATAAATTGTTGATTAAGAGTTATTGGTGTTATACCCGTAATGAAGATAAATTGTTGAAATTATTATCAATTATTGGTTTAAAACCGGTAATTATGAATATTGTTGATATAGAGATTATTGGCTAAATGCCGGTAATATATATATATATTTATGAATTGGGATCATGTGGCGCGCCGACCACTTGTATATTTATGAATTGGGATCGTGTAGCGTGCCGACCACTTATATATTTATGAATTGGGATCGTGTGGCGCGCCGACCACTTATATAATAAGAGATGGGATCGTGTGCCACGCCGACCACAAAGTGATTTAAATCTTGGCATTGGCCATAGTTGCCGGTAGCCTATTGATATAGTTGGGAGCGGGTGGTACGCCTACAACAAGATATAATTACCGTGATAGTTGGGAGCGGGTGGTACGCCTACCACGAGATATGAAATGAGAAAGGAATTGAGACATGAAAGTAAGATTTATTCTGTTGATTAGATTATTCCGGATATCACGAGTTATTGACTATTATTTCATAGCAAAGTCTTTCCTTATAAATATTTTGTATATATATATATATATATATATATATGTATTGTAACTGTACAGGTTTAAGTGGGTGACTGGCCTTAGCCTTGTCACTAGTTCGCTGGGATAGGCCAGGCACTTACCAGCACATTGGGTCAGTTGTGCTGATACTACACTCTGCGCTCTTTTTGCGCAGATACAGGTTACGGACAGCAGCAGCGGCAGCGGCAGTAGCGACTTGTGGATTTTCCGACTAGTGAGATTACGAGGTAGCCTTGCAGGCGTCCGCAGGACCCGTTGTCTCTTCTATCTATGCTTTTCATTCCGTTATCTCATGTAATCGAGATAAACAGCTTGTATTTTCTTTCAGACAATTATGTGTATTATTCTTGGAAGTTCGTGAGTATTGTGACACCAGTCTTGGGTAGTGTATCATGTTTGGGTTTTCTTTATCATATTTGACTAAGTCTTCCACTAATTTTTATTATTCCACTGTAATTTATATGTTTTTAATAATAAGTCATAATAAGAAATTGGTAATTAATGGAGATGTAATTAATATTTGGCTTGCCTAGCTTCCATTTAGTAGGCGCCATCATGACCCCGATGGTGGGAAATCCGGGTCATGACAAGTTGGTATCAAAGCACTAGGTTGCACAGGTCTCACAACTCACGAACAACCTTAGTAGAGTCTGAAGGATCGGTACGGAGACGTCTGTATTTATCCTCCAGAGGCTACGGAGTTAGGAAAATATTCCCTTTATTCTTTCCGGTCGTGCGACTTGATCTTTTAAATGTTAATTGAACTTCTACTCTGTTCTTCCGCAGATGGTAAGGACACGTGCATCCTCATCTACTGACCAACAGCCCGAGGTCCCAGCAGCGGCAGCTCCTGCTAGGGGTAGAGGCCGAGGTTGAGGTCGTCCTAGAGGACAAGGTAGGGGCAGAGCTCAGCCCCGAGCAGCAGCACGAGTGGCAGAACCTCAGGTTCACATCGAGGAGGAAGTTCCAGCCCTAGCAGCTCCAGTAGGCCCAGCTCAGGTCCCAAGAGGAGCTGTATTTTCACCGGATCTTCAGGATGCTTTGGTCCGGATAGCAGGTTTTATGGATCATATCACCAGAGCAGGTTTATTACCGGTAGCACCAGCCACTTCTCAGGCTGGAGGAGGTAATCAGACTCCTGCTACGCGCACTCCGGAGCCAGTAATTCCCCAGGCTCAGGATCCTGTGATTCAGCCAGTCGAGGCAGCTCGACCTATTATTGCGACTCCGTCTAATGATGGTGCAGCCATGTCTGCTGACGCGTTGTGGAGATTGGACAGGTTTACCAAGCTGTTCACTACCACATTCAGTGGCACTCCTTCAGAGGATCCACAGGATTTCCTATACAACTGCCACGAAGTTCTCCGTACTATGGGTATTGTGGAGACTAATGGTGTGGACTTTGCTACTTTTCGGTTATCCGGTTCCGCCAAGACTTGGTGGAGAGATTATTGTCTATCCAGGCCAGCGGGATCGTCATCTTTGACTTGGGAGCAGTTTGCAGAATTATTCTTGGAGAAGTTCCTTCCAGCAACTCAGCGGGAGGTTATGCGCATACAATTTGAGCGTCTTCATCAGGGTTCTATGTCTGTCACACAGTACGAGACTAGGTTCGTGGACCTGGCTCGTCATGCTATTATCATACTTCCCACAGATCGGGAAAGGGTGAGGAGGTTTATTGATGGCTTGAATCAGCCAATTCGGCTACAGATGGCTATGGGGGCAGGAACTGAAATCACTTTTCAGGAGGCGGCTAATGCAGCCCGCCGGATCGAGATGGCTCTGTCACAGGGAGCGAGACATGGATCAGATAAGAGATCTCGTAATTCGGGTAGATTCAGTGGTACCTCGTCTGGAGATAAAGATTTTTATGATAGAGGCCATCCTCCTAGGCCTTATCAGTCAGCTCTTCAGGTTTCTCATGATGCTTCAGGTGATCGTAATTCTCAGCCACGCTACTCTGATCAGCAGCCTATCAGTGCACCACCACTTCGCTATTTTCAGCAGTCGAGGGCTTGTTTTACGTACGGTGATCTTAGGCACATTGCAAAGTATTGCCCTCGAGCTTCTGACAGATCTCACCAGCAGGGTTCTCGTGCCATGATTCAGGCCCCAGTTCCCTCACAGCCTGCCCAGCCGGCTAGAGGCGGAGGTAGAGGACATAAAGGTGGAGGTAGAGGTCATAGAGGTGGAGCTCAGACCGATAGAGGTAGAGACCAGCCAACAGCTGATCGTCCTAGAGATACAGCTCAGGGTGGTGGGGCACAACCCCGATGTTATGCACTTCCTGCCAGACCAGAGGCTGAGTCTTCTGATGCCGTCATTACAGGTATTATTTTGGTTTGTGATAGAAAGGCATCAGCATTATTTGACCCTGGGTCTACATATTCGTATGTGACTTCCTATTTTGCACCATACTTGGTTCAGCCCAGTGATCCACTGAGTGTTCCTGTTCATGTGTCTACACCAGTAGGCGATTCTATTGTGGTTGATCAAGTTCATCGGTGATGTATTATAGTAATTGAGGGTCTCGAGACCCGTGCTGATTTATTACTCCTAAATATGGTGGACTTTGATATTATACTAGGCATGGATTGGCTATCTCCATATCATGTTATTTTAGATTGCCATGCCAAGACTGTGACTTTAGCTCTGCCGGATTCGCCTCGTATAGAGTGGGAAGGAATTTCAGGTCATACTAGCCGTAATATTATTTCTTATATTAAAGCTCAGCGTATGGTTGGAAAGGGATGCTTGGCTTATTAGGCCTATGTCTGTGATTCTAGTGCTGAGGTTCCTTCTATAGACTCTGTGCCTATGGTTCGCGAATTTCCTGAAGTATTTCCTTCAGACTTGCCAGGTATGCCGCCCGATAGGGACATTGATTTTTGCATTGACTTGGCTCCATGCACTCAGCCCATTTCCATTCCCCCATACCGTATGGCTCCGCCGGAGTTAAAAGAATTGAAGGAACAATTGCAGGATTTACTTGAAAAGGGTTTCATTAGGCCCAGTGTTTCGCCGTGGGGTGCACCTGTATTATTTGTAAAGAAGAAAGATGGTTCGATGAGAATGTGCATTGACTATCGATAGTTAAACAAGGTGACTATCAAAAATAAATATCCACTTCCGCGAATTGATGATTTATTTGACTAGCTTCAGGGTGCCAAGGTATTTTCAAAGATAGATTTGAGATCTGGCTATCATCAGCTGAAGATTAGGGCATCTGATGTCCTAAGACAGCGTTCCGCACTCGGTATGGACATTATGAATTTCCGGTCATGTCTTTTGGGTTGACAAATGCTCCAGCAGCTTTTATGGAATTAATGAATCGGGTGTTCCAGCCTTATTTAGACTTGTTTGTAATAGTCTTCATTGATGACATATTAATATATTCCCGCAGTCAGGAGGAGCATGCGCAACATCTCAGAGTGGCCTTACAGACTCTGAGAGATAGCCAGCCTATATGCAAAATTTTCAAAGTGTGAATTTTGGCTAAGTTCAGTTGCATTCCTGGGTCATATTGTGACGGCAGCAGGTATTCAGGTTGATCCGAAGAAAATTGAGGCAGTCAAGAGCTGGCCTAGACCGACATCACCCACAGATATTCGGAGTTTCTTGGGGTTAGCGGGCTATTAACGCCGATTCGTAGAAGGATTTTCGTCTATTGCAACCCCACTGACCAGATTGACCCAGAAGGGTGTTCAATTTGAATGGTCCGATGAATGTGAGGCGGGCTTTCAAAAGCTCAAGACAACC